>VXAX01001022.1:124790-309049 GCA_013399835.1 Leptocoma aspasia | reverse complement strand
AAAAAAAAAAAAAAAGGTACTTTGTGGGAGCAGGATTTTGCTTTCTCATATCCCAAGGGGCTGTTCAGAGAGCTCCTTTAGGTCTGTTGTCATTGCTGCAAGCTGAATATCTTATTTCAAATGAGGCCAAATCAAGAATGAGGACTGCTGTTGAGTTTTTGCTGACTCGCCCTGAAATAATATTAGAAAATGTTCACATTTCTTGGCATGAAAATCCAGAATTTCAACAGCTCCTGGAATTTACAGAGGTGCCCTGATTCTTCAGCAAGACACAGGCCTTCTCTGCTTTGCCAGCAGGAGGAGGAATCTTTTGGGCAAACAAGAGAGAGATTTCCCATGCCCTGCAGCAGTCACAGGGCCTTACCTCAAGTCCAGCTGACCCCAGAGCCCATCCATTCTAAATACTTGACCTTTCCCAAACCTTTGATCTGAGGGGCCTTCGGATTGCTGCTGTGCCTCCAGACTTGTGCTACACCCAGCACAGCACATCCCAGCCTCACCTAAACAACCTCATCCACACAAACAGTGACTCAGGGGCAAACAGCTTCCTCAGGCAGAGCCTAGACCTCCAGGCTGCTGCTTGAAGGGCAGCAGACAAAATCAAAAACCTGAGTGTTTCTTAGGATACAAAACACCCTTTTTGTTTAGTAACAGCTCAGCAGCACAACTTGGAGGTGGAAATATATAGGGATTGATCTCAAGGGTGGCATGTGGGGTGTTTTTCTTAGACCGATGGCACTCTGAGTCATATGATTGTAACAGACTCTCAGCTTTAATTACAGAAAAGAAAGAGTGCCTGCATCTCATGACTGTGCAGGAATATGCATTGTGGTAGCTGTAAAGGAGACACATGTAGGGAGAGAGAAAGAGAGAGAGAGAAGACAAGCCGAGAGGCAAAACAAGCCAGAATCTGTTATATGAACAATAACTCGAGGTTTCTGAGTTCTTGGCGTTGGCTGTGCCTCATCCAGCTCCGAAGGCCACTGCTGTGAGTGGGGGAATTGCAGCTCCTGTAGGAGTTACCCCGTTCCCACTGAACAGGCAGAACAATGTTTGCCCACACGCTGCGTTCCTCAGTAATTCTGCTTGAGCTGAGGCGACCCAGATCTGCCCGAGAGCCTTAGACATTCCTGAGTGCAAACATAAATACACTCTGTTTCTGCATTTAATTTCTGAGCAGCTCTAATTAAGCTTAGCTTTGTTTAAGCACATCCAGAGCTCCCTTGGTATTTGGCCTTCAGTGTGAAGACTGCCATTCACAAGAAGAGCTGGGCCATAGATGGGAGTGAATGGCAGCTGCTCCTGCATCCCTGGTTGCTGCTGGTGGAACCCGGGGGCTCTGCTTCTGCTGCAGCCCCAGGGACTCGCCTGAGCCTGAGGGGCTCTCACAGGGCTTGTGTGCTGAGGGCAAGGGGAGGCAATACAGAGTGAAAACGCTGAGACCCACGGGCTGCAGGTCTCAGTTGTCATGTTAACTCATGTTTCATGGCTCCGTTGCATTTGTGTGCCGGGCAAAAGCAGGGAATGGGTTCACAGCCCAATGTGCAGTGGGCTCTTGTGTAAATAACAGTTAAAATGGGCAGTTCATGCTTCTCCCTCTCTCTCCTGATTTTCCCATTTCAGCTGGCAAAGAGTCCAGGCTTTTAAAACCACTCTTCTTTTTTTTTTTTTTTTGATTGCGAGAATGAGCCGTTTGTGATCTCCATCCCCAAGAAATGACATTGATTTGTTAGGGACTCAGACAGACATGTCTGCAGACTGGACCTCATAAAGGGCTGCAGGCCACACCTTCCCCTGCTCTGGTAATGTGCCATAACCTCTGTCAGACTCACCCCCACTACCCCTCTAACCCTGCCCATCTCTCTGCTTCCAAACCAACAAACTTAGCTCCTTATGCAGCCTACCTTTGGGTAGGTCCCAATAGGCACAGCTCTGAGGGAGGGGTGGATGGCAAAATCTGCTGCAGCACAGGGACCTTCCCACCCTGATGCCCCACAGAGTCCCACTACCATGGCCCAGCTGGCTGCTTGCACTGGCCCTGCAGTCTCCTTGACCCCCATAGATGTCCCACGTGCCTAAGGGTGGTGGTGCTGTGGCTGGATTTGAATCCCTGTGTCCCAGTGCTCCCTGTGTATAACAAGGAGGTGCATTTTTGCATCTTGAGCACTGATCCTCTACCCCAGAAGTAAAAGCCAACCTGCCTGAGCAGAGCAGGTTAAGAAGGGGGAGCTACTCCTGTGTAGCTGCCCTTTCCCTGCTTTGCTTCCTGCTGATGTCAAAGAGCTCCAGAAGTAGAAATCTTTTGGAGCAGCAGCACCATGGTACCCGTGGAGATGCATTGCCTCACCAGCTGAAACCTACTCAGACCACAGCTCTGTTTGCTCTTTCTACCACAACAGCAGTTGGTTTGTGTAATGAAACACTTCTTGTGTTGTAATCAAAACCTACTTACATGGTGCCACCAGCAAGGCAGGCTTGTCGCTTTGCCTGTGTCTACATGCATGTCCAGAGATGCCAGTTTTCCTCCAAAAAGGCAAGTAGAACCAGAACCTGGTCATGAGAAAATGCAAGCATTAGGGTAGGAAGGTCTTGCTGCATAAATAGATTTAAAGTACCAAATGATAACACATTTTACAGTCACCCATTCCACTGCAAAGATGCAATGAAGTACTTCAAAGGCTGACTGCTCACTCATTTTAGGGCATAATAAATGACCACACAAGAGGCAGTGCCATAAAGAGTCAGATCTGTGATCTATAAGCATTCACACCATGCAGCCAGCCAAGTCCTATCAAATCCTATATTGCTTTTGGCATTTCCACACTGTTCAATGCTCTTGTGAGTGCCAGGTTATCTTGAACTTTATTATATGTGGATTTGAACATTTCATCAAGTCCTGCTCTTGCTGGAACAATAAATAACCAGTCCTAACTAGGCACAACTCTGGAAAATTAAAATTGCACTGACGTGGAAAATTAGCTCCTGATAGCAAGACTTCAGCAGCAGGACCAGTGGGACTGTGCAGACCAGCCAGGGAAACACTGAAGCTGGTGGTGGGAAGGGTTTAGCTGCTTGAAGCAGAGGTGTCTTGTGCTATTTTAGCCATGTGTGCATGTCATGCCCAGCCCTTCCCTGCCAGCCCAGAAGGGCATGGGACTCTCAGGGGCTGCGTGTCAGTCATGCCAGGCCCATGTGGGTGTGTGGGGCACTGTGGGATGTACAAACCAGCCAGTCAGAGGCTGGGCAGGGTAAACAAATGTGCTGAAAATAGCACTGCATGACTCCATTTAGGCAAATGAACAGTGCCTTGGCACGTCTGAAACCCTGCCCTGTGCTGTCATCCTGGTACCTGATGCAGGGCAGGGGGGAGACTTGGTCTCCTGGGCTACACAGATCACACTTGTTGCTGTGGTTCATGCATTGAAAAAGGATTTTTGACAATCATTTTAGAAGGTTAATATGATTTATTAAAATGACTCTATAATTAGAGGATTTTGGGTTATAATGTGTTTAGGTATAGAGCTCTGATTTTTCTCTTTACTGCTTTGTACAAGAATCTCTAGAATGCTTACAATATTAGAAAGATATAACAGTCTTTTAGCTCTTTCTCCCACACTCAAGGAGACAAGCAGAGGAATCTAAAATGTCTTTGAAGAACACACTGATATTTTGTTTATAGAAAGCTTATACGGAATAAAAAGACAACAAAAGAATGTTCTCTCATGAGAAAATTCATCTGCAAGTTTGCACACTAAAAAACTTACAATATGTTCTAGCAACACACACTGATGCAGTGCTTAGGAAAAACCAAGGTGAGGCAGGAATGATGAGTTAGGTGGAAACTGGAAGGGTGTGGCCTTTTGGAGGGGTCACAGCTTGGGGCTTGAGGGTTTTGTTTCCCTCTAGGTCATGCCTGGGGTACCTACACGCACCTGCAACAGGATCCTGCCCACAGCCAGCCCCTGCAGCCGTTCCCTGCAAGCTGGAATGTGCAGATGGGGGTGGGTGCCTCACTGCTGGCTCCAAGGGCTGCACATGTCCGAGGGGAACCTGCAAAGGAAAAGAGAAGTGAGGCCTCATCAGCGCTGGGGGAACGTGTGAGCTCAGAGCAAAGAGGCTTCTCCCTGCTGGAAGCGTCTGCTGCAGCCAAGGAGGGGAAAAAAATCATCTTTGTACACAGCCTTTATAAATAAGTAGGTTACACCGAGCTCATCACTGACTCATGCTGCTGTCATCCCAGGGAAGCAGCTCTGCCAGGCTCTGAGCTCCAGCAGCACTACGTGGAGAGGCAGCTCACTGGAGGGGTTGGGTTCAGCCACACCACACAGCTCCGCTGCAAGCTCCTCTGGAAACAGGGCACAGCTGTAAATCTGCCATCTCCTCTGGGCTTGGAGAGATGGGTCTTGCTGTGCTCAATGCCCCTGCCACATTTCCCATCAATTTGTGATTAGGCAGGAAGGAGAGACCACGCATCCCTGCAGCACACAAGGCTCTCCCCAGGCAGCCTGTGTAGTTTCCTGGGGAAAAGGACAGCAATTTAAGCTTTTGCCTTGTTTGTAACTGAGCAGAGCATCACTTCAGTCTCTCCTCTTGTTTCCAGTGATGATATCTGCACCAGTAAACCAAAGAGAGTCTAGGCACGGCCTCAAGCAGCAACACAGAGGCCTGTGTGGTTTTTAAGTGTTAGCACATTCCCTGCCACTGTTTTGGCTCATGGCACCGTGGGATGTCCCAGCTGGCAGCCCTGGGGCTGGTCCTGACCACAGAATGGGTGAGCTCACCCTGTCCTGAGGAGAAAATGAGGTCAGCCCTGAGGACGTGAGCTGGGCTCTGGGCAGAGAACAGAGGCCAGGGCCAATGGCTCACTGCTGCAGATGTTGCCAACACGAATGGACTCTTTTGCTCAGGAGCCCATAGCAGTGGTGCCACGTGCCACAAGAGTTAACAGTCTGATGCCATCCTTTCACCTGAGAGGTGATCTCAGGGGCTGCCACTCAATGTGCAGGTTTTCTGCAGGAAGCAGAACACCCCTGACCTCTGCTTTGGCAAATGCTTGACGCAGATGCTTCCACAGGACATTACCGCATCCTCAGAAAGCCCTCCTCGTGCTGGTGTGTGAAGTGGCTTCTGAAGGCAGGGTACAGAGCTGCAGACAGGCAGATGAGAGAGATGGAGCTCGAGCTGGGCCCAGGGTGCTGCAGCAGGTAAGCCTCTCCTGCAGCTTTTCCCCACTGAAGTGCTAATGCAGAGCAGAACAGAGCTTTCAGGCAGTGCCTCTGGCTGCTCAGCACTGCCAGCTCCCCGGCATCCCCACGACGTTCTCCCAAAACTGCTGAGGAAGCACAGTGTGCCCCAGAAAAAAGTCCTCAGAAACTTCTGTGAAAGCTGAGCTTAACGCTTTACATTGGCAATTCCTGCTCATGGCTGATGGAGGGACAGCCCTGCCCAGGTCCCTGAGGTCCCAGTGCAAACAGAGGAGGATTAACACACCCCATGCTGGCCTGGGCTCCTCCTTCAGCCCATTGAGGGATCACTCTAGGGAGCAGGTGGCCATCCCTTGGCACCCTACACAGGCTAGGCAGATCCAGTCCTTTCCTGTATCTCACACCAAGTCTAGGCTCCATTCTTGCCCTGTGTAAGCCTGGTTTGAAGCCTAGAACATTGCCTTGTATGACCAGGCAGGAGTCTGTATGGGCTGAAAATGTTTCTCCTCCCAGAGAGAAGCACTTTTAGACGTAGGACCTGCGGCTCTGGCTGCATCTGAGCAGTGTTTCCTCCCAGCTGCTCGTGGCCAGAGAGCTCCTGGCTGCAGCCTGGGCTGATGGCTCTGCAGCCAATTGCAGCCTCAGGGAGATGGTTTTTGGCATCCCATTGTGAGTGTGCTTTTTCCTCAGCCTCCACAGACCTTTGCTCCAGGCCATTCTGATGCTTTTTCGGAAGACAGCCGTGTCTAAAATGCAAACGCACAGCCATGACAGCTTTGAGCTGAAAGATCACAGGACACCTTTGCAAGGAGTTAAATTTGCAGCCATGAAAAAACAAAAGCAGCAATCTAAGCAGGTTTATTTAAGGCTCAAAAAGCAACCTGACATTTGAAATCTGTCAGGTATTTTCAGAAGTCTGCCTCTATCAACACCACCTCTACCCGTGGAGTCGCTTTGTGTTGGTGCTTATGTTCTATGTTGTCATTTTTCCCCAGCACAACCACTGTGTATCAGTGGGGATGTCACAAAATGCCTTCTGAAGGCTGGAAAGAAAGAATGAAGGGCTGGGGAGCCAGGAAAAAACAGGTACAAAGCTCTGATGCCATTTGAGCAGCAAAGCTTTGGACACCCACCCAAAGCCAGGTCGTTGTCCTCACGGTACCTTGCTGGTTCTCAGAGCATCCAGTTAAAGCTGAGCCCTGCTGCATCCCTAAGGAACTGGCACTAGGTATGTAGCAAACAGATAAGGATGGCTACAAGTTTCCAGGACACTAAAGAAGTACCACCTATTTTCCCTGGAATTCAGATTATTCAAAACATGCTGGTGATAATTTTGCAACTCACCTAACAGGTGGTCTATTAAGGTTTCTTGGCTGCAGTTGCAGAAACAATATTCCTGGGCTTTACAAGCAGCATTTATCATGGCTGGCAAGGTAATTTATTTGTGTCTTAAATACTTGTAATTAGGCTGCCTTATAGCTAGTACAGTGAGGAACAAAACGGACTTCAGTAACACATGGATAAATAATTCAAAGAGCATTCCTTAAAAGAAGCATTTGTTTTTCCTCTCTGTTCCCACTGTCACTTTGAGTTCCTTGATCTAAAAGCTGGGATCAGTCTCCCCGGGGTTTGCAGGTCACATAGCTGCCACCCCTCCCGGGAAGTTGGAAAGTTCAGAGAAAACCAAAGCATTTAAGAGGGAAAGAAGTTCTGTAATGTCAGCTTCTCTATTCTGGAGAGCTGGCTCCCAGCTGCTGCCTCTCCAATAGCTACTCCACCCAGCCCTCAGATAATAATCACAAGCTATTTCGCCAGCTCTGTTTCCTTCTACATTTTTGCTGTTAACTCCATCAGCTGAATTGATAGCATTTAGCTCAAGAGCACAGAGACTTAAAGAGCAAAAAGTTGTTATTTGGGTTTTGGGTGATAAAACGTGATGCCCCTTCTCCTGCAAATGACACAAGCACATGCAAAGCTTTGTTTCAAGGAGTAAGAGTAAAGTTAAGCAGGACTCTTGAAGAAACAGGGTCAAAAATGCATGGCGTGCTTTGCCAGGGTGAGCAGATTTCCTAAATGGATGTGGATGTTTGTACTGTCACATTTGTAGGAAAAATCACTGCCATACCCTGTCCTTCAGGCTGTCCCTGGGGGAGGAGCAGCTCCAAGGGCCCAGCTCTCCTGCTCCCACTCAGGCAAAAATCCCACTAAGAGCAAGAGTTGAGATGGCAGAGTGGAAATCGCAAAACTGGATTCAGATTGCCGCCTGGTCAAAAGCCAGGAATCTTCAGTGATAAAACATTTTTATTTTTCAAAGCATGCATCAGATTCTGAAGCATATTTTAGTTTTCAAAAGTGTCATTTTCTCCCTCAGTTGCTCACAGTTTCCCTCACACACAGGATTATTTTAGCAGCCCCAAATATGTGTATCTGCATGTGCAAACTTCAGCAGCACTGAAGTTAAAGAGACACTGCCTAAAACACTTCAGTCCTCATGAAGTGAAACTCAGAGTGTCTGACATGGAAAGTTTTTATTAGCTTAAGCTCAAATAATTCAATCCATCTGCCACAGAGACCTAATAAAACTCCTTTTGCTGGACTGGTTTTCTCTAAGGCTTCCCTTCATCTGAACGGGTCTCCAGGTTTGCTTTTCCTGGCCACATTTGCTGCACACAAACAGCATCCATAGTCAGGACCTGGTATTTCCCAACAAAATCATCCTCGTGAAACCCAGGAGGGTTTTCTCTCTCACCTGCTCACGTGACATGGCTTCAAAACATCATCTCTGGTGTCCCAGCATACAACCCACCTCTGCAGGGACCTGTGAAGCTGGAGAGATGCACACATTTTCCCAAGGCACCAAAGAGCACTTCAGCCAGCACTCCCAGAAAACAGGTGAGAGAGGGTGACTGTGCATGTAGAACAGCACAGGCATGTCCCCACCTGTTTGAGGGCTTCCCTCAAAGTCCACTAAAGAGCTCAGTGTACTCTGTTACTCACAAGGGTTTTCCTGGGGTCTCAGTGGCCCAGATAGAGCAGAAGTTCTCAGTGCACTGGGACAAGTCCATTCCCAGCTGGCCAAACTTGCCCTGCAGTAGAAACCCTTTTTTTTTCAAAGGCACCTGTACCCTCCACTGACTGTCACTTGGTGAGCACTTTGTCCTTGCCCTGGCATTCAGTCCTGAGAAAACTAATCCAGCCTGGGCAGCAGCCTTCTCTGAATCCCAGGGCTTTCCATCTGCATGGAAAGCAGCTGTGTTCAAGAGCTTTCCATTCCATGCCACCATGTCAAGTGAAGGCATTTCCACCCCCTAGCCCCCATCTCCAGCTCAGTGTGGCAGGGAAATAGGGATGAGAAGGTGAAGCAGCCTTCCAGACAGGGTTGTTCTGCTGGCACAGGTGTGCTGGGAGAGACCCTGGTGTCACGGAATCATAGTGCCAAGGCTGGAAGGGACCTTAAAGATCATGCAGTTCCACCCCCTGCCATGGGCAGGGACATCTGCCACTATCCCAGCTTGCTCACAGCTCCATCCAGCTGCTTGGACACTGCCAGGATGGGGCAGCCACAGCTTCTCTTGGCAGACTTCACATACCTGTGTGGCCAAAATCCTCTCATCAGCACCCAGCAAATGACAGCAGCTGCCTAACGGGAGAGGGAAACTCAGCTGGGTGCAGACAATTGGTGATGGTGATTTTCAGCCATGCAAACATGGGGAAGCTGTCCTAACCTTCTGTTCAGGGTGACAGCACTCCAGGCTATGTTCTGCCAGCTTTATTTATCCTGGTTTTGATGGGAACAGCCAGAGGCTGGAGCAATAATTCCTGCAGGTCGATGACAGAGTCTGGCACACAGGGGTGACCAGAGAGTTACAATTTCTCCTCACTGAGCTGATAGAAGTAGCTCAGATGTCTCTGCTAAGCTCCCATTTAGGGGATGGTTTGGCTGAACACCCTCTGCTTCATCACATTAGTTAGTCCTGGTTTCATACAGCACTGCTTTCTAGCAGCTGCTGCAAAGATGAAAGTTTCCCAGTGGGGAGAAGTTGATTACAATAAAATCAGCAGCATCTTGCCATTAATTTCATGGCAGTAGGATTTGACCAAAGAAAATCTTGACAAGTCTTTGAGTATTTTAATCCCACGAAGAGCATGCAACTAGAAAAAAACTTTGCTCAAGAAAAGTGTCCGTAAACAAAAGGGAGCTGAGCTAAAACTGGGAGATGTGAGTCTGAACAAACTCAGCACACCCAGTATCTGCCAGTCTGATTCGTAGGCAGGAAGTTCCAAGATGATTGTTGTTTGGGCAAGAACCAGAAGTTTGGGCTCCATTTCTGAGCTAGATGATCAATATGGGCTGAGGCCAAACCCCACAGCTTTTCTAAGGCTAGGTTGTTTCTTGCTTCATATTATTAGGCACAAGAGACAGAGCTGACTTGGATTTACAGAATCTTGGCTCAGACACAGTTAGCATTAGCATGACTACCAAGGATGAGTGTATTCTCAGTTAAGGCCCCTTCAGGAACCGAGTCTTTTCATGGAATTTCAAAAGCCCAGTGGTGGTGCAGCGTTCATTTCTACCACAGCATCACTGGGGTGTTGCATGGGGAGGTATAAGATTACATCCAGGGTACACTGGGGTTTTAGTTTTTCCTCATTTCAGCCTTAAAGCTGAATCAGCCTAGGCAAATCCTGGAACTGCTGCCCCCTCTGCATCTGTGCTGCTCCTGCCTGTGGTCAGGCTCTCCAGCATCAGGAGCTACAGAGGTTTCCATCAGGCACCTGAGCTCCTGCAGAAAAATCCTTTCCAAAGTGGTTTTCCCTGTGCTGCACTGCTGAAATGCAGCAGACTGGAGAGAGGCTGGATGCTGTGCAGACACACCACCAGAACAGCTCTGAATTTGAAGGGAAGAATAACTTCTCCCAATAAAAACTCCAAGGGGAATCAAGGCAGCGATACTGGCAACAGCTAGGATAAAAAGCATCTTTTTCTGTGGGAGGGTTGTCTGGAGAGCTTTTGGGTGACTCTGGAAACTTAGTACAGTTTTCCACCTTATCCAAAAGATGGCACTGTGAACATTGCAGCCATGCTCTGCTCCTGCCCGGGTCTGGCCCTGCTCAGCTCCTGAGGGCTGATCTCACAGCCCACCCTGCTGTGGAACCCAGCTTTTTACAGCATTTTCCATAGCTGATTGTCTTTGTCCCAGAAAAAAAGAGTAAATCAGAGCCTGGCTTGGTTCAGGCAGTGTTTGATTCCTCTAAAATCCAATTCTTCAGGTTTTGGAGCAGCTTTGTGTTATAAAGTTAGATGGGATACAAGGAGAAACAGGAGAGGGGATGAGAAGCTGTGAGAAGGAGAAGATGAGAGCGAGAGGAGAGGAGAGGAGAGGAGAGGAGAGGAGAGGAGACAGGGTCCCTCCTTTGCTCACCATGAGAATTACCTGGCTTAACACCTGGAGGGGACATCTGTGACTGCCCAGAGCAGGATGGCCTTCCACTTGGTCAGTCCAGCTCCAGCCTCACCCTCACACTGCATCCCAACTAGAGACCTTCATAGAGAGATATGAAAATAATGCATCAGAATTTTAGGCAAGCACAGGAACATGACACAGGAGTGATGCACAGGAAGAGAGAAGTTTTGCGTTAGCTTGAAACTACAGAAGTTTAATTATACTTACATGCCTTTCAATCCAATTTGTAACTTTTATGATGACCCCAGAGGGTTGATGGTTTGAGTTTAATTGACCTATTTGCAATCGAGCCAGTTCATTCGTACAGCTGGGGACACTTTTTTCACAGAAAATTCCAATGCAGTGATTCAAGCTTCTGAGGCCAAAGGGACCAGCAGATCATGTAGTCTGGCCTCTTATATATGGACTTTGCTCCAGACATTCTTCTGAGCTGCACAGGGTGTGCCTGGGGAAAGCCTGCATCCCAAAAAGGAGCTCAGGCTGGACCAGTGTTCCCAGAGATGGGCAATGAAAGATTTCCCTTAATCACTTGTTCCTGTGGGTAATCACTCATTTGGAGATTTAAATGTAAGCATCATCAGGATCTTGGTCATCCAAGATATCACCTGATAAACAAAAAATGTTTAATGAACAGTGTCTAATGGACATGCTATTAATTCTTTGGAGCAAAAATTTTTAAATATAAATTGGATTATGAAGTACTTAGGAGATGTTAATTTTGCAGAGTGGTCTGATTAGCTCCAGATCCAGACAGAGCAGACTAAACAGCAGGAGTCATCAGTGTTCTCTCAGCTTTAACTTATATTCTTGTGAAAGCTCAAGCCCTTCTGAGCAATGGCACGTACAGAACTCAGTTTTTTAGTTATCCTTTGGAAGCTGTGACTGGGAAATGCCCTGGTAAGACACCACAGATGGCTCTTTCCACACGCTGCTTGGCAGATGTGCAGGAAAATTACACTGGAAAGTTGGCTCTCAGCTGGGCTTTGCAGCGAGGTGCTAAATGCATGGGCTGTAACACTTTGTGATGACGTGCTTTGGGTTGTTAGCTTGGTTTTTATCAAGTTTCTTTGCCAAATTACAAACCCAGTTGCTGGTTGGAAGCTCAAAATCTCCCGTCTTTACGAAAAAGCAAGCGGTGAACTGAACAGATGTCTGCCAGCCTGGGATGTGGTGCTGCCTTCTGGGGTGCAGCTCTCCCTGTGGGCACTGCTCTCCCAGGTCTAACAGCACCTCCTCAGCCCCTCCAAGCTCCCTTTAACCCTTGTTCCTCCTGCTTTAACCCCTGGCCTCCTTCCCCACTCCCAACACGGTCACCTCTCCTCTATTGCTTTTTTCTGCAGCCCTCCAGGACAGCCCCTTCCCTCATGGCCGTGAGCTGAGGGAGAGGAGGATTTCCTTCTTCACTGATGCCTGACTAACTGGGGACCAGATGCCACGAAATAACTTTTAATAAGGCAAAACACTCACCTGTCCATCTGAGACATAGCAAAACACAGCCAGGGTCTGCATACTCAGTCATTTGGCTTCTCTTCACACTGTGATCAAACTCATTCCCCACAAATACAGGCATTGCAACAGCCCTGCAACATGTCCAAAAGTCTGTCCAGGGAGCTGGGAGAATCCTCTCTTCCCAAAACTGAAGCCTCCAGCACACACACAGTGCACACAGGGCTGGGCCACGCTTGTTAGAAGCACTTTATGTCTTTGCAGCTTGCCTGAGCATCAGGGCTTTGCCATAGACAAGGGGCTCCTTCTCCATTGTGCTTCCTCTCCTTCCAGCACCAAGGCACACTGCTGCTTCCCAGGGATTCAGGCAATCTGGGGAATGCTGGCTGACCTTTGGTGCTGTTTAGGCCAGGCTGGATGGAGCTGTGAGCAGCCTGGTCTAGGGGAAGGTGTTCCTGCCTGTGGCACGGGGCTGGAACTGGAAAATCTTTAAGGTCCTTCCAGCCCAACCCATTCTTTGATTCCATGATTCTGGGATTCCATGATTATTCTTGTTACAGTTATTTGACCAAGAGAAGCAAGAAACTGGGCTAATCAAAAAATCTGAGGGCAAGGCACACCATACCTGCTGGCCACAGGACAGTGAAGCCCTGCAAACCCTGATGTGGCAGTCTCAGGCAAAGGTAAGGTCTGAGCTCTTTGGAGCAGAAATGAGGAATGCTGTCACTAAAAGAAACTGCAAAGGGAATTTTAAACTAAATTGGGATTTTAAAATTTAACGGCATTTAAATTTTAAATAGTCCAGCTCTCAGCAAAATGAAAGCAGTCTTTTTGTTCTAACGTGGGATGGGCCAGATCCTCTGCAGCTGTAAGTCGCTGGCCCTCTCTGCTGGAATCAGAGGGACTTAATTGATTTGTAGCAGCTGAAGGTCTGCCAGCTCAGGCTCTCTCCTGGAAACACACCACTCCAATCTGGCTGGCAGCACAGCCTTGATGTTTCATTAATTCACAAGAAAGCTCCTGCCAGGCCAGACACGTGGCTGAAAAAAAAAAGAAAGAAAATTACTCTAAAACTTGTTATCATCGGTCATGTTATTGAAGCTAATTTAAAAAAAACACTTCCCAGGCTCCCAATCGCAAAGAATGTTGTTTTTCTTTCTGTGTGCCTGTGTTAGGAAACGAGCAGCCCCCTTGTGCTTGTCAGGCTCTGTTTCTCTCAGGAGGGCGAGGGCAGGGAGTCAGTGAGGAGGAATGGGAAAGACCCTTCATGCCCTGCCAGCACACAACCATTCCCCACACTTGGGCTTTGTCCTTCAAAGTTTGAAATGACTCATTGATAAAGGTTCTCACTGCTTCCTTTGGGAGATATTTACCAGCCCTTTCAGGCTTCAGTGTTGGGAGTTTTTCTTGCTAGTCAGCCTAGACGTTGCTTTGCTCCGTTTCCTCCCATTGCCCCTGGTTACACCTCATCCCACCCTAAACAATTCCTTTTCCCCTCCTTGTCTTGATACTGTGCATTTCAGAAAAAGGAGGGGGTGACTGACACAGGAATAACACAGAAACATGTTTTTAGTGCAGCCTGCAGAATACTTTCCAGCCAGAGTTGTCACAGATTCTTGCTTACCCATCATTTTTTGTACAAAGAATGAGGACAGGGGTGTAAAATGGCATCAGGGCTGTCTTAAGGATGTAACCATTTTCCACCTTGTCGTGGTTTTGGTGACACACCTGCTGTCCATTCCCTTCAGGTACCACCACCACCTCTGGGGACTGGCCTCGTGGCTCTTGCTCTTTTTAGCGAGCACGAGGCTCGCTGTAAAAACTGAGGGTAACAGAAGCTAAAAGATCCCTCTGGATGAGGCAGCATATGGGAAAAAAAAAAAAAAAGGATTTAATGGCAACATTATATCATAATCACAATCTGAAAAGTACTTGAAACTTGGTTTTATTGACTTCTCTGCCGCAGCAACAGCCTGGCAAAACAAAAGGCAAGAAAAGCTGACAAATGCAGGGATACAAATGCAGTGCAAAGCACAGCCAACAGCTTTACTGATGAGAGATGCACTTTTCCTTCCTGGTTTATAGCAATTTTGCAGCTCCCTCTGTGCTACTGAAGTGCTGCAGAGATTTTTGGCTTATCAATTAAAGTGGCTTCCAAAGCTGTGCTTTGAATATCTGTGCAAGTTTTGGGGTAAAACCTCACCCTTCTCAGGTCTTTTGGCTTCCTTATGTGATAGATCCAGGATTTAAAGGCATTGCTCAAAATGCAAACAAAAAGGTTGACTTTCTTTTTGGCAAAGAAACAGCAAAGGAAAGTTAAGTCATTAGCCCAACACCGCTGCACTGTGATATTCCCTGTAAAAAAGCATCACCTGCAGAAGTAGGATGGGCAGGGAAGGAGGAGAGAACTCACCTGATGTGCTGGTGTGACCCGCAAACACACATTTTGGAGGAAAAACTCCAGAAACAGCTATTCATTAATATTTCTGCACATAATGCCTTACAGCATCAAATCAGATCACCAGAACGGGTTAATTTTGGGGAAAGATTCAAATGTAATCAGCCTGGGAGAAAGCTGCACCTCAGAGGCAGGAAATGGGAATTGTTTTGTGTCCTCATATATGACTTCAGCGGATTTTCTTCTCAGATTTTTGGGTCATTGAAAGCTTTGAGCTGCTTTGGCTTTGTTGCTGCCATCTGGGTTGCTCTGTAGAATGTAAAAATCAGTGAGCTCAACCACACACCTCTGGGGAAGGCCAGGAATGCTGCCTGCATCCTTCAGCACTGAGGAGAAGCTGAGGCATTTCCCCTGGTGGCATTTCTCTCCTGGTGGCAGAAATCACACCCCTCTGTGGCCTCCTGCAGGGCAGCAGTTCTCCACCCAGGGAAGATGCTCAAAGCTCAGGGACTTATTTATTAAAGTCTGTGCAAAAACCAGGTCTGCAGAAAGAACTGGAGCAAGGTTTTCGTGCTGACAGCAGGACTGAGGCAGAAGCACAGCTTTCCATACCTGGATTAAAACTAGGCATTTAGAGTGTGGATTTAAATTTCATAACACTCTCATAACGAGGGAAATCAAATGGGCCTTTGGAATCTCAGCACTCCTGCGTTTACAGGGGGCTGGGATCTAAAAAAAAAAAAAATTGCTTTGAAAGCCAGGCTCTAGACAGGATAAACATATTCCTGGGGACAGATCTGATTAGGTGAGCTCCTCTGAAGGGGAGCCATGGTATAAATAGAGCTGTGGTTGGCCTTTCTGACTCAGCTAATCTGATCATTACCTCCTGCTGGCCTTGAGGTCACCTATCTGACCAGCTCTGCTGACCCCTTGCAATATCCCAGCAGCTCCCACTCCAGCAGGTGACTTGCCAGAGGTTTATAAAGCTAAAGAAGAAAGCACGTTGAGAAAGGGAAGGCACCCTGCAAAATCTTTTCAATATCCCTTCCTTCCTCATGCAAAATGGATGTTGCTTCTGAAGAGCTTTTGAGGTAAAATCACTGACCTACATAGCAATGTTTTTTTTTTTTTCTCTTAAAGATTGCATACAGGTGTATGTTCATAGAAAATTTATAAATTATACACATCTCAGTATGCATCAATACAAATGTGGAATTACTGAGCAGTGCTAGTGATGAGAACAATTGAAATAAACTTTATTATTAAAATACACTTATCAGTCTGTGCTGATTCGTTTGACAGCTTCTGGTGTCACCACAAAGCCAAATTTCTTCCTTTCTTGAAGAAATAATTGTTTTGCAAAGGATTAAAAAAAAAAAAGTCAAAACCCCAAGCCCAGGTAATCTCTTCCTGTTCATGGAAGTGGTTCTGGAAGCTAAAGCAAGTGATGTATTTGCAGGATGGAGATTTAAGATGGAGTGACACAGTACTTCCAGAGAGCTGTGACAGATGGGGTGAGACCTTGCAAAAATTACCAAAACTATGATGGAAGGAAAAAACCCCCAAGATCTCTGGGGCAGACACTGGCAGTGCACACAATCAATAATTTTTAACTTCATCCCTGCTGATTTAGTTTATCTTTTTTTTTTTTTTCCTCTTAGTAATCTAACTGCTCACCAATGCCTCTGATTATTTATTCAGTATTTGGCAGGTCAAGCAACAACAGAAATATCCCTTGTGCCACTCCTGCTGCCTTGGCCCTGGCACCAAGGGTCCAGCAGATGTCCACTCTGTGCCTGGGTCCTTTTCCTGAGACTTTGATGGGAGGCTAACTGGTGTTAGAGAAGATCATGGTGTTATTTCTGTTTGCATTCATTTACTGGGCATTGGACTGCACAGGATTTTGTATTTAACTCCCCAAGTTGTAAATTCATCATTACCAGTAAATTCTATTGAAAAAAATAGTCAGGTGAGGACACTGGTAGTGTAAACATCACTGTCTTTCCCTGTTCTATGACCCATATTGTCCCTGCTCTCTTTTCTGGAATTTCATCAGAGCAAAAGATAAGGAGCAAAAAGAGAAATTGAGATTTTCCGAGTGTGCTGCTCACCTTGGAGAATGAAGATGGTATTATTGCAACAGGGCCTGGTTTTCAGTGAGTACAAGCATTTATTCACTTTTAGAAAAATCAATGGTTGCTCAAGGTGATCACCTAAATCATAAAATGGTTTGGGTTGGACGGGACCTTAAAGCCCATCCAGTCCCACCCCCTGCCATGGGCAGGGACACCTTCCACTGTCCCAGGTTGCTCAGAGCCCCATCCAGCCTGGCCTTGGACACTGCCAGGGCTCCAGGGGCAGCCACAGCTGCTCTGGGCAGAATACCAAGGCATTGTAGGTCAGTGGTCTCTTTCTACCCAGGAAGGACATAAACTGTTACAAAAATGGCATTCAGGTAACATTCTGAAGTTCAAGACTTTACATTTTCCTCTCTGCAGTGGGGAAAAAAGAAAAGAAAGCGTGTCTCAAATTTACCCACTGCACCCAAGAACGTGTGCCAACAAATCGACATTTTTGTTACCTTGCAGTCTCTAACTGTGTTTCTGGTAGCATGCAAGCGGCTGAAAACAGGAGATATTGGAAAAAAAGTTTTCCCCTCTGGCACAGGTTGCCCAGAGCAGCTGTGGCTGCCCCTGGATCCCTGGCAGTGTCCAAGGCCAGGCTGGATGTGGCTCTGAGCAACCTGGGACAGTGGCAGGTGCCCCTGCCCCTGGCAGGGGGATGGAACTGGATGATCTTTAAAGCCCCTTCTAACCCAGGGCATTATGTGATTCTATAATAGGAATTTTAGACACCTGCATAAAGAAGCACCAAGGAAGCAAAAAATGTAATTCCTGAACCTCTGAGGAAACAATTCAGTGATGCAATTACTGCTAAAGCACTCAAAAAGGGAAGATCCAAACTTTGGAGTGGTCAAGGTCAACACGACCTCCCACTGCTTCCTGTGGGCTTTTGCACCTTAGCAATGCTCCTGCTTTAAAATGAAAATGCTGTCTTCTCCTTCTAATTCAGCTTCCATAAGGCCTTGTAAGGTTGAAAACAATGTTAAATCACTCTAAATCCCAGGTGTCCCTTCAATATTTCATTCAACCCAGTGGTAATTGTCCTTTTATTCAGAAGAAAAGGTGTAAGACACAACTGAGTTGACATATTTGTCAAAATGTCTTGGCCAAGAGTCACTGGAATGCCAAATATGACATGAGATTGCAAGAAGATTTTTTTTTTTGATGATTGCAGCCACTGCAGTGCCCTGCCTGGGAATTAATAGAAGACTAAGGAAGAGACTTTGCTGTGGAAGGATGTGGGCTAGTGGCTAAAGGAACAGTGTGGTTTTCAAGAGAGACTCAGAGATTTATCCCTGGCAGCTCTTTGCACTGTGACCATCAAAGGGTTACACGAGGCATCAGGCTAATAATACCTAGGACATAGGGGTGGCAGAGAGGCTTAATTAATCACAGCCTTGAAGTCTCAAATCCAGACAAAGGAGGTGAAAATCAGTATTATTTCAATAATTTGGGCCCTCTAGCTGATTTGGGCCCTCTATCTGATCTGTTCAGGATCAGATAACCAGAGTGATTTAAGAAGGACGTGTTGGCAGGTGCCCTGCAGCTGGCCTGTGACAATGCCCTGCTGGGTGCAGGTATTTTTGGCTGTAAATGAACCCACAGGATAATTCAGAGATTTCCCAGGGCTGTGGCATGGGCAGCTGCTGTGGAATTTAGGAGCAGAGCTGTGCAAGTCACCAGCCATGGAGAGTGGGCAGCACCAGAAGTTCCTGGAGAAGAGGAAACGGGGGCCACCAGAAGTGGGAGTGGATGGAGCAGCCACAGGGTAACTCCTGGGCAAAATTACACCTGGTAGTGAGAAGAGCTCATTCATTAACTGTACACTGTGGAGGAGAGTCCTCTTTGATCTGTTCTGAATGCTCAGTTTAATTAAATTCCTTTTATTGTTCTTGAGAAGAAAAAATAAGCGTAACTAAGAGAGTTACCTTCTCTCCAGTGTTTTTCCTTTTATTCATTGCTAAATGACAGCTCCAATCTTTAGAGCTTCGCTTCCCATGAACACTTTTATCTGGTAATTTCAACATCCCATTTCTAGACCTTTTCTATTTCTGCCAAATACTTTCAATTAAAAAAGATAACCAAGAATTAATACAGTATTTCAGATATGCCAATAAGCTTGGTTTATCAAGGAGTGCTGGAATATTTGCAGAGCCTGTTTTGCATCCTGGGCTGTGCAGAACATGGTTCTTGGATGTGTCTGCATTTTAAGTAAGGATTTTCACTGTCACCAATGATGACCCACTCTTTTTTCTTTTTCCTGAGTGATTTTCAGCATTTACAAATAGCTGACTTTCGGTGTTGCTTCTTTTTTATCCCCACTAAACTCTGATTATTTTGTATTTATTCCAAAGAGAAGATTCTGCTTGCTCTCATTCTATCTCATCTTGCTTTCTTCTAGAAGTTTGCATGGCCACCCCTAGTCCTCGGTGACCTTCAGATTTTTGTGTAATCTCCAAAATTTCTGACTTTGCTGCTCGCTCAGTTTTCCAGACCATCCATAAAACCAGCAAAGAATACATCTGACAATGTGGATCATTAAGGCACCTGCTTCTAATCCTTTGCCAAAGTGAAAATGCCTAATTTTCTCACACATTATTTTCTCTGTCTTATCTAATTTCTAAGACTGAGTAGTAATTTGACTTTTGCTTAAGGTGCTTACAAGGAACCCGATAAATAAGTCTCAGATATTGGCACTGTGAGATTAAATAAAAAGTACTTTGAATAAGGAGTGCTGCATGGAAAGCTGTCTCTGATGATTCTCATCTTATGTTGATATTGTCTATTCTCCTTATGTTCCTAATGCCAAATTGCATTAGACCTTAAAATTACAATATTTTGGAACATAAAGACAGCCTGCTGATATTTTTGATCTCTGTATTTCAGCACAATGTGCCCATCCAAACTGTTCAGTTATTTTTTCTTTATTAGAACAGCAATCTTAAGTGTGTACCTGGGAAGAATAACTGGATTTTGACAGAAAATAAATTCCTTTGTGTACAAGGAGGGAAAACACAATTATCTTTACCTGTTAAAGCAGGAGATCTATTCTAGGAATAAATCTGCTGGGACTGATATTTCAAACAGATCATTTCTGTACATTCATGAAACCACCTTTCAAAGCTGTCTGCAAAAAAACCCCAAACCACAGACTGCTGCTCTCTGGTGTTTAGAAGGGCTGTAAATTCAAGAGGGTTTGACTGCAGTGAATCTTTCTGAAATAATCTGATTTTAAGCAAATGAATTCATTGAGTGTTGAGTCCCTTAGGTGAGAGTGGAAGTGACTAAACTAACACATGCAGGAGAGAAGTTTGCAGGCGGAAGAAAGAGGGCAGCAAAAGGACACCTGATGTTCCTCCAGGCTGGATTCAGCTCGGGTTATCTGTGATCAGCGCAGCCCCGTGTGACACAGAGCTGTCCTGCATGGGACACTGCCCAGAACACCCCTCTGTGCTGATGCTTTGGCTCTGGAATAACGAGGGCATCTCTAAAGCCGCAGTGATTAGCCCGGGATAAAATCACCACCCTGCTGGAATTCTGAGCGGGAGGAAGTCTGATGTGGCTTATGATTAAAAGGAAAAACGCACAGATCCTCCCCCCGCTCTGGCAAGTGCAGCAGAGGCAGTGGATCCCGTGGGATTCTGGGAATATCTGCAGCGCAGTGGCTCCCTGCAGCAGCAGCCACTGCAGCTGAGTGTTCCCAGGCAGGCAGCTCCCAGAGCTGCAGTGAAACTCCACCAAGTCAGATGAGATTCCTCATTCAGGGAGGATGCCAATGCTTCACTTTTGAGGGGTTCCAACATGCATGACTGATTTCCCCATCATCAATTTCTCTGTCATTTGCCCCGTTCTTGCTCCTGGTGTCAACAGAGGTGTTGGGTGGTCACCAAAGGGAAATAGCCATGTGGTCCTGGTGGCCTGGCTTGTGGCCACATTAAAAGGACAGGAACAGGGATGAATTGGAAAGATGTAAACATCAGCCTAATAGATGGATCAGCTTAATCACTCTGCAGGCCTGGCAAAGGACCATCCATCTGTTAATGACAGCAAAGGGATCCTTACAGGGGTAATTACTAAGCAGCACATTTAGAAGGCGGGTTGTTCCTCTTTCGTTTTTAATTACTGATAAGAAGGGAGAAATTAGAATATTTTAATGAACCTCCAGATGTCAACAAGTCGGTCTAATAAATTGGATGTGGAAGATAACAATTTACAGTTATAATTTGTCATCTCAGAAGCTCCAGTGGGAAACCACATCTTTCATAGGCTCCCACAAGATCCAGAGTCACGCTGTGGGATAGCCCAGCTCCCACAAAACATTCAGCATCTCAAGAGGAGAGAGGGATTTGTGTCTGCATTAGGGCCCTCCTGCTCCCTTTCATCCACACACACATCACTCAGTGCACACTTCATTGCAGGACCAGGGCTTTCATGGGCTGCTTTTTTACCTTGGGAATGAAATTATCTTTGCTGTTGACTTCTGTCCACTTTGCCATGACCTTACTCGATCTCTAGGTGGGTTCAAAGCCTCGACTGAAAGAGAGAAGCCCCAAAGGACTGTAACCAAATACCTTTCAGCACACCTTTCTCACAAATATGTAACCAGCTAAAAGGCAGACATTCCATCCAGTCAGACAGATTTTCTCTGGCTGTGTGGAGAATGGTAACTCCACTGGAAAAATCATCCAGTCAGCCCATGGCACCTATTTTTGGGCAGGATGAATCATCTTCCAGAAGCACCTCTCTCTTCACTGGCTACCAATAGAGCCCAGACTGAGACTAAAACTGGTTGGTTTTTTTTATGCCTGATTTTAAATGAAGGAAGTCTTACTCTAAGTCACAGTGTCATTATGTTTCAATCCAAACAATTTATTGTTAAATCTTCATGGAGTAAACCCAACGATTTGTTACACAATCGAACAGAGAGAATTGGTAATGGTCCTGATAATAAAACAGGAAGTGTAATTTATTCTAGAAATGCCAGTTAAAAAGTAGGAATTATCAAGGCTTAGGGCTTCCTCAGGAAAACTAGGTGCCAACCTTAAACCTCAGTAAAGGAAGGCAGATGTTGGTGCTGTGCTCTCACTCCCTCCTTGCAAATACAGTAAAAGCTCTGGGTCTACCTCCTGCATTTCCTTGCTATTCCTCTGGCTTGGTACCTAATACAGTAAACAAAAATTATCTTTGCATACAAGATAAAGCTCTTAATATCTTGCATTTATATAATTTCTTGGTGCCCCTTCAGGCTCCTGAGTCAATAAATCAGTCCTGTGAGCTTTTGGCTCCCCTCTGATTTGCTGCCTTATGCAAAAATAAAGAGAATAGTTTTTCCAAAAATATTTGTCAGCTTTGCGTTGAGCATCCAAAAAGGTGTGGGGAGTGAAGTGAGTGCACACAGCTTTTACAGCTGAGCACATCCCAGGCAGAAGGCTCTGTGCTCCATGGATAGGGCAGCCAGAACAGGCATCACATGTGCATGGAGGGGATGGGAAGAGGAACAGCCCAAGAACTGATCACTGATGGGTTAGGGAACCAACACATCCACCCCACGTGTCTTGAGCCAGATTTTAGAAGCTTTCCAAGGCTGCTGCACCTTCTTGGCAGGAGCCCATCTGAGAGTCCATTTTGGGTGAGGCTGGATTTCTGTCTCCAGGTCTGCAGACCCCCTCTGCCTCCCTCTGCCTTGGAGGGGCTGCAGGAGCTGCCTTCAAACCTTGTGCTGCCTCACAAAAGGAGTAGTGCCAGTGACTAAAACCCCACAGAAATGGAACAAAACACCTTTTTGGCTCCAGTCCATTCATCTCATTTCCTGCCCTCTCTTTCTGACAAGTAAAAGGAAGTAGAGAAGCATTTTCCTTTCCTCTAAATAAGGCCTTTCCTTGCTGAAGTTGCAGCCACCTCCAGTGATGTTTTTTCTGTCTACCTGATCTCAGACTAATTCAAAAAACAGTCTTTGTGAGTGCCTCTGGAGTATCACCAAGCTTAAAGTGAGTTGTCAAGAGAAGGACCAAAAAATATTCAACGTATATTCCAGTAGCAAATTCCCATGACTTTGGGTCAATTCTTTTGATGGAGTGATCTGGCAGGGTTAATTTCTGACAACAGAGGTGTGTGCTGGCTTATACCAAGTGAAAGTTTCATCCTGCCTTTGTTTACCAAATGAATGCTGAACTTCCAAAAAATAATGACATTAACAGGTCATGCAGCTGCAGCCTTCTGTTGCTGACAGAGAGGCAGAAGGGAAGTCAATCCCACTTTCCTCCCTTCCCAACAGAGTCCAGTCCCACTGGTGGTACAGAGATGGGAATCCCTGGGGAGCCTTGTACTCTCATTAGTTTCTCCATAACTGGGGAATTGTTACTTTTGAAGCAAAAATGGACAGATCGTGTTGATTCAGCAATATTTACACTAAAATACAGAGCAATGACTTAGTAGAAAATAGGTGCCCATGGTAACAATACTTTAATACTTTAATAATACTTATCATGAGACTCAGCAGGACTAAAGATAGATGATTTTTCTGTGAAATTAAAGCAGCTCTGAAATTTGGACCAGATTAGACACAATGTCCACCCATTTCTTCCAGATGCTTAAGGAGACTGGAACATTCTAGGAGGAAAAGAGGAAATCACTGTACAGTGACTCTCCTGCTTCTTTTTAATTAAATTTGCAAACAGAAGAGGATCAAATAAGAATCTGGCCTCTGATTTATTTATCTAATTGGAACCTGAACTCTGCTGCTTTGAAAAACCACCATATACAGGCTTGTTTCCAGCCAAGGATTTCTTTCTAGCAGGAGATCCTCGGATTGGAAAGAATTATGTGCTTCACACCTCTTTGTACAACTCCATGGAAAGGGGGAACATCTCAGTGTGGGGAAGGATGTGTATGTATGGATGCAAAATCCCAGAGGACACTCAGAAGAGCCAAATATACTCCATATCATTAGGATAAAATAAATCGTGCTATTTTGCTCACAGATTACAATGGGGACACAGAGATACTCAAGCTGGGTGTAGATACTCATAGCCTTTGCTTGCTACCTGCTTGGCAGGAGACATGTGTGGAATTATCTCTAGTTGCACTATGCACCACAGTGCTCAATCCAGCCATAAAAATTCTCTAATTTATTGAAACAGTGCAGTTGGATGACATGAAAACTAATCCAGCTAATGATGCCTCAGCTGCCTGGAACAAATCATGTCTCACTGTACCTCAGCCCGTTCCTCCATCATTTAGGAGCAATCTCAGCACTATTAAAACATGCTGGAAAAACAGGGCTTGAAACTGAATTTCCCCCATTCTCCCACAGAACAGAACTAATTAAGAAAAGGCAATGTAGCCCCATCCTTGCATTGAGACTGTGCCACTCCTGCAGAGTGGATTTTGAAGAGATGTCTGCAGAGACAGCATGACAGTCACCTCTCCCTTTTCTGTGGGCACCTCTCATGGCACATGTTGTGCCATGGATCCCCTAAATCCAAGCAGTTTCTGGGACACTGCAGAAACTCATGAATGAAGCTGCAGTGGTTTCTTTGGAAGAAACAGCTGTGCCAAGAGCTGAGACTGAGCAGTTTTGTCTCCACAAACCTGAGCTGGCAGCACTCAGTGTCAGTGTGGGTGGCTCTGCCTTAAGTACTCAGTGGAAGAGGGCAGGATGCAGGTGCTGGAATACTCAGGGAAAAACCCTCCTGAGACTGGCAGAGCTCATGGACTCTAAGGAAGGGCAGCATCACTCTCAGGAAGAATTTCTTCATGGAAAGGGTGCTTAAGCATTGGAAGGGGCTGCCCAGGGGATGGTGGAATCACAGTCTCTGGAGGTGTTTAAGGAAAGACTGGATGTGGCACTCAGTGCTCTGGGCTGGGTGACAAGGTGGGGATCAGTCACAGGTTGGACTTGGTGGTTTTGGAGGTCTTTTCCAACCTAAAGGATTCTGTGATTGTGGACAATCTGAGCAGGCTCCCTCCTGCACCACTCAGGTATCTTTCTAAAGTGCTTCCCACTACAACCTGCTGCATTTCTATAACCTCAAATAGTCTATTGGTCCATTCTCCACTATCCCAGATAGAGAAGAAGCAGCTGGCTTTAGAAAACACTGCAGCCCTGCAGGTGGTCAATATTATTTCATAAGGGCTTTCAAGCACTGGGAGATTCTGCCCATGCCCACTGAAATAATGATTTGAGAGCTTCTTTTCCAGCCCCCTGAGCACATGCAATGTCCTGAAGAGGCACCAAAACTGAAAAACTGGATAAGGGGAGGCTGTTACCCTGGTGACAGGGAGTGGAGGAATGAAAGATCTGACACTTTCACTGTAATCCAGAGAAGCCCACAACGAGCACTGGGTGTTTTGACCTCCAGACCTTCTCAGTCCTGTGCCATCTAAATTGGGCCAGCTCTAAGGATGTTTCCTGGCCTTCACCTTGTGAGTTCAGGGCACAGAGAATACTTCTCTGCCTGTCTTAGGAAGCCCTAATCCTCAGCAGAACACTGCTGTTAACCTTCCTCCCTGGAGAAAGTTACCAAGGCTTTGGGATGAGTTAGAATCCACAGGTGTGTGAACTAGATAGTATGTAGCTCATCACAGGGTGAGAAATTTAGGCTTTTAAAAATTTAATATGAGAGTAGATAGGAGGCAAGATGGAGGATTTTGGGCATTGTCTCATCTCCTTGTTTTTCTTCAACTCCATTTTCTGTGGTATTGGCGGCATAAAATTATTGGTTAGAGAAAGCAGTGGCATAGGTGTGTTATAGGCATAATAAGAGTTACTGGTAGAAAAGTAGAAACAAAGTACGTTTTAGAAGGTAAGTGGACTAATCAGCTTCAAAAGACCTTGAATCTGGGTGCCAGCTCTCCCTTTTGTGCCTTGCTTCTTGTACCCTAAGTCTGGTGTGTGGACAGCATACTGAACTTCTGATAAGAGAAAAACAAACAGCCTGGAGACTGAGAAATCCAGAGTCCTGCTCGTTTTTCATCCCTGGCACAGAACTCACAGGGGAACCCCCTCCTACGGGCCCAGGAGGAGGGTTCCCACTCTTGAGGGTTCCACCAGAAACCCAACACACGTCCTCCTACCAACTCATCTCCCAGGGTGGTACCTTCATCATTGCTTCAGCTGTAGTGATCAAGGTGACACAACAGGCCGAGCATCACCTTCAGCCACGCCATCAGCCACAAGCACATTTAAATCTGCAGCTGGAAGGGCTGGCCTGTGACTGCCACCAAAGCATGTCTTGTTTCAGTTCTAGGTGACCTGGAGTCCAGTGCCACCACTTGGGAGAGGCAGGAGGGAGCTGCCCAAGGTGCATTCACAGGAGGGTTTGCCCTTGACTGAAATGCTGTAAATTTGGGAATAAACATTTGTAGGATGTTCTGTGGTGTATCCAGTTCAGCTTTGCCAGTGCCAAAGGGAATGGGTATGACCAAACCAGAGAAATCATGGGGACAAAGTCAATTCCCTGTGCTTCCACCAGAGCAAACCACACTGCACTTGATTTAGTGAAACGTTGTCGTGCAGCAGTGAGGGCTGAAGCAGTCACCCCTCCTCTTGTGCTCTCAGGCTCCTCTGCAGCACGGTGTCCTGCTGCTGAATCAATCCACTCCATGTCTGCAGGTTCCTGCAGTAATCCCTGGTGTTACAGGATGAACATGGCTCGATGTTTCTCGGTGCTGCACTTCCCCATTTGCAATGGGGTTTTTATAGGCTCAGGCTCTGACTGAGGACACAATGTTCTGGCCCAAAAGGATGTGTCTGACAAGACATTTAGAGTGAGACTGCATCTGCTCTTCTGGGGAGACACAAGCCTAATAGGTAATCTACTTGATTTACGTACCGTGAAGCATGATTACAGTGGGGGTAAGATCCTCATTCATTACGTAATTTCTTTGAAATGATGAGCCTAGAGTGTTTGTTATGAGATCCCAAACAAAGAGTAAAAGGACATTTTCAAGGTTGCTGTTAAGCTTGTGTTTAGCAAAACCTTTTTTGTTGCTCCTCAGACTTAAGAAAATGCTGTGGAATTTTATTTATCTTTCTAAACATTTTTTTTTTATTATTACTTAATCCCCTTTGCTTCAGGTGCTTTAAAAACAAGCATCATTTAAACTTCACCAAGCCATTATGCCCTGGATTCAAATGAGCAAACTGAGGCAAATGGGCAGATAAATAATTTCTCTGAGAGGCTGAGCTCACCCTGCACCATCCTTGCCCTGCTTTACCCCCCTCTCTCCTGCCTGGGGTTACCTGTTCCCCTCATCTGCCTTGACCCCAGGGTTCCCCACTGTCCCTTGACACCTTTGCCCATCTTTACCCTCACCAATCTCTGGCACCCTGCCCTCCTTGACTCTCCACCTTGAGCCCTATGACCCCCACCATGCGCAGGGGGAAAGGAAAATTAAGATTTTAAAATCTCAGAGGCACATCTTNATAACACAACTCAAATACAATAGTAATTTAGAATTATTCTCTCTCACTCTCCTACCAATTTCAAAAGAAATGTTTATTTTTATAGCAATAAATATATTTTTTTGTTCAATTAGGAGAGTTCTTAAAAAGAGTTTGGCAGTTCCTATGCAATTACTATTTTATTTTCTTAGGCTATAAATTACAAATCTTCAAAATCTACTCTGCTGGTCTCTGTGCCTACTCCTCAAGCAAAGTAAAACAGCATCTGTCCTCTGAAGCCAGCAGGACACTGCAAGAAGACAAGATCTCAATACACTGGGTTTGAATTTACACTTTTGTGTACAAACTGCTGCTTTGGAGTACTCAGAGCTGCTTTAGAGCCACACAGTCACTGCCTGAAATACTCTGCCCGTGAGGAAGGACTAGAAAACATCACATGGCAAGGGAGGCCTTTGTCCTGTCTATCTGGGTGGTCACCCTGGCAATTGCTTGGGCCTATGAAGAGAAAGAATAGAAAACAGCAGATTTTCTCAGCTGCTTTCAAATGTTTAGCTATCCACGGCCCAGATTTACCCAATTATCCTCCAAAGTTTCAGCAATAAAGCCTGAGATCAAGATATTTTCCTTAGAGGGAATATGTTCAATAGATACATAATCCTGCTTTTTGCCCAGGCTTTACAGGAAAAGCACAAATTGAGGATCAGGAGACATGAGGTGATGGCACACACCTTCTGCTGTGTCTGATGGAGCACCACAGTAATATTCTCTTGATAACAAACATTCAAACTCATCTGTGTGACTGACATATTTATGGAAATTCGGGCCTGTATGGAAATCAGCCAGGGCAAAAGTTTACTGGATAATTCACCCAAAACAAACAACTTACCCAGTGCTATGGAAATGTGGTGTAACCTGCTCCTTTGGTGACCTCTGTGAATTAGTTGCCCTTCACCCCACCCTCACTGAGACATTGTTTATCCTCAGTAGAATTACTACACAGCTGGTATTATTTGTTATCTCTCTGGACACTCTCTGCAGAGGCACTTACAAATGAAAGGGCACAGAGACTCAAGTACCATCATCAGTTTTCAGAGGAAACTCACCCCGCCACTTCTCAGGCTTCCCTGTGATTTGTGGATAAAAGCAGAGTCTCGAGGAAGATCAGTCTGGAAACTCTGAGCAGCCACAGGTTTTGCACAAACTGAAGTTTAACTGATTTTGCAAACTAGGAAAGGCAAACCCCCATGATTAAAACCATTGATGTAATCGCAGCATCATTTATTTTGAATTGTAAGTTTAGGTTTATGTATTATGTATTATACATGGCCATAAACTGAAGTATGNGGCCCAAAAGGATGTGTCTGACAAGACATTTAGAGTGAGACTGCATCTGCTCTTCTGGGGAGACACAAGCCTAATAGGTAATCTACTTGATTTACGTACCGTGAAGCATGATTACAGTGGGGGTAAGATCCTCATTCATTACGTAATTTCTTTGAAATGATGAGCCTAGAGTGTTTGTTATGAGATCCCAAACAAAGAGTAAAAGGACATTTTCAAGGTTGCTGTTAAGCTTGTGTTTAGCAAAACCTTTTTTGTTGCTCCTCAGACTTAAGAAAATGCTGTGGAATTTTATTTATCTTTCTAAACATTTTTTTTTTATTATTACTTAATCCCCTTTGCTTCAGGTGCTTTAAAAACAAGCATCATTTAAACTTCACCAAGCCATTATGCCCTGGATTCAAATGAGCAAACTGAGGCAAATGGGCAGATAAATAATTTCTCTGAGAGGCTGAGCTCACCCTGCACCATCCTTGCCCTGCTTTACCCCCCTCTCTCCTGCCTGGGGTTACCTGTTCCCCTCATCTGCCTTGACCCCAGGGTTCCCCACTGTCCCTTGACACCTTTGCCCATCTTTACCCTCACCAATCTCTGGCACCCTGCCCTCCTTGACTCTCCACCTTGAGCCCTATGACCCCCACCATGCGCAGGGGGAAAGGAAAATTAAGATTTTAAAATCTCAGAGGCACATCTTTAATTAAGTGGTTTCCCAGCTGTGGAGAATCTTTGTGCAAGGGGATGTTTAGGACCTGATACAAAGTCTACTGAAGTCTCACCCTGTCTTAAATAAAGCCTGGATTAGGGCCTAATCCCTGTCTTGTGCAGATATTTCTCAAGAGCAAGAAGTGGCAGGTTATTCCACACACACCTTAAATGAAAGAATAGGGGCAGCAAAGGTAAATAGTATCTATTAAAGCAGAGCAAGGAAACATTGGGAGATCATGCAGCTGTCCTTCCCCTTTTTAAAAACAAACTGTCAGAGGAAAGAGAAAGTAGTAATTGGGAAATGAGGCGCACTCCATATCTGAAAAGATGGTATCTATAAAAAATAACTATATATAATAATATAATNGCCTGAGATCAAGATATTTTCCTTAGAGGGAATATGTTCAATAGATACATAATCCTGCTTTTTGCCCAGGCTTTACAGGAAAAGCACAAATTGAGGATCAGGAGACATGAGGTGATGGCACACACCTTCTGCTGTGTCTGATGGAGCACCACAGTAATATTCTCTTGATAACAAACATTCAAACTCATCTGTGTGACTGACATATTTATGGAAATTCGGGCCTGTATGGAAATCAGCCAGGGCAAAAGTTTACTGGATAATTCACCCAAAACAAACAACTTACCCAGTGCTATGGAAATGTGGTGTAACCTGCTCCTTTGGTGACCTCTGTGAATTAGTTGCCCTTCACCCCACCCTCACTGAGACATTGTTTATCCTCAGTAGAATTACTACACAGCTGGTATTATTTGTTATCTCTCTGGACACTCTCTGCAGAGGCACTTACAAATGAAAGGGCACAGAGACTCAAGTACCATCATCAGTTTTCAGAGGAAACTCACCCCGCCACTTCTCAGGCTTCCCTGTGATTTGTGGATAAAAGCAGAGTCTCGAGGAAGATCAGTCTGGAAACTCTGAGCAGCCACAGGTTTTGCACAAACTGAAGTTTAACTGATTTTGCAAACTAGGAAAGGCAAACCCCCATGATTAAAACCATTGATGTTATCGCAGCATCATTTATTTTGAATTGTAAGTTTAGGTTTATGTATTATGTATTATACATGGCCATAAACTGAAGTATGAGAAGTTCCACCTCAACATAAGGAAGAACTTCTTACACTGAGGCTGGCAGAGCCCTGGAACAGCTGCCCAGGGAGGGCCTGGAGCCTCCCTCTCTGGAAATATTCCAACCCCATCTGGACTTGCTCCTGTGTCACCTGCTCCAGGGGACCCTGCCTTGGCAGAGGCATTGGGCTGGGTGACCTCCAGAGGTCCCAAGTAAGCCAGAAAAGGACACAGCCAAAGAGCAAATTCACCCAAATCCCATGTTTTGAAAGTCAAGAGGCATGAAAAAAAAATGAACCAACTTCCTGTTGTTTGAGTCATATTGAGTCCCTTCTAGGGACTCTGAAAAATAAACTAACAGCTTTTTACCAATAGTTTTACTTTAGTTTACTAATAAACTAAAGCTTTTTGCCATTAATTCACTCAATCACCATAAATATAGAGTGGATCAATGATTTCAGAGGACTCCTCTGTCTTTATCACTAGGCAGCACTGTGACCTCACAGTGGTTGCAATGAAACTTCCATCCATGGGATTTCCAGTGTGCACACAGGTACCAGCCTTACACACCTCTCCACAAACCATTTCCAAATCAAATTCTGGTGAGAAATGTGATGCAAATCAAAATATTTTGAAGGCAGAGATGGCAACACAGAGCTGGAAGAGACCGAGATCCACACACTTTGGAAGGAGTCAGTAATTTCCCACAGTAGAATAGAAGGATTGAGTAGCTGGATAAAGATTTGGTAAGAAACAAGGAAGGGGAGCTAGCTGGGGAATCTAGCACAGGATCCAGCTAGCAGAGGTAGGAACTCCCTGGTTAAAAATACTGGAAAACACTTGGAGGGTACTGGAGCTTGCCAGCAAACCTTGGTCCAGGCATTACCCACACACATGGAGAGCTGAATGAGACAGGGTGGAGGGCAGAGCACTAATTCCTCAGGAATCTAAACTGAGGTTGTACAGCACACCCTAATTCTGGCATTTGTCAGTTTTTGCTCACAGAGTTTTGCATCATGAACAATCTCTTGTTGTTGCTTTTTCTGTACACTGTCGTTTTTCATTTAAGTGAGGAGTGAAGTGTAATTTACCCCTACTGAACTCAGAGAATATGTTTTCATTCAAAGCTCTTTCACAAGAAGTTTTATGCTCCTGTACCTCCCTGTCCTAAGTAACCTTCCACTGTAACACTGTGAAGGCCTGGACTTGACTGGTAGAATGCAATGGGATACTTCAGCAACAAAATTTAGAATGGAATCCTTGTTTCCTTCATTAGTTACATCCCACTTGAAACTGCCACTGAAAACTAAAAATGGGCCCTGAGCAAACAGGTGAAGTCACAAAACACATGTGGACATCACTTGGGCAGGATGGCTTGGTCTTTGAAATTGCAAAGATGTCTACAGTGACTTATTTCTTTTGGCTTTAAGTTTTGTTATGAAAGTTTCTCTCAGCACTGTGGAGAAGAAAAGGGAACCTGTCAAATGCAGAGACCTCCCATGAGGTTTTGGGAATGCATTTTCTCTCAGCAAGGCTGCAAACCAGGCTTCTACAACACCCTGAAATTCACAGGAGCCCCTGTTGTCTTCCTAAGCTCTATTACATCCCCTGTCTTTCTAATAACTGGGATAAAATTAGCTGTGATTCCAGGCTGCCTTCAGAGCAGTATCTGAAGGAGATGTGCAGTGACACATGGACATGTCCCAGTGCCCTGGGATTACACACAGCCCTATCAGCCTACAGACTGGACAATAAATTTTTAACATTCATCTCGAGCCTGCAGGGGAGTTCACTCTGTGTTAGAGTGTCTCCGGGGTGGAGCAGGCAGCACAATTGTGATTCACCAAGTGTTTTGTTTAACAGGGAAGAGGCAGACTGAGGGAAAACAGGGCACTCTCCAAAAGCTGTGCCTTGCCTTGGGATTGTGCAATCATTCTAGAGTGGAGTCGTGGATGTCCTTCAATTGTTTGGAACTTGTACCAGATATTCCTGCAAAAATGAAGTGCTGAGGGCCCAAACCTGTGGGCAAATGTGGCTGGTGCATGTGAGGAAGGACATGGAGCTGTTGGAGTGAGGGGATCAGAGGCATGGAGCAGCTCTGCTGGGAGGAAAGGCTGAGGGAATTGGGATTGTTCAGCCTGGAGAGGAGAAGGCTTTGGGGTGACCTCATTGTGGCCTTCAGTGCCTGAAGGGAGCCCACAGGAAAGATGGAGAGAGACTCTGGACAAGGGCCTGGGGTGACAGGACAAGGGGGAATGGCTTCAAAAGACAGAGAGGAGGTTTAGATTGGGTATGAGGAAGAAATTTTGTTCCCTGTGAGGGTGGCCAGAGAAGCTGTGGCTGCCCCTGGATCCCTGGCAGTGTCCAAGGCCAGGCTGGATGGGGCTTGGAGCAACCTGGGATAGTGGCAGGTGTCCCTGCCCATGGCAGGGGGGTGGGAACTGGATGACCTTCCAACCCAAACCATTCCATGATTCTGTGATTAAAGAGTAAGACAGGATATGGAGTGGTCTTGCCCCATATTCCTTAAATGGGGTAAGTCTGGATAGAGGGATTCCATATCAGGAAAACTGTAAACTATAGGGAATACAGGGATCAGAGATAAGATACAGATTTAATTTCCTTCTTTTGAAATACCCTGTTTTGTCCTACAGTGTCCAAAGCAGGCTCAGGTGTGTGTCAAGAGCTGAATGGGATAAAGTTACAGCCAGCCTGTCTTCACAGATCTCTAGAAATATCTGGGTTTGTTGTGGGTGCTTGACACTGGCTTAGCTTGTAAAAGAAGCCATACAGCTAGCCTTGGAGAGTAAATGTCATAAATTCATAAATCCACAACGCAGGGTAAGCAGTAGAAACTGTGTTTTTATGCTATCCATCTATTCTGTCTTAAAACTGTCCCACAGCTTTGCTTCTCCTCTCTGCCTGTGCAGTCTCTGCCTTCTCTGTTGGGGTTGCTACCAGCAGCACACCAAGGGGTGGCTTCTCTACCAGAGGCTCAGACACGTCCCAGACAGTTGCAATCTGCTTGTGACAGCAGCTGGGACATAATAACCCACACTGCTGACACCAGGTGAGAGAGCCTTTGGAATTAAATCCCTGTCTTTAGCATCCCCACTGCTCAGGCTCGGCACTGGGCCTGGCTGCCAGGTGGAAGAGGATGAGAGAACAAAAGGGTACCAGGAGAGGCTGCCTGTTCCATCTCTCCTCCAACAGTAATCCAGAGTGGCACTTGTTCCTGAGCTATTCCCAGTGACCTGAAATGCAGTGAGGAGGAGATCAACTGCTGTTCTGACAACTGGCTTTGTGCCTGCACATAGCTTGTTTGTACAGCTTCTAATTCATTGCTTAAAAAAAAAAACAAAAAACCTTGGGACACAACAACAGCCACTGCAGAAGAACCAAAGTGAATGGAAGAAGTGTGGCTCAGCAACCACAGGACCTTGCTGACTTGAAATCTGCAATCTGCATTTTGAAATTCTAAATCCTTGTGTTTTACATGCTAGTACTCCTCATGAGAAACAGCAGATAAGTCAATCCCTTTTCCCATCCTGCAGTTCCACAGAAGAGTTTGGGAGGCAGCCAGCCTTGTCCTCTCTATCCTGCTTTCCCTCAGCCACAAAACAGAGCCTTGCACTGGGATGGACATCAACACTTCTGGTCTGGTCCTGTCATGGAATCCAAGTTCACTTTTCAAATATTCTAGGCTTTCCCAATGTCTATTTAGTATGGAAAAGGTCCATCTCCCACCGAAAAATAAAGCCACACTTAGGCCAATTAGCTTCAAGGGTAAAGCCTCTTGATTATTGCAATCAGATTTTCCTTACATTAAATGCTGTGAAAAACCCAGTTCAAGAGCAACAGAAATCACTCAGGAAACCATTATTAAGTCATCTGAGCTCAGTCCATACTCCCAGGTATTCCTCTACCATTATTACACAGTAAAGATCATGGTATCTATACTTAGTGAAGGTATTTATTATGGTGATCTGTATGGGAAAACTTACTTGTGTAATTTTGCCACTGAGTTCATAGGGATTGGACTGCCCTTACAGATATTCCATTCAAAATAAGAGTTGGGGATTTTGCTTGTTTGGATTTTTTTCTGGTTTAGTTCATATAATTTTGAAAGTGAAACAGATTAAGCCAGGAAAAGGAAGTTCTAATTGGGAATAAGACTGTCCCTATGGCATGCATGCAGTGATTGAATTTTACCTATTCCAGTTTCCCACGCTGAAACTACCTTTATATAGGATCAAACCTTTTGTGCTTCTGAGTCGCTGGTGTCTCTCAGAATCTCCTGTCTACTTTATGATTTTAGGACAGAATTTAGGACTATACAAACATTCTGATTGTTTCTATACAAACATTCTGATTGTTTCTATAAGAACATAAGGTCAAAGTGAGCCAAAGGACCTTACACACAAATGTTGTTTTAATAGTCATCATTGTTACAGCACTCCAAATGCATGCTGAGTTTGAGAAAATCGTTAAAAACTGTCTATAACCATCACCAGCAGTAAAATATAAAAAATTATTCTATAAGGCAATTAGCAAGTGGATTTGCTTGGGCACAAGAGCAAAGCCCCGCTCGAGTTCTGTGTCCTCGTGGGGGCTGTGCACCCCTCACTTTCAGCAGCACATCTCAGAGTTCTTTTCAGCTTCAGCACAATCAGCTGCTCTGTTATTTCTGGCCCTGTGCAACAACTTCCAGATCCATCCCAGTTACTTTGGACCACTCTTCATGGCAAGAGGGCAAGTGGCCAGCCCTGTGAGAGCTTCTCTTGGGACTGAAGGCAGTGCTCCTGACAGTCTGGCTTGACTGAGAGCAGAATGCTATCAAGTGAAAGGATTTTTTAAGGAATATCTGAATGAAAGCCTGACTTGGCTGAGAAGCAGATGTATTTTTAGGGCTCTGCAGCACAGCTGTGACACCAGAATTTAATGAGTTGCTACAGGACAGCTAGGTCAGTGTCAGGCTGAATTTTTAACAGCCTGTAATCTGAAGTATACTTTTAAATCTCTTTTGCTGAACACAAAACAAACATCCTTGTTTTCATTTGCTCTGAGAGAAGTGAGTACAGAGTTAGTTACTGCTGAGAACATTACAGGTCACAGGATGAGTTTGGTTTTGAGCTCTGAAATATCCAGTGTGAACCAGCATCAAGCCCACAGTGCTAAGGGCCTCCTCCCCATAAAGCTGCAAAATGTCACATAGTTGTCTTTGGCTGTTGCAGTCCTTCCACTGAACCCTGACTATTAGGTAACAAACCTAGAGATCAGAAAGCAAATTACTTGGTCATGGTTTTTTGAGGTAATTTTAAATCAGCAACTTCCTCAGGAACTGTGGAATTCTTAATCAAAAAGCATTTAATCTAGTGTCACTGAGAAAAACACCAATTCATTGCACTTCTGAAGTGCCTCTCAGCTAAAGATGGAAAAGGTTTTTACAAACACTGCTGGCTCACACTGCCCCTAGCAGAGAAGTGATATTACTACCATTTTCTATAAGGCAAAGCTCTAGCACTGATGTGTAAATCTGTACCTGGGCAAAGTGAGCAGACAGGCACAAGAAACAATCCTCCAGTTCCTTTTGTCTTCTTTATTTCTACCTGATGTTCATGGGCTGACTATTCTTGTTCTTCTTCTATACATTCATGTGTATATAGGTCTATTTATTCATGTTATCTATATATATAGATCTATATCTATAATATATATATATTATATATGTATTCATATACTCATACATATTCATTTATATGTTTATAAAAATGTATAAAGGACTTTGGAAAACTCTAAGCATTGCAACATCAATACATATTGCACAATTTAACTATTATGGCAATAATAATAGAAAAATGTATATATCATTAGTTTCATGGACAAACCCCACAATTCCTGTACCTTTTGCAACAGAACCCAAGAAGTAAAATAGGATTTTGGAATTATGTTTAACATGTCACAATGCTTTCCCAACATCTGAATATTTAACATTTTGTAGTACAGTCTTAGGTAAAATATTCTGAATTACAATGAATCGTGCAACTGATATTAAGTAAAATCAAACATCCGGCTCCTAGGGAAGAGTCAGGAAATCAAGAAGTTGGAAAGAAGAACTTGCAACAGCTCGAGTTTGAGGGTCTGTGTATTTACATGTGGAGGTTTTGTGACTGACCCCAGATTCTGGGCCTTTAGAAAGGGTAGTGCATACAGCAGAATCTTCAAAGAGATTAAAAAAATTATATCTGGGTGTGCACTTGAACCTTTATTTTCCCTGGAAGGAACACTGTAAGTAGTTTCCAAACCAAAGCAAGCCTAGATGCAAACATGGAGCTCTCCAGATTTATATGTGTGTGGCTGTGATCGAGTTGCAATGCCTGAACCCAGATGCTTTCCATTTGTGGTCTGGCAAATGTCTTCCTCACAGAAAGGATTTTCAACCAAATAAAGAAATTCTTGCCTTCTGAAATGTGGGGGTTTTTTTAAACTCTAACTTTTTCTTTCTTTGTTTTGTTTGTTTGTTTGTTTTGAAAAGTGTTTTGTAGCAACTCTACTCACCCCTGGTTGAGTCGGCCGCCTTCCGCCTTTCCCACTCAGCCAGCTGGGAGCTGAAGGATTTTTCTTCTGGCTACTTCCTTCATGTTGATGACAACACTCATTATTTCCACATACCTGCTTTGAAAAGAAAGTCAGTTTAGGAATCAAACACGCTACAACAAAAATGCTCTGTTTCTTCTGACTTTGTGGGAGAACATTTTAAATAAAAGCTACATTGGGATAAATGTACTGTCACGTTCAAGGTCACTAGCTGTCACTAAGATACCTTTACTTTAAAGGATCAAACTCTCTCTTTCAGGCTTTTGGTTAATTGGGTTTCAGCAAGCATTGGTTGGCCAAAATCACAGATGCTCTGGCTGCCCATGGACAACATGTACCTCTCCAAACTTTTATCAGCCTCTGAATGGAGATTACCTCATTTTCCTCCCCTCTAGTCTCTTTCCCTCTAGTTGGTGCTCTCAGACTCTGCCTTACACCATCCCCACAAGTCTCACTGCAAAAGCCATCACATGTTTGGCTCCCTCTTTTCACTTCCTGCAGTCCTTCACAAATTCCTGGCAGGGAGGGAACAATTTTTTCACTCCCTCACCCTGTCAGTTCTCAGAGCTGTATTCAAACCTAACCTCAGCCCTGGACATACTTTTACCATAAAATCATCTTTTAAATTACTCCACATTAGTCTTGATGTGAGCACCACCTCTAAGCAAGCTCACTTGGAGATTTCCTGGGTGCTGGGAGTTGTTATGACATGAGAGCAATTTCCAGGAGCAAATCTCGACTCCATTTTACCACTCCATTACATGACTCAGCCATGGACAGTGTGCTGCAATGGGTGACAAGAAGATAAAGGACCACCCTTAGTCATGGCTTCTTGAAGGTCAGGCTGTTCTGCCAGAATTATCCAGGAGGGAATTGCTTTGTCACAGGCCAGCCTGACACTTGCAACCACAGTTTCCTCATAGCCATCAGCTTGCAAGAGAAGCCAAGGGCAATAAAGGAACTTTTCATCCAGGCAGCCCTGCTGATATTCCCAGGTGACTTGTGCTCCTGGAATTGTCCCCATCTCAAAGGCAGCTCTCCAGTTTTTCCTCTCAGCCACAACCACAGTTTGCAAGTGCCAAATGTGTCAGCACACCTCAGCATGGTCACTCACACCAAAAGTGGGAGAGGTATTTGGATCCCTAAAGTCTTTAGAAAGCCTCCTATCAAATGCCACCTTCTCTTCTCTCTCACTCAGAAAAATGATGGTTAAATCTGTGATTTGTTTTCTGTGGCACTGAAGTATCCATAATGTGATTTACTTGACCATGATGGAAGGAGGTGAGTTGTTTTCTTGTTTATATTGTTTGGAGATGTTGGCAGTAATATTGAATTCCTCTCACAATTTCCATATGTGGCCAGAGAACTATTATTTATCCCTTGATTTGCCCTGTTTTTTCCCCCTCCACCAAAATTCTAGGTCAGAATAACCTATTGGTTTTGTTTCCTGAAGCACCAAAGATACACAAATGCACATTGCATCATTGGTTTTTAAGTGGTAAACAACAACAATATAAGGATATAATTTTGATTTTTTAATATGCCTGGCAGATAGGGAAAGACAGTGTCAGGTCATAAGATATCACAGCTGAGGTGCCTCACTTTGTGTCAATAGGAACAGTTCATTGATCCACTCTGGTCAATTGATGTACTGGAGAAAGCAGCTGACTTAGTTTCTTACTGTGGGATACCTTGCTATGTCTTGTTTGACCTCTTGCTACTTAGAAATTGCATCTGTGTGTTTGTACAACATCATTTAAAATGGCCAATTTTATTGCTTAGTCTTGCCCGTAAAATGTCAACGCCCTCAGGCAGAAGAGATGAATCTGCAAACATTCCTCACAGCTAACTGGAAATTACTGGGCAGTTCCATAAACTATGGAAGTCCTTGGGACAAGTCAAGAGAGGAAATGCATCATGATGTGAGTGCATCTCATCTCACTCAACACTTAATTTCTGGGGCAAAACCCCCGAGAACCAGTGGTAAGAACAGAAAGCTCTCAGTGGTAGGAACTGGCTCCTTCTCACTGAAAATGTGTGCTAAATGTATTCCTCGTCTGCAGGTTCAATTTGGCCCTGAAAGCTTAATTAGTGTTCCTTAGCAACAGAGAAACATCCTGATTGACAAAACCCGCTGGTTTTGGCTGAGGCTTCAAAGTGCTCACTTCACAGTTATTTTTAAACTTCCCAAATTCACAGCTGAGCATTTCGATTCAGAGTGAAATTCATCAACAACAGAAAAGAAACATCCCCAGAGTGATGCATTTCTGAGGAAAAAGGGAGGGAGGAGCTCAGCTCAGACTTTGTGATCTGTGGCAGCAGCAGTTTTTTGCCTTTTATCCCTCAGTCTAGAGAAGAAAATGGGGCTCCTTGGGTGAAGAGGAAACCAGAGACTTCAACAATTAATGAAGAAGACTATAAATTAAAGAGAGTGAGGAATTAGGTGAAACCATTTGTAGATGTGAAGTTTTTTGCTGTCAGCACCAAAGAGCTTCAGGAGGGATTCAGAAGGCAAAGTGGACAAACAGTAAAGAAAAATCAAAAGATAAAAAAGAACACATTTATACAGTTCAAAATCATCATACTAATGTATGTTTGAAGATATTGTTCCATCACCATCAGAAATAATGTCTGGTGGCATACTTATACAAATCTGCCTAAAGCATTTGTAATTTTTGCGTTGTAATAAAATAAGAACGATGCTTACACCTCTATGTATTCAGTTCTGGAAAAATCCAGCAGTAATATGTACTACACATGAATATTTATAAGAGTAAAAAATGATGATACCCTTATTTAATTTTTAAACTGAGATTTTGGATATTATTAACTCTGCTGGCAGTATTAAGAGGAATAACTTCATAATTCAGTAGCGAAAAGAACTGCAAATGAACTGTAAGTAAATAGAGCTGAATTATCTTTTGCAAAGATCTCAGAGACTGAGGGTATGTGGGTCGAATGTGAAAACCTACAGAAATCAGATAAGTTTAATGTGTGACAGACCACTTTTCTCTGAGTTCCCATGCTCAGGAAATAAATCTGCAGGCATCCCTCTCCCTCTGCCTGCAGCCCTGTGTCCCAGAACAATGTGACTGCATTGCAGTCTCAGGTGCTTTGGTTTGATTTCCTACCTATTGAAAAAGCTTTTAGTCTTAACAATCGCAAGGGGGGGGGGGGAAATTAATCTTGAAACCAAATGTAGGGAGTGGCAAGAGCACTGACCTCCATGTGGGGAGATGTGAAAGGAGATGGGAACACAGCAAAGAATGGACACACATTATCCACACCGTGCTGGCATCTCCCTTTGGAGCAGCCCCGGAAGGTTCATACCCAGAAAGGAGCTGTGCCATGCACAGGTAGGTGGGACCTCCCCTCCTAGAGCTGGGACAAAGTAAATTGTCCTTAAAATGTGTGCAGGGTGGCTGCCAGATCTGCAGCCACCAGGGCTCTGCTCTACAGGCCTGCTCCTGTTTGTCCCCAGCATCTGCTCGTGTGAACACAACCTCTGATGTCACCAGCACCCCCAGGTGCCAAATCCCACGCTGTCCTCAGCTTTCCCCTGTGCAGGAAACCAGAAGAACACACATGGGAGAGCCAGCTCTGCAGAAGACCAGAGTGACACCCAACAAAAAAAATGAAGTTTTGGCAAAAGAGACAAACCAGGACTACACAGAATAGACACCCAGTAGCTGATGCTACCAGTGATTTAGACACAGCAGGAAACAAATAACGAAATCTGGTCTATTACAACTGTCTCCATCAGGTTTTAATCTTAGAATCACAGAATGGTTTGGGCTGGAAGGGACCTTAAAGATCATCTTGTTCAAAACCCCTGCCATCGGCAGGGGCACCTGCCACTATCCCAGCTTGCTCAGAGCCCCATCCAGCCTGGCCTTGGACACTGCCAGGGATCCAGGGGCAGCCACAGCTGCTCTGGGCACCCCGTGCCAGGGCCTGCCCACCCTCACAGGGAACAATTTCCTGCTGATATTCAATCTAAACCAACTCTCTGCCAGTGTGAACACATTCCCCCTTGTCCTGCTACTACCTGCCCCTGTAAAAAGGTTCCTTTCCTGCTGTCCGCTTTGCCTGGATTTAACAGTTGAGAAGGATCTTCCTTACAGTCCTCCCTGGTTGCAGAATTGCTATTTGGGTGTGTAGAGCTAAGCATTTGCATAAACATTCCCCTGTCTCAAGCTGAAAGGCTTTTCCCAGGCTGGCACTCCTAGAAATCCCATTTTAAAACACTTTAAAGTCTTTTTGTATTTATCACCTCCTTTTAAATGTCTGTTCATGTGCATGTTTTACAATGTACACAGCATATCCTTGTAATACTTAATATATATAATTCACAAATAAATAAGTGTATATATTGTGGAAAGGGACAGAGAAACTCTGTGTGTGTGTGTGTGTTCAAGGATTTTTTTCCTGATACAGGTGCACAATTACAAACTTTTGGAGATCACTGCTACAGAAGGAAGAGGTGGGAACCTACACATATTTTAAGTCTTAAGTCTGCTGTTGTGTTTTTCACACATTTTGCACATGCATGTATGTGCACAGGGTATAAAAAAGATGGGTATTTTATATATTAGTGCATTATTTCTTGTATTGCATTAGCATATTTATTAATATCTTTTACATAGATCTACTGAGCTTCCTACACACATACATTAAATTTATGCAATATACCTAACAAACAGCACACATATATTTGACACATTCTGCATCTAGTTGTAGCTAGAACTGCAACTTCTACATTGTTTGACATATCACATTATAATTTACCATTTGCCTTTGGTTATAATTCTGCCAGGTTTGAACTCTTTGCACTGAACTTTTAACTTTTACATAATTTTGCCCTGCTTCTGAGTTACTTTCTTTGGAGAGTTTGAGTAAAAGTGATTTAGCCATTTTTTAAGAACAAAACTTGTAAAAAACAGCGAGTGTAACCTATGGTGAAAATTGTTCATGTTATGAACATATCCAGCCACAGTCTGGAGAAGAAATTTAGAGAAGAGCAATTCCCCCAAAGTAACTCACTTTTTTTTTTTTTTTTTTTTTGGTGAAAATATATCCAGATTTGCCAATCCTTTATTTTTTAAAAACATATTTTACTCTTGTGAATCTGGCTCAAATCTTGGCTTTCCCAGTTGTGATCTCTGAAGGGGGCTGAGAAGATAATATGTAACAATAAAGTCACATTTGAAGAAGAATTTTACTTGGCTTTTACTTTCCACTTAGTCTTGACTGACAGTGAGTGCACTCCTGTAAGGAGATTTGGGCTGTGTTCGTGCTTGAAGCTTAAGGTTAATTTGTATTTTCAAAATGCAGAGATGCTCTAGAATTGCTTACCAAGACACTCATTTGAAAGCACTCACTTACAGAGCCAGCCTGGCACAATGCTGCAATTGCAGAGTGCACATAATGAATGTCACACACACCTTTTAATGAAGATTTGTCTTTTCTTGTGCTTGTCATGGGTCAGCCTCTTCCACTCCGCATCATTTGTAGTAAATTCCTGTTCATTTTGCCATCCCTCTTTTTGCTCTGTTGTTGAGAAAGTTGTAAGTTGTAAGGCACCGTTCTTAAATTTTTTCCTCTTTCAACACCCATCCTTGTCTTCTGTAGCAGTAGAGAGTGGTGTACCAAGCCACAGCCTGGAAAAAAACAACCAAACAACATTTCACAGCCTATTGACATTCTACATCTTTTCATCAAGGTAATTGGTTTTTGTAGATCAACAGGCAGGGCTGAAAGGGTAGATATTTCAATGTATTTCTGAGTTATTTAACATTTGAAAGATAAACACTTATCACCACCACCAAATTTCAGCTTTTTTACATCAGTCTTTAAAATCCATTTCCAGTTTTTAAATACCTTTAGGATAAATTCGTCATCTAAGAGTCTTAAAATTCCATGGCTCCAATTAAGTAAAGAGGTTAAAGAAGGAGAGAAAAGAGGAGCAGGTATGGCCAAAATGAGTTAGGAGAGGAGTAAATGTGAAAAGGTGAGACTAGAAGTCAACATTCACTCAGCAGTTTGTAAGGTGTGAATTATGGTGCCTCAGAGAGGTTGTATAATTTGCGCTGCTTATGAAAATCACAGATCTTTTCTGTGTTCTCACTAGCTCGAGTTTGTCTAGCTAAAAATGACCAAACACATGATTACCACTGGGCAGCTCTGGGGTAAAAAAATTATCTTGGGCTTTCTTGCATCCCCAAATTAACAGAACTTTGTCTAAAAATCCCCAGTAGGGCTGCCAAGCCAATGGCAGCTCCTAGCTGGGCAGTCTGGACTGGATTTCTCATGGCTGAAAACACGGGCAAGGATTTCCTTCAGATCCTAATAATCAACATCCTCACTGAAGCAAGGCTGACAGGGAGAGATCACAAGATTTCTTGTGCTTGATTCAACAAGGACTTGGACAGCATGGTCCCAAATCTCTGAAGGAAGCCCAGTGACAGAGCTGCCACTGGACAGAGGTGGGGATTTTGCTCCCACTTGACCACTGGGCTCACAGGCAATGACTTGTCCTAAATCTCACCAGATCCTCCCAAAGAAAATCTGAGGGAGGTTTGTGAAGCACCGGAGCATCTGCTGCTCAAACCTGCAGAGATTAAAGACAAAATGGCTCCTGGACATTTATACAATATAAGAAGTCAGTAAAACATCAGGTTTTCCCTTTTCTCTTTGATTTTTGTAACACTGATCACTGTTTGATCTGTGGCATCAAAGCTGAAAGAACTTGCAGCTTAGTTTTAGTGATTATTTTCAAGTACCTTTCCTGTGGATTAACAGAGATTAGCAAAGGCGCGTTTTTTCCAAGGTGAGATAGTAAATCCTGGGCTTTTTAGTCTGGCTTGCTGAGAGTAAGATTAAAAATAGGCACCTTCTTTTATTTTCTAAATTACCAGAGGCATTGGAAGAGATCAGTGATATCAGCTTTAAAATTGCAGTCTCTGCTTGATTCTGGATTCCCCCTGTTCAGGGAGAAGCTGTCTCTACTGGAGACTAGACATTTTTTGTACTTTTATCCTTACACAAAAGATTTTACAACATTGTGCTTTAAAATGTGAATGCAATTACCTGTGACCTTTATCACTAACATAGGAGCAAAAGGATCCATTATGAAAACATTTCTCTTACATGAGACAACCACAACACATTTTTGCAAATGGTGTTCCTAAAGGATTTGGCATTTGCCACCTGTGATAAAATAGCTGCAACCATTTCCTGTGAGCCAAAGCAATTCTCACTCAATTTTAAAGGAGAAAAATCCCGAAAAAAATAAAATGCTCCCCTCCAAAAGTGCTTACCATACTCTGCCAAGGTCTGTTTGTGTCTTTTTCACCCATCCACCAGAAGACACCATTGAGCATGGCTCTTCTGTGTTGCTATGAACATATTATAAGTTTCTCTGTGTGTAAGCCTTCTGGTCATTTTCCCATGGGAGAACATCCTTTTGCTGTCTTTTACTCTGTATAAGCTTTCTGTAAACAAAATATCTGTGTCTGTTCTTCAAGGACATAAAATTAGTCAACCTCCTCCTACCTATGAGGAGACTGAACTGAAATTACTTTATCTTTCTGATATTGTAAACTATTCGGACACATTCCCTGGACGAAGCAGCAGCAGGAGCATGGAATGCTCTCTGCTGAGCAGATACAGAAAAAAACTAGAATTATGGAGTCATTTTAATAAATCATATTAACCTTCTGAAATTATTGTCAAGAGTCCTTTCTTCAATGTATGGACCACGACGATACTTCTGAGCCCCCCAAAATTGCATTTTCAGCTTTCTTATGGGAGGGCTCACACAGCACAGGGGCACAGAGCTGTGTGATGAACAGACACTGTTTTATACCTCCTTTTATTCTGCCAGGCCTCAATTTTCATCTCAGGAAAAGGAACCAGCACTGGTGCTAGAAGAGGCCTCAGGCCACATTCCAGCCATCTGAGAGGAACACTTTGCCTTGGTTCAGCTGTTGCTCTCTCGGGGAGCTGGAAGGGCTCCCTTGCTGCCTTGGCTGGCACAGACACCACTGGGCAGGAATTTTAGATGCAAGAATTGCCAGCCTGAACATGACCCTTGGAAATTAATAAACCAGCAGAAGTTTTCTGCTTGCCTATGCTGGGTTCAGACTGAAAGAGAGGAAATTTAGGTTGGATATGAGGAAGAAGGTGTTCCCTGTGAGGGTGGTGAGGCCCTGGCACAGGTTGCCCAGAGAAGCTGTGGCTGCCCCTGGATCCCTGGAAGTGTCCAAGGCCAGGCTGGATGGGGCTTGGAGCAATCTGGGCTAGTGGAAGGTGTCCCCGCTCTGGCAGGGGGGGGAAGTAAATTACCCTTAAGGTTCCTTCCAGCCCCAACTATTCTGTGATTCCATGAAACAGAAGCTGTTGCAGACACTCTACCTCAATTCATTGCTCATCCCAGCACCTTTTAATTATAATATTAACAGCAACATTTAGTTCACGTGTTCAGGCTTTTTTCATGGATGTCAGATGCACATATTTGTTGTTTTCTATTTAAAGCTTTTCTGGCTTGCAATGGAACCATCTGACTTCTCATCTTAGCTCCTACCTACCTCTCTAACTCTTATTCAAATAGGCAAAAAGATACATCTGAACTAGCTGGAGGGGAAGTAATCTCTGAAGAGCAGCAGCCCATGCACTGAATTTTTAACATCCAGTTCTGGCACAACATCAAAGCAGAGCACATCATTATCTTCCTTTTCCAGAACAGAAAAGTAAGGCACAGAGTATCATCATCATCTTGCCTAAAGTCATCCAAGGCAAAGCTGGGAACAGAGTCCCATTGCCAGAACTCTTGTTTATGGCTTTCTGTGCTGGCTAGCAGCTGCCCTCAGATAGTGGACACACTCTGGAAAGAAATATCATTTTTCTTTTCATTTCCAGACGAGATCCCACTCTAGTGACACCTCAATCTATACAGAAGCCCGTAATAATTCCTTCAGTAGCAACACATAAAACTCATTTCCTTTTCAGTTCCCTGATTTGTGGGTTTCTGATCCAAGGTTCACACCTCTGTTGGCAAACACTGGCACAGCTCAATATTCTGACAGTGCAGGGAGCATTTTATGTGAGCTATGGTTGGGAAAAGAAACATATCAAAAAGGACTCTCCAGGATAGCCTCCCTTTGCTGGGCAACATGAAATGATGGACAACATGAGATGCTGGACTTGTCATGCAAATACCAGGCTTGTACTGATGATGGACATTTGCAGCTTTTTCTGAACTAACCATTATTTGTGAGTGGGAGCCTTTCTTAGAACACAGATTTAACTTTGACTCTGTACCACAAGGCTGAGAGTGTACCCTGGTCTGGCAGCTGAGAAAAGGCACTCACACACTGCCACATCAGGGGGAAACCAGAATGCAGCCACTTGGACATCCTGGTTCAAGAGAGAATCCCCAATGCTTTCCTCTGCTTCAGGGGAACAGTTCAGGGTCTTTCCAAAATTACTTCCAGGAACAACTTCACCAATTTTCATATTCCCAGTAGCAGTGAAAGTACAGAAGCTGGTTTGTAAGTGCAAAAGCATTGCTTAATTGAAAATAACCCTATGTATTTCCTTATAGCAGCTAGCCTAGATGTCAGTAATTACTGGTAATTGTACCAGAATATTTACAGCACTGCCACTCGACTTTTTATGCAGCGCCTTTCATCTTAAAAAATCCATTTGCATTAAAATTGCTAAAGTCTATTTCCTTTCACTTTTAGGTGGCATCAATTACTATCAGAAATTAAAAGATTCTTTGTGGGGCACAAAGTGATCAGTCTACTGTTTGAATTTGGGTTTGTCTAAATTTATATAGGCTACATCCTCTAAGGCTGCCTTGGCTACTAACTTCCTATGATTAGTGGGAGTTGTGTAGCTGATTCTCTTCTAAAGTTTAGACAATTCCTCCTGTCTCTCATGATTTTTTTCCTTCCTGGAAAAAGACAAATCTTCATTATTAATACTTCAGCATTAACTCAGAGAGTCCTTGCTCAAAGACTTCAGAGATTTCAGCCCTCCCTTGTTTCAGAATCCCAACAAAGTGGGGTCTGTTTTGCATCTGCACTAAGATCAGGGACTTCTTGTGTGAGCTGGGGAACACTCAATCCCTCTTAAGCACAGGAAAAGAAATTTATCACTCGAGTGTTCCTTTAAGTAGTGCACATGTCAAGGGAGCCCTTTCCAAACACTCAGTCCCAGACTGTAATACTCCTCATAGGTCTTAACAGACAGGTTGTGAATGAAATGTAAAAAATGTTCAGCTTTCTCCGTGGCATCCACTGCAATAAATTTCATTATTTAGTATAGATGCAGTGCCTTGCCTGTCTTCTGTGCATGTAATGCTTTTGCCTTTGCCACATTCATCTTGTTCCAATAAGTTTAAGTCAGAACTCAGTGTGTTGGGACAACTCTGTCCCAACACCCCAGAGAGCCTATGTGCTTGCTTAAAATAGCCAAACCCTCATCCACAGTGTGACAAATACCACCCACCCACTCCAAATAACTCAGCAGAGTGGCGTAGCAGTGAGTCACACTTGCTCAGGACAGCCAGGCTGCCTCCAGGCTGCTCCTGGCATTGATGGATTTGGAAGCAGAGCCTCAGGGAGCTGCCCCCTCCACGTCCAGGAGATGTGCACAGCAAATGTAACACTTGGCTGCCTCTCCTCTGCCTTCTGCAAACTTTGTGAACCTTTGTGAGATCTCTGTGTGAGATCTCTGCTCCCACTCAGTCCCAGTCTATTTGTGCTCGGTGTCAGCACAGGGAGACTGCAGGTGGCTCTCCCCCTCTTCAGACTTTCATCTGGCTGCCACAGTCTGGCACCTTTCTCCTTCCTCAGTGCCTGTAGGACCACACTCTAAGCTGGCCACTGAAATAACAGCACAAAAAGTTTTGGGGGGACATTATTTTAACCTGATGGCTTTTGGCAGTCTCTGCACGCTTCTGTATTGCTGCAGCCGGAGGGATGGGCAGCTGTGCCTCAAAACTTTGGAAATGCTGCAGCTCAGACCCACAGCTGGTTTGTACATGCACCACTATAGCAGTGGCCTGGGGCTCTGAAAACAGAATGACACCAGCAACAAAGAAAACCTGACACTTTTACCCTTAGGAATGGACTAGAAACAGTTTAGTCAATAGGAGAAAGTTTTTAAATCATAGGGAAGGCAAAGATCTTCCTGATCTTAACATTTCCCTCTATCTGTGCAAAGAAAGTTTTGGGTACCAGTATGTTTCTAGGTGGAGGACAGAAAAGAAACAGATGGGAAAAGACACCTCCTAAAATGGTCCAAAGAGGACCTGGGCAGGGATGAGCAGCAAACTTTATTCTCTGCCTGTACATCTCAAACAGAGCTGCTAAGTCAAGAGCTCCTTTTTTGTTAACACATGAAAATCCAAGAAAAACCCCCAAGTTCCTTAAAGATCAATGCCGGTTTTTCATACAGACATGGGGTCCACACATAGCAAAAGAGAGAGAAGTGGAAGAAAAGCAGAAAGGAAGAACAGGCCACAACAGCCAACACCAAGGACTATGACTCCACTCCACTATGAAACTTAGGAGCAGGTAAAATTCTTCTCACTTTGCTTATAAGAGAAAGTGGAGCTCTCTCACATACTTCCTCACATTCCTTCCTGCTCTTTCCCACTGAGACTTCTCTCTTTAGTAAGAGTCTCTCATCTTTGTTGTATGTTTCTTTATATTCAAATTGGCTAATCTTTCATATTTTGAGGGACTCCTTTGCCAGAGAATTCCTGGGGATGTAGCTTTTCTTTGATAAAATCCAGAGTGACTAAATTAACAAAGGACTGACCAAATTAACGAAGACTGACTAAAGATAAGATTCTTTTTTTGAGCTGGAAATCCTGCTTTACCAGCAACAGTTTTTAAAAAATCCTGTAATAAAATATGCATGCTTCCACCTTTGTGTTCTGGTATATTATTTCTTGGCAACCAAGACTCTCAATTTATTAATATCACAATCTCTCTGTATATGTCTTGTTGGGAGTTTGGACCTTAGCCTGCATGCTTCCTACATTTGACCTTTAAAAATCCCCAGTGTGTAAGTACCTTCAGAACTAATTTTCCCAAACCAATCTGGGTTTTGCAGCTCTCAGCTCCATGCCAAAGCCCTATAAGAGGAAGGGAGCTGGTGGGGAAGTGAGACCTGCAGGGTTTCTCTAGGAACTTGTATAGCCAGGAAGGTGAGGGATGTCAACAGACTTCTGTGAGTTTAAATGAGGGAGTAACTTCTCTGAGGAGATGTTCACTGAAGGCTTCAAAGCTTTTTTAGCAAGTTAGCTTACTTGCCAAAACAGTGCACCAGCTCCTGTGAGACTGAAGTGCTAAAGTGTGTGGGGAAGGCTTGGTGTGTGTTGATGCTGCAGTTTCTTCTGCTGAGTGCTGCTGTTGTCTGGTGGAACAGAATCCAAAGTTTTCCATGACATACTGCACATTGCAGAGTGGGGAAACCTGTCAGTGCTCTCAGCAATGGCCACAAGCCAAAACATGACAAGTTTCACCTCAGCATGAGGAAGAATTTCTTTACGTTGAAGGTGGAACAGCCCTGGAACAGCTGCCCAGGGAGGTCATGGAGTCTCCCTCTCTGGGGACATTCCAAACCCACCCGGACTTGTTCCTGTGTCACCTGCTCTGGGTGACCCTGTCTTGGTAGGGGGTTGGACCCAATAATCTCCAGAGGTCCCTTCCAACCATGACAACTCTGTGAAAACAGACACCCCAAAACCATAGCAGATTTAACACTCTTCAGGTGTGGAAGTCAGGGAAAGGTTTGGGGTGACATTCACATTCCATAGACACTATGAGTGTCTCTAAGCATCGGTGCCAGGGTGCCAGGACACATGTGGCAATGCTATCACCTCCTTGAACACAGCTAAGAGCTGAAAAATCCTAAAACAGTGGACCCTGATGCTGCTGAAAATCCTGATGGCTCAACTCCCATCCGTGTCTTAGGATGACATCGATCAACAATCTAATTAAACATATAACCTTCAAGGTGCTTTAAGCATGTTCATATATTCTCAAAAGTAAATGGATGTAAATGAAACTCAATTATAAACAATAAGCCCAAAATGTCCTAGTTGGCCAAACCCACATGTTTCTAGTAAGTTTGTGTATATTTGTTTTGTGGCTTCATGGCACATGAGCTTTAGCCATAGCAGTCATTAATGCTCTCTAGAAGTGTTACTAAATTGTGTGTTCACAGTGAGACACCCCAAGCATGTTGAATAATGCAACACCAAATTAAAACATTGGGTATTGTGTACTACACTGTACCTGTATTTATTTAAAGGGTAGAACAAGAAAAGGTAGAGTTGAAATTCAAACTGAGTGGAGTGAAAAAATGAAACTGCTGCCATTGTGGGATGTCATAACAGTAATGAAAAAGTGAGAACTGAAAGAATTGCTTGATTTATGCCTTTAACAAGCTTAACCACACACAAAACAAACTGTCATCCCTTTTTACTCTTTATCTGCAACAATTAGCAGAGCTAATGACTCCTTTTGCTTTCTGTATGAGGCAAGATGTGATCCAATTCCCACCGGAGACAGAGTTCACACAATACAAGGACATGCACAAAGGGGAAGGTGATCCCTTTTTATCTCCTGGTGTTTATCTGGAGTTATTCTCCCTAAGCCCAGTCAGACACTGTGTGTATCTCATTATTTGGAAACTGCTTTGGAGCTCAGAACACAACTGGAGCTTTCATGCTGGCCTTCAAAGGGATCTTTTCATGGCTCTCCCTATAATATCCTGAGAATTACACAGATCTCTTTACAGAAACACATGCAAGGAGCACCATGGGTTTGGGTTTACAAAGACTTAAGTCCATGAGAAAAATGCATGTAAAGTTGACAGAATTACAAAATGAATGAGAGCAGGGAGAGCAGCAGGCATCAAAGAGCTGGGAGTCAGGAAAGTGTTTGATAAAGTGCCTCTCAAAATATTATTTCCCATTGGCTCAGACATAAATACTGTCACAGGAACTGTCTGAAGGACTGCAAACATGGAATAATAATAGACATAATAATAGACAAGTGGGCTGTGTCTCATATGTTTCCTATAGAGACAAGGGGCAGCTCTCATTTCATGGAGCATCTCTGCTTGTGAAGTGTGATGGGGAATAAAACATCTGGTTAATAAAATATGTAGATAACATTAAGCTGAGAGGAGAGGGTAGAGAAACACAAATGAGAGCAAGAGAAATAATATGAAGAGCTCTGGAGAGCTTAGAAATATGGGCAGGAAATAAGTGAGATGCAGCTCTTGGAAAATGGTGCACTAATTTATCAGGGGAGAAATGGCATTCACTGGAGGGAAAAGTATGGAGAGCAATAATGCTGAAAGAAGGAGAGGAGGAAGCCAATGATGCATTTGCAATTTGACAGAACAAAAAAGGCTCTTAGGGTTTTATGGCACTGTCCTTGCAGAGCAGTGAGCACCAAGTGGAAGATTCCCTTTGTGCAGCTACGGAGAGGGAAAATGGGGAATACTGATTCTGATGTTTACCAGTGCCTGGTGTGACCAGCCTTCACTTTGAGAAAACTCCTCCTAGGAGTAGAGGCAAGTAAATAGAATTCTCCCACTTCTAATCCAGGCCACACAGAGTTCACACACCCTTCACATCTTGTCCTGAGGCACTGAACATAAGAACTCATCCTTGGCACTTTGTTTTGGTTTAACTCCTACACTGCTAGAAACTCTGGATGCAGGCTGACATGAGACCAAAATAAAATGTACTGAGTTTGTTTCAGGACATTTCATCATGAGAAAATTACTGACAATTAACAAGGAATTATGAAGAGCAAGGGATCCAGGGGTTAATGTGTATGGAGGGATAAAGGAGCTGAATACATGTCTTCAATAGATAATCACAGGAATCACAGTATGGGTGTAGCAGGAGAGTAGGAAATCTCAAAAAGGGATGGGAAACCTTAAAAAGGCAAAGCTCTTGTGCAGCTGAACTATCACCAATAAAGTATCCCTGTAAAAGGAGAAAGGTAGGTTGAGTATTGTGGATCAACCTCAGAAAAAACATAAGCAGGCCTATCCAATTAACAACGCAGTAGAAAAGCCTATAGCAGGCAGTGTCCACATGGGATAAACCTTAAAACTGGAGTTGTCAACTGTTGTCCTTTCTCTGGAGTAGACAGATCCAGGATAACTGAAACCAGCTGAGGATCTGTTTTTCAAGTTCTCTCCCATGCTTAGTATATGTGGCACTAAATTAAAGATGGCAAATGACTTTTTGGGACAAATAGCTTCCCCGGGAGACAATTCTTGATTTTTTAATGGGATTTCTAGGTGGGTTTAAACCACTTAGAGCCCAGTTCACTCCTTTGTAAACCTCAAATACTTCATGCAGCCCACAATGGTGGGACCCTCTGAATCCCCTGCAGTAAGACTTCTGTTCTTGGATTCAAAATTAGGTGGGATCAGTTGAAGACAAATCAGCCATGAAGTCTGTGTTTCTGCTCCTTTTAAGAACTACCTTCACAAGGAGATATAGCTGAATTTGTATTAACAGCCACTGAAGGGGACATGGTGAAAGCAGGTGATTTATCCTTTCTGAGAGTGAAGTCCAACATGGGGGAAATTGCCCCTGAAGCAATAAGTGAGATATTTATATTTCAAAGCCTTTGAAGTTCTCCAATATCCTCCTGGATAATGACTCAATCCCTTATCAAGAGTTTGTTTGCTTGTGTTTCACAGCTCATGTAAACAAGATACTGCAGCAAACACCTTCTCTTCCTACCAAAATAACCTGAAGGGAAGTCCCAAACATGCCTGCACCTGGATGCAGACTTTTGGTAATCCTCCTAAGCAGATTCCTTCCAGGATTCTCCATGCATCCCAGGCTCTGGGCAATGTTCCTTCAATCAGCAAACAAAGGGCTGAAGTGGTTCTGGCATTGTCCAGTTTTGGCATTTCAATACCATCTCTGGGCTGAGCTGATGAGCAAGCAAAAGGCAAAGACATGGAGTTATGCAATATTAAAAGAAAGACAAATTATGAGAAAAATATCTCTTTTTTGGGGGGGGGGAGAAAATTGAGCATTTAATTTTGTCTTTGCCTCTAATTGCAAAGTGATGCTTAACAAACACTCCTCTCAAAGCATTAAAATCTATGGCTATAAAATAGAGCACAGCTGGCAAACTGAGTATTTCTTACTGACACATAGATTTATGACCTTATTGGAAACACCTTGGGTAACAACAAAACCAATAGATTATGCCATCAGCAGCATAATTGTCACCCTGCAACTTCAGTTCTATTAGTCAGCATAGCATCAGCTGTGAGTGAATATTGAATATATCAAGGCTTCCTTTCAATTACAAAATGAAAGTGCTAACATCTCCTAATCTCCTTTTTGTCGCCCTTTTCAAATATAAATGTTCAAGAAGAGCCCCCCATCCCGGACAGGGCTGGGAGAACCAGAGGGAAGGAACATGCCCAGTGAATCTGTCTTTTACCACACAAACTTAACTCATCTCCCCATCCACATCTTCCCAACAATCTAAACCCTTTCTAGTGCCAGTTCCTCAGAGTTACATCTGAGACTTCCTTCAATATTTTGTGTTGTGTATTGTATGAGGACCCCTCCCCCCCAGGCATTCTATCTCTAACCAGATGTGGTGGAGCAGGGTAAATTTTGGGGGGAAAATGCATCCCTCAGCTCATCTTGGCACTGAAATGACTGGAGCACAAATCAGCTTCGCTTGGATGTGTGTCTGGGTCAGGCAGCATCCCTGCAATGCAGATCAGCCTCAGCAGCTCCCTGGGAGTGTTGTTCACAGTGTTACTTTTCTCCATATGAGTTTTTTAGTCACAAGAACCAGGGTGTTAGAAACCCTGCCGTTCCTTCCCGTTGTGCATTTCCTCACTGCGTGGCCCCACACCAGATGCTCTTCCAGCAACGTTTGTGACCCATTGGGAAGGATGAAACAGGAAAGCCTTATAAATATGACTGTTTAGACCTTGAGAATATGAAACATAGAAGTGAAATAGAATTGAAAGCAAGTTTCCATGTCTGAGATGCCTAGCCTCTGTTACTGAACAACAGAAGAACAATAGTGTGGCCAGCTGAAGGTAATCCCCTTTGGATTAAACAAAGCCCTTCTCCTCGCCAAGAGTCCAAGGGTCAGAGCAGACCCTACCAGCTTGGCAAGAGGGGCCCAAAGAGTAGTTTTTAGGGTTTAAAATATAACAGAGTATGGCAATGTAATGATTCTTATAGGCTATATGTAAATGCTATAGGATTTGTATCCTGTACTGGATTGGTTAGTGTAAATTAGAATATTCAGTGTAGAAGAAGATTTAATGCATTGTAACGGGAACTTTGCTCTCTTGTACTTACTTTCTTACTCTTGCTCTTGTTCTCGCTCTCTCTCTTACTTTTACACTCTTAGTCTTACCTTGCTCTTGCTCACTTTCTTACTTTTACTCTTACTCTCTTACTTCTACCCTCTTACTCTTTGCTCTTCCTCTATCCTTCTATCTCTCGGTCCTGCCCAGAGCTGCGACTGGCAGCTCTTAGCAGGATATCTCTACCCACACCCTATGAAATAAACTGCATGCTCCAAGACCAGCGTTGACCCCAGAGATCTCGTCTCCGTTTGTCCCATCACCGACCGTCCACATAACCACACCATTCCCCTGGGACACCCAGGCAAGCACCTCGGGGACAGTGGTGCTGTTCCACCTGCCTGGGTTAAACTACAGACACAAAAGTGCCTTAATACAGGGGCAATAAGGAGGTGAAACATTACAGCACAAGCAGCCTAAAAAATAAGGCTGTAGCTGGAGTACAGCTTAATGGAGTGCAACCCTAGTTGAGGGTGAACCAAACTAGGAGACATTAAATAATGACCTTTGGGCTTTTGGTAGCAGGGAAACAACACAAAGGGCAGAGAGCTCCCAAAGCCAGGAACTAGAAAGGCTGGGCTGTGTTTTTCTGGGCTGGAGCCTTTGCTAGATCAAACACTGGGAGCTGGCAGCCACAGGGTGAGCAGACTGTGTTGGAGCTGCTTTTCGTTGAAGTGTCAACAAGCCAGTCTGCTCCCCAGCTCAGACCAATTGTTGCTTTTGCTGTTGCTAGGATCTGGCATCCTCAAAAGGGGCTTTTAGGGGAGCCTTTAGGAGGGGCACTGACACTGCTGAAATTCCTCAGGATCAAATGACTCCGCTCAAAACTGCTGTCTAAACCGTGATAGTGCTCCACAAGCAGCAGGAAAAAAAGGTGTAGCCTCCAAGAAAGCATCCAAAAAGGTGTAGCCTCCAAAAAAGCCTCCAAGAAAGCATCTCTTGGGCAATGTCCCCTCTCCTGTGCCACCCTGAACTCTGCAAAATCCCATCTTCATCAGTCATTAAGCTGCCTCTAGAAAGTTCTCCTGAGAGAGGGGAAGCTCCGAGTTCAAACACATCATATCCAGATCAGGGCAATGATTTTAATTACAGATTTTCTCTTAGGGGGTTGGACTAGCTCTGAGGCAATGGTGTGGAGGGGACAAAGGGTCAACAAATCCCACTGTCTACCATGCTTCAGTGTTCACCAACACACATTTGGGAACAGGTTGGAAGGACTTGAAGCTAGTGCTGGAGTAACCTGGTCTAGCGGAAGAAGTCCCTGCCCATGGCACGGGTTTGGAGCTGGATGATCTCTAAAGTCCCTTCCAACCATGACCATTCTATGATTAAAATATGTTCACAACTTCTTTTTTCTTTCAACAGCTGTTCAGGGCAGGAGGATGTACACTCCTTCCAGGCAGTCTAGGTCTTTCTTTGATTTTTAAATACCTGGGGTGAAGTCTGCATTAATTCATCAATACTTTGGAGATGATCTGCACTGAGCTTTTGGAAAAGGGTGTCAACCTCTTCCAGTTCTGTGGCAGAAAAGTGCTGCTGGAATAAGCTGCAGCTGCTCCCTGCTCAGCCCTTCATTACATCCCTCCACTGAAGCTCAGTGTTTTGATTTGGTTCAATAGGCAGGAATGAAACATTTGAACTGAAGAATGGCCAAGCATTTTGTTTAGGTCAAATGAAACATCCCGACCTTTCCAAACACACTGCTCCCCGAGCAGCTGAATTAATGAAGCCTGTTTTCTAATGACTTTTTTCCCTTCATTCTGCTTTCCCACCCTCCTGCCCTGGCATGATGTTGGTTCCCTGTTAGCTAATAAATGGGAAGGAGGAAAGGAGGGAAGGACAAATCAACCTTTGCTTTAAGAGGAGTACTAAAAGTATCTTTCATGCCTGGTTGTCAATTTTCAGAAAATCTCTAGGGCTGCATCACTGAGGACACTATCCCACAACAACCTGAAATGGAAGAAACTGGTCCATGTATTTCAAAGTTATTAAGGTTAGAAAAATGGGTGTATATGCACAAGGACTGGGAGATAGGAATAAAAATATTCAATTTTTCTTTGTTTATCCCAAAATGGCATTATTTCCTTTTTTATCACTGTGTGAATCAAATGCCAAAGTGTCAGAATTGCCCACTCTGGTCATTACTGTGGAAGCGTGGGCATCTCTGTGGTCCCTATGACAGAGGCAGCATGAGATAAACCCATGAAGGACATGTCTGAAGGACATGTCTGAAGAACATATTGATCCATCTGCTGTGGACCTTGGAGTGAAGGAATCTGGACCAATAACTCAGAAGGCTGCTGGAAGGATGTCTATGATTCTATGTCAACTCTGTGCTGGATGAAAAAAATGACTCTTCAGTAATTTGTCCAGAAAATTATCTTGAAAAGAAGATCAAAGCATACACTGGTCTCTTTTTCTACTAAATAAATAAGTGAAAACAGGATCTTATATGGGAACAAGTCATATCAGTGTAAACCTGAAGAATGATATTGCAACCTCTTCCTCTTTTTAATTACACATGTTTTGAGGTGCCAGCTGTGTGGATTTGTCCCTTAGAAGGATGACCAGGCAGCGGTTCAAGAGGTTCCTGATAATTTGCCAACACAGGGCAACAGGGTTTGCAAACATCTTCAACCATGATGTTACAGGAATTGCTCAGTACTCCATACTAAGTTCTTCAAAAAAAAGTCTTTGTGTTGAAGTTAAACAATTCTGTGGTTCATTTTATGTCATTCCAGCGGCCTTGCAGAATTCCTTATTGTGACACTGCTGCAGAGTCAGGACAGCAAGAGAGGTCCAGGGAAGGGGGGAGATGAAGCTTGATGGAGTCCCTCAGCTTTGCCTCTTGGGACAGGATGTGGGGGCTCTTCCAAGAGCCTAAAAGGGTGGGAGCTGCATGTCCTGTGAGAACAGTATGCTACCCAAGAAAGAGTTGTTCTCATGTTCATGAGCCCATGGAGAAGGCAAAGACATTATTTACCTCAGAGCCAAGTAATTTACCTGATGTGCTTTTTAAAGAGTGTGTGAGATCACACCCAACATGCCTGTAAGTACAGAGGCACCCCCTGCACACACAGAGAGCATCCAGCATTCTCAGGGATTCCCTGGAACCTCACCATGAAACTGGAGAGCAGAAAAAGTGCCACAGTTCATCCAACACTGACGCGTGCAGGGCACTTTCCAACTGGAAAACTCAAAGCCTGCTGGCACCTGTTGAAAACCTCCAAGAAAGGAATAGTGTGTTTGTGTTTATCCTTGTAAATATTCCTGAGAACACTATCTTGGCCACACAGCTGAGGCTGACCATACACAACCTTGGTAGAAAAGGAGTTTCCTTCCCAAACATCTGGCTTTCATCTGGGCAGACCCACTCAGCCAGGCTGTTTATTTAATGAACCCCACCTGCACCTCTGTGCCTGTGCCTCTCTGCCTGTGTGAGCAGGCAGTGCTGAGTGTCTGCTGCACGTTAAAAAATTCAAAAATTAACTTAATTAGCTCCTGCTTCCACCTACGGTGCTACAAGTGCAGAGAGATTTCAGTAACTTAGTGAAATGACTGGTGGGTTTATACAGGTGTTAGTGAGAGCACAGCTGAGCCCAGAGAAAATATTCACATAGAAAATATTCACAGAGAGTGGCAGTCTGATTCTAATGCACCACAAAACCCCTGCTTGTGCAGTGGATGTCACTGGCCATTAAAATACACTACAAAAATCTTAAACACAGATAAATTTGTTGCAAGCGTCACGCTGGATGTTTAAATGTCCACCCCACCCTGCCACCTTTTGGAGTTACAAGCTCAGTGCCTGAGAATGACACATCACAACCAAAACCCATGCAGATTTGTTTTCCACATAAATCTCTGCTGTTCCAAATCAGAAAGGCAAAAGATGAGCCTGTGTTGATGAAAATGACTGGGGAGCTCCTTAGTTTATCAATTAGCAAATAGCTCCAGTAGGGGGAAAAGCAGAAGGTACATGGCTTGCTTTATATAATACCTAAATTACATTTCTGTTACCATGCTATGCTACATTACATTATATTGTCTATTTTATGACTATATACACGTACACATACAGATACCTCTATAGATATATGTCTGTGAACAAATAAATGGTCAGCAGGATCCATCAAGCCATTAAACCAACAAGGTTTGTCAGTGCAAAACACACTCCTTATCACAGGGAGATCAGATCACTGAAGCAGGTGTTCTATTTGAAAATCTGCTCTTTGCTCCTCTAGATTTTGTAATCAAAAGAGATCCGAAGTGCCTGTGTTTACTGATGTATGTGCAGCCCTTATATTTCCCTTCCTTTAATTTTGTGGGCTTTGGCACTACAGCTGGCTAGTGAGCCCTCTTCCTCTCACTTTAGTTTGCAGATCTCTGGCACGTGCAGGCTTGAACTGCAGGGAGCAGCAAGAGGAGAACCGTGCCACTGAAATTCACAGCTGCTCCAGGAACCTGCAGCACAGCTCAGACACTGAGAGCTCAGTGGAACCTGAGCATGCACTTCTTGCTGATAGGGAAAGAAGAGTGAAAATAAGCACGGTCATCTCAGCAATTCCTCACACAATTGTTCTTCCTGTGCCTTTTCCAGGCACAGCCCTTCCAGCAGGTGCTTGTGGCTCCTTGCTTTGCTTGAAGAGAAGGAAGCAGTTGTCTTTAATGTTGTCTGTGCAGGAGACAAATTAAGGTGGTATTTCAGAAGTTCCAGGTGGTGGTTCTCACTCTCAGGGTCTACTTGGAGAAGCACAGGGCTCCTCAAGTTCAGTTGGGAGCAGCTCAGACACACATGGGGTGAGGTTGGGCTGGCAAGTCTGAACAGGCTACTTTGCCTTGGGCGAGCTTCTGTGCCTCCCAAATGAAGGATTTATGGAAATTCAGCATGCAGGGCACTGGAAGTTGGCTTGGAAGAACACAAGAAAAAAGCTGAGAGAGCTGACTGGGACCTTTCTGGGATCTACCAATCTTCTTTCCCCAAAGGGAACAGATATTAAAACAGGTCCACCAAGGGGAAGGGAAAGGCAACGGAGAACAGCAAAGAGTAAGAGCACACAAAGTATAGGAATTAAAACTTACTGGCCTTGGGCAAGCGGGAAACCTGAGAAAACTGGGGATCTCATGCAAGCTCTGACCATGTAGGCTCAGGAGTACTCCCAAAATAAACATGGGCAGCACGTGAGCACTATGCTCTGCTCTGGGAGGATGGATGGAGTGAGAAGGGAGCAGTGCAGAAATGAAGAGCTGGTAGGAACTCAGGAGGCAAAATTGTGTCTAGCACCACATGACAGCAACATAAAATCTGCTCTGTCATACTCTTACAGGGACTGCCTGACATTTTTCCTTGGGCAACAGACTAGTTGTGAGGGGTGGTGGCACAGACCTTTCTTTGTCTGCTCTCAAACTCAAAAAATCTGAGCTATGACCACTCGAATATAATTTTTAAAGTGATGTACAGCAAAACAGGAAATAAGTTAAACAGAGATTGATTTGTTCACTTAACTCTCCCACCTGTTCTTCCTCAAGGCACATCTCTGGGTGACCTGACTGCACTTTCCAGGAAGAAGTAATTCTCCTGAACTTCGTTCAGTGCTTCTTTCTTGGCAAGAAGGTCTTGCACCTTCCAATCATAGAAGCATCTGAAATCAGAGAGAAAAAGCTGTGATCACATCACCCAACATAACGTTGACTTTGGATATGAAATACAAAAATTTCATTCATATTTTGATCATTGAGCAAAAGGATCTTCAAATGCCTTATAAATTTGGCTACCTATAATACTAATTTTTTTGAGCCAAACAGGATGGTGTCCCTGTGGGGAAAAAAAAATAGCGACAAAAGTGGTCCAATATCCATTAAATCTCCAAATTCAGCCATTTGCCATTAGTTTCTCAGATAAGTGTGTGTCTGCATTTGCCATTTAAGTAATGGAAAAGTCATTTATAATCAATAGTGACAGTAGTTAAAGAGTGCAAAGATAAATGGTGCTAAAATTTTGAGACTAACTTGATTGTACCAGGTAGGAATTTCTGTCGTATGTACATACACACAAAAAAGGAGCTCCTAAAATAACTGTAGAGTGGCGTGCACTTTAAAGGCAAAACAGAAAAGCGGCAGCCCCAGATCCCACCAGCATGAAGTGACCTCTGAACTCTCATCCAGGAAAAAGCTGGGAGAACTGATACTTCTGCACACAAACCAGTTATGTCACTGTGCTGGAAGATGCTCCCCATGGGACAGTGTGAGCCAGGTACAGCATCCCAGCTGCACATCCAGACATTCCTGGTGTGTGGCTCCCAACAGCTGGACACACCCTCTGTGGAAATGTGCAGATGTCTCCCATGCACTGACTGGAGAAGGTTGTCACAGCTGCACAGAGTGGGCAGCAAGGTAAATCATGAAATTGCACTGGGGAATGAAGTTCCTGGGGCTTCTGGGGAATTGCTCTTCTGCTTTCCTGAGCAGGGAGAGCAGCACGAGGCAGCACAGAGAATTTAGAATCAATTAGGCAGGAAACGGCTCTTAAGACCATAGAGACCAACCACAGAAGCCTCCTGGCACACTACAGGGTGGGAAGCTGTCTGCTCCTCCTCAGGAAGGGCCAAGACACCTCAGGGTCAGCTGGGACAGTGGGCAAGGAGTGCCAGTCCAAAAATAGTTCAGCTTTGCCATGGAAAGGCCCCTGGAAGCCACAGCAACCATTAGCCCCGAGTATTGTTTGACATGTGGGAGCACCTTGCTCACTGGGTGTTTTGACCTTCATCAGGCCGTGTACAGGAGGCAATATTTTGTAATCTGCAAGCAAATTCAGCTACTTCTCAGCTTGAGTACAATAGGTCAGTGCCCCACTGCTGAGCATCACACTTCCAGTGCCATCATTTTTCTTTTACCGTGACAAAAACGCCCAGAATTTGATTATAGCCACATCCCGGATGATTTGTGCAATCAGTAACCATAAGCTATGGTTTCAAAGATTAAGAGATGCCCTATAAATTATGTACACACAGAACACGGCAGCTGAAACTTCTCTAGAAAACAAATCTTAAATCAGACTTGTTTGTACAGCCCCTGGAGATCTCGTCCTTCCCCAGAATAAATGAGTAGGGCTAAAGACGTCTCCGTGGTTTGCCTGCTGCCAAATCAGTGCGTGTGAGAAGTGAACTTGTGGCTCCTACACTACACTAAATTTGGGAGCACGGGTTTTGCAATATAAATATTTTGAGAGAAGAACGACTATCTCAATGCTAAAATAATATAGCTTCAGTCTGGGTTGAGGAGCTAATAGAGGAAATTTTGGCACGTGAAATGTGACAGTGCCACAATACACTTATAAACAGAACTAGTCTGGGTTAAAAGACATAGCCCAAACAGTAAACAAAGGTTACCTCACATATAAACAGGGACAAAAAATAAATGTAGGGACTCATGGGTTCCACTTTGAGGAAAGATGAGCTGGCTAATGTAAAGAAAGCATTGCCTTTTCTCGGATTGGCACGATGCCATTTATGACCTCATTTAAACAAACAAACAAAAAAATACTGTCTATAGTTCATGCATTTTTCTGAGTCATGGAGATTAACCAAATGAAGTTAACTGGAGCAGCCTTCAGAAGAGCCAGCCTGTGAATGGGTTTTCCTTCCCCAGAGGTTTCCCTGATGCTGCTTTTGCCAACTAAAGCCAGCACATCTGCACAGGCCCAGGTGAGTGGTGCTGCCACCAGGCCAAATTCTTCTCCTTCCTGCTCCAGACTCAGACTGGGCACTCCGCAGAGCTATTCAGGGGTCAGGGAAGTTTCCCTGCTATTAAAAGCTGCCCTCAAAATCAAACCTGAAGCTTTTGATATCTTCGCTCTACATTGCAAACTAACAAAGGGGACAATAATAATTAACCCTGCATTTCAAATGTTAATTACAGAGGCATAGGTCTGATAATAAAAAGTACATTTCCAGTGAACTTTAATTAACCTCAGAGCCTTGACTTACTCTACTTTTAGATTTATTACTAGACAACAGAAAAATGTATATTTGGATTTGAAACACAAATGTAATCTAAGGACAGATGAGTTGTAAGATAAAGGAACCATCAGCTTGCCACTAAAATATTTTGCTTGAATACATAGTTATATCACTATTACTCAGTATGTTTGAGTTATTATTTACTAATTTTGTTGATACTTAAACACACATAGAACAGTTCCTGGGAGCATCCCACATGATGATACTGTCATATATATTTATATTTAAATCCTACCTGCACGGGGGGCAGCTCAGGTTAATCAAATGCTGATTGAGTGTTCAGTTTGGCTGAATGCTCCAGACAGATCTACATTCATCACTTCCAGGGTGAAAATTCATCTTTCTCTCACTAGTTGTTTCTTAATCAGCTGACTGCTCAATTCACTTGATTGCTCCCTCTGACCACACTATGGCTGGCTGTATCCTTTGCCTCCCAATCACACTAATTGACCTCTTAGTCAAAAATATTCCAGGTTTCAGTGCTCTGCTCATAGCTAATTGCACCCTAATGTATAATTTTGGCTGAGCATTCAGTGTGCTTTTCCAGGACAGGCACAGTATTTTAGGAGGCACTTGAATTAGAGGATTAGTGGAAATAATCTGCGTGAAGGCACCACGTGCGGTCCCATGATCCTACAAAACCTGGGAGACAGCAATTAACTTAGGGTCTGTCCAAGAGCTTGGGCAGAGAGCATAGCTGGGTCTGTATAAGAAATCACAGTGTTTCAAACAAAATTTACCAACCCAGTTCTGTGCCAAGCTAGCATCCATCCATCCATCCATGGAAAAGTGTTGGCCTCTCCCACTCACCAAAATAAGGTTCTGTTAGAACCCCACCATGTCCCCCATGCTCTCCATGTGCTATCCATAATTAGAGTTATTAGGATCCAACGGGATTTAATCCATAAATTTAAAAGCAGAGTATCAAGGAAAGACTCTACTGCCATTAAACATTAAAATAACTCAGTGTGTATAATTTGCACAAACAGCAGGGAGGGAGCTGAATAGTGCTGGGAAACTTATCTTTGTCAAGAAAAGTATCTGTTGTCAGAGGATGGAAATTAATTTGGGAAAGTGCATTCTAGTCAACACTCTGTTTGCATTATGTGCTGCTAGTGCAAATTAAGCATCATATAAAGTTTACCCAAGGTTGTTAAAGGTTTGTTTGCTGCCAATAAATTAGATTCTTAACACTAACCATTTCTGACAAATCAAGGAAATCCAGGATGTAAAAACAGCAAGCAATTTGCTTACTGAAAAAATGTACTGTCCTCTATATTCAGAGATTCACCTACAGTTTTCTTCCAGATCTACTTTTAAAGGAATAGAATTTTGCAGATCTGACCTTATTCCAGATGACCCTGGAGAACTAGGAAGCACATCACAGAGACTGTGTGCTTAGAAAGCAGAAAAACTCAAAAATGTGAAAAGCAGAATTTCTGTGGGGCTTTCCCAAGAGACTGCCTTGTGTTATCCTGCACCTGGTGTAAGCCCAGAGACACCACCTGCACACTCAGAGATGGAACTCCCTGAACCCCTCCCTGCAATACTCAGAATATTTCTTCGTTTCCACAGAGTCATAAAATTAATATTAACAATATTAATTTTAACATGGTTAATATTAATTTAACATAATATTAATATTGTTACAAAAGTAACAATAACGTTCTGCTAATAGCTCTTCACACAATTTGAAGGGACAGCAGAGGGCATATGTGGTCTTACTACCAAGAAAGAGCTATTTGAGAGAGGAAGTTTTCAGAAGTAGAAACCTGAGCATCTTCTGTGATAACCAGCACTGGAAGGAGAGAGCTGTTCTTGTCTCCTTAATTACAGCTTGTGAAAATGGTAGGGCTTGCTGTGAAGGTGCTGTTAGAAACTGCATGGCCTAACCAGCTCCGTGAATCCAACAGGAGGTCAAAAGCAATATATTAATTTGAATTCTTGTCATTCTGAGATAGTTTAGGGGCACCCCATCTTAGCTAACATGTGTGGGCTTTTCCTGAGCTCCCAGCTGACGGAGATGGATGGGAGCCCCTGCACCCACTGGAGATCAGCCCTGTTCAAGGCTCCTGCTGCAGATTTTTGGCCAAGAATCAGGGATTTTAAAGCTTTCCACTGGTTCTGGTATGTTCAGAGAGAGGCTGTAGCATCCCCTGTTTTGTCCCATATCCAGACGCCATCATTTAGAGCTGCGAAATTCTCCCAGCTCAGCTTTGCTAAGCTGAGGACTTAACACAGAGGAGAAGGACCTGGCAGGCCTGGCTGGGGGAAAGTGTTTGGAAATAATAGAACACGCTAATTTATTTTTTTTTTCTTTTTAATTCCTATGGCACTTCCCATGGGGTAAGTGCTGGAGTACCTCCAGGCTCCAGCGTACAGGTGGAAGTAGCAGCAGCTTTGAGAGCACGTTTAAAATGCAGTCTCTGTATTTATGTGGATGTGCAGGTGCTGTCGAGCACCACGTTGCTATGGCTACTCCTGGAGCACCACCTGAGCCCACTGTGTGCCAAAATCAGCCCAGGAGGAGTCTGTGAGAACGGCAGTCAGCACAATTAATGCAAGGCAGAGCTGCTCTGAGCCACCATCCACAGCAAACACACTTTGGGCAAGTGGTGGTTTGGGATTTGCAGTCCTAGAAACTCCTCTTGGGAGAAGAAGAAAAGCTGCAAGATTTGATTCACTTTTATTCCAGTTCAGTTTCAGGCAGTTACAAAGAGTCAGCCCCAGGATGAATGCAGCATGCCAGGCTGGGGGAGACAACAATCATGGGCCAGGAGGATCATTAACAGCAATGCACTTTCTACTAGTCACATTCTTTTTTTAACTTCTGTGTTTTTCACCATGCACTGCCTGATCTGTTTTGCTTTCAGCTGCCCACAGGCATTCAAAAATGAAAACAACAGTTATGGATCTGAAACCTGTAATGCCAGAATTCAGACCAAAACCACTATTTTCAGGGTGTGCAAATTACATTTTCAATCGTCAGATTGGCAGGACATGTGTGCACAAACATTCAGAATCATAAATGGGCTGGAAGGGACCTTAGACATCATCTCATTCCACCCCCTGCCATGGGCAGGGACACCTGCCACTAGCCCAGGGTGCTCAGAGCCCCATCCAGCCCGGCCTTGGACACTGCCAGGGATCCAGGGGCAGCCACAGCTGCTCTGGGCACCCTGTGCCAGGGCCTCCCCACCCTCACAGGGAACAATTTCTTCCTAACACCTAACCTAACCCTACTCTCTTTCAAATTGAAGCCACTCAAATTATAAAAAATTATTTAAAAATCAAGAACTCTTGTTGAAAGATGCTATGCAGATAAAGCCATTACATAAAGCAGTTACTGAAATATGAACACATACAAGTGAATAAAATGGGAAAGCTGTAGATTGTGCCATGACTCTGCCTTGTCTTTACTCAAGCCAGGCAAGAAATGACCAAGGTGTTGAGAAAATGTTGTCATTGCTGCTGCTATTTCTAGGAGCACCAGTAAGTGAAAAGATTATTATCCTGACCCAAACTTTTGACCAGAAATTCCAAACTACCATTCACAAATAAACGTTCACAAAGACAACCTTCTCCTGAGAGAAGTGGGAACTTCTCTGGTCCCCTGTAGATACAAATACACAGCAAGAACTCTCACTTTTCAGAACAGAATGAGACACCTGACATTATCCAAGTACATCCCTACCTCCCTTTCCTACCTGATTCCCACAATGGTTTCCTGAGATGTGTCATGAGTTCACTGAACTGCCCTCTCCTAAAACATATTATTCAATCTGGTGTTATATACTGCTTATATTTTATTAGTTATTTCTCTGATGGGATAAAAATGCTCATTATAGTGCTGTAGAAAGCTGTTACAGTGTTTGTGTTGTGCTTGGTTATGCCACAGCAAGCAGGATTTCAAAGATAAGAGGCTTTCAGTGCATTATTGCTCTGAAGATAACCATTGCTGTTATGATTTCTGTTACATTTATCCCTAGATACCCCACCAAGATTGTACTAGGCAGTTTTGAAATCCACAATATGAGATTCGTAACAGGTTTTTTCCCACCCTAGCACATGAAGCAAAGGCAGACAGGCAACTTAGACACAGAAACTAATGTAGTGTCCCCAAGGAATGATCTCTGTTGGGATAAAATCACATCTCCTGGCTCACCTGAAGCCCTCATCCACTAAACTGTGCATCATCTCTGCTCCTGCTTTGTATCTTGTATTACCTCTAGTAACTTCTGCACAGAAGACATTTATTGGATGCTTTCAGGTTACATCAAATAGCATGAAAGGTACGGATCTGTACCACTGAAATATCAAGCTTATTTGGTCATCAAAGGGTGCAAACATTTTCAGAGGTGCTCCAGTGCAGTCACTGCAGGAGAGATGAAGAGAAATAGCATGCATGAAATAAATCTGCATGAGGAGAAGTCGTGTCTCTCTGCAGTCTGTGTTTCAGTGCTGCCTGGTTCATTCCTCTTTCCTGGTGCAAATCAAGTTCTCAGTATAACCCAAAATGCTGGGGGCAAACTTTAGTCCTCCCCTGCCCACTGACAGGCTTGGTGATTATTTGAATGAAGCTGTTTTGGCAATATTAACAAGGTGATATTCACCCAAGCAAGAATCTGCTTTCAGAATTTAGTAAACTTTCCTGGAGGTCAGTGGGATATGGGTTCCCCACTCGCAGGAACTTGCAGTTCCTGAGGAATTCTCATGTCCCTGTGTCCAAAAATCCCCAGCTCCAAGAAGACAGCAATAACTTTGCACTCTGCTGCAAAGCAAGTAACAGTGCACAAAAATATGATCTAAGTGCAAGCCTGACCCAGAAAATCAGAGGCAGTTTTCAAACAGATGCATCTGTCTCCAGTGAGTCTGTGTGCCTGTGCACAAGGGCATGAGTGTTTCAACAACCATCTTGGTGCATTTTTATGGATGGCAAAGTACAATTTCAACTGGATTCTCACTCAACATTAAAAAAAAAAAAATTATGAGATATTTTTGCATGGCTTAAAGACACTCTCTTCACTTGGTGTGCAAGTGCAGTTTTCACTAACCCTGTGAAAACTGCTCAGAATAGAAAGATAGGAAGAGAACTTGACAGTACAGGAAAATATTTTTCCTCAAAGGATGAATCAGTCTTTAAATTTGATGATGAAAATAAAAGGAGCATGTGGAGAAGATCAGAGTAAGTACATTCTTTGTCATCAAAGAGCATAAGTGAGGTTGCTGCTCTCCTGGAGTGAGAGCAAACTCAAAAGCATATTACAGAAAAGAATGGGATTTCCACGAGATTTCATGGGTGGCCAGACACCTCTTCCCCTGAACATTGACCTGGAACACCTGCAGAACACAGGAAAAATCCCCCAACAGGCTCTTGTGCCGAGGAGCAGCTGCCCTGGAGAAGATGTGAGGATGAGTTCACTCAACTCTGGCTCAGGTTTTGGCTAACCCTGCTCATGCCAAAGCCTGATGTAAGCTGGGAGCAGCACCACCCCATCAAAGCCAGGGCACCGGGCAGGCAGGACAGGTGGCCAGGAAGGGCCACTCTGCAGTCACCATCACCTGAAAATTGCAGCTGTTACCTTTTGTCTGGCATTTTCCTCAGAATCCACTGACTTCTGGAAATGGCAAAGTCCAAAGCTCCAAGCTGGAAGGTATAAAACTTCAGCTTACCCCAAAAGTTCTTGAAGCAGATCCAAGAGCAGCTGGAGTGCTGATGCTTTTGTGTTTCCTGGTGGGATACAGGGGATGCTCACAGCGTGGTGGAGCAGGAAGGATAAGCACTCTCAGCACTGAATAGGGAACTAATTCTATTTTTTGTTCATGGGTGATGATATTAAGAGTCAGGGGTTATAATTAGGAAATCGTACAACTTGAATGGTGTCTGAGGGAATTAATGTGGCAGACAAGTCTCCAAAAGATGATTGACCCCTTGTTTGTCGTCTTTGTTCAATAATGAGCTCATGAAATAAAGTTGAAATCACAGATTACACTGTCCTATAAATATGAGAGATCTGAAAGGACCCTGACAGTCAGTGCAAAAGATCAGGCTGCAAAAATTTGCTGTTCTTCAACACTTTCCCTTCATGGCTGTGGCTTTTTGGAGCCAGAAATTATGGGACAGCTTTGCTGTGGAGGGTCAGTGTCCTGCTCTGCTGGTTTTCCCCACACTGCACAAGGAAAGTTCCTCCTCCTGTTACAGCAGCCTCTTTGTGTTTAATATTTATAGCAATCTCCTCCTGCTTAATTCACAGCATGGATCCCAGATGGTTGAACAGCCAGAACCCTGCTCTGCTGGATGGTCATAGCCAAAAACACACAAGAAGAACCAGTTCCTTGTGTGTTGAAAGAGGTGGTTGTTGGTCCTCTCCAGAAACCAGCACAGGAAGTGCCTCTCCAGCTTTGTTCTTTTCCCACTGAGTCTCCCTCTTCCCAGGACTGCTTTCAATCTGGTTATCCCACACATTATAGTGATGCAGATTAAGACTGAGCATACATTTTCACGTGCCCATCGTTTCACATCCAGTAAAAAAAAAAAAAAAAAGCTCAGAAGTATTTATTAAAATGATTTGTACATTTTATAAAATATCTGTATCAATTAATTGCTAATAAGTAGTTCAAAGCTGGCTCAGAGCTGAATTAATAATTTAACACTCATAACTTATTCAATTAATTCAGGCTCTCTGCTTTTTTTTTTCTGGAATGACTTCTCAGGAGTTATCCTCTCTTTGTGTCCAGGCAAGGATCTTCAAGTCTGTCATTTCAAATTAAAATTTTTCCCTGTCCTGAAGTGTTATTACTTCACAAGATTGATCTTATACAATTTATTGCAGCTATTTCATACTAAAAATTCAAGTACCGTTGAGAATTATGATGAGAGAAATATATGTGTTTTTTTCATGAGAGTTGAGAGTCATTCCTTTCATTCTAAGGAATGTTTAAAAAATCCTCTCAAACTCTGCATTTTTCAGGGACAGGGAGGGCATAGGGAACAGGTTATTATACTGACTATTGGAATTTGGGAACCTATCACAGCTTTCCTTCTCTGGCACAAAGAATTGACTGAGGCAGCATCACATTGGAAAAATCAGGTGCCTGTGAGATTACTGCATTTGCAAAAAGATGCACACAGCATTTTAGACACCACAGTGATTTGTTTTTTCCCTTCTCACTGCAGGGAAATAATGACACAATCAAAAATACACTGAAATCACTGAAAGCCTTTGAGTCCTTTCAGTTGAATTCAGAGGGCTGAGATGCCAATAAATAGAATTGCTTGGCAAACACTGACACTTTAAGGACAGACACTATATAAATGTTGAGTACTCTGTGTGTACCCAGCTTCCCACTGAAGATTTAAAAATGTTTTCGTTTCTTTAGCTGGTCCTCAGTAGAGCATCAGTAGAGAGAAAACAAGTTAAAAAATGGAGAAAGAGGGGGGGAAGTAACAAAAACAGTGACCTTTATGTAATGCACCCAAAGGACAAGATGACAAGATCCACAGATGAGCAATCTGTGACCCCTGTGGCTTCAATCCAGGCTGAAGCCTCACTGATCACAAATAAAGCTGGGAGATACAAACACAGAACTTCCTTCCAAATGAAAAGAAAATAGCAGCCATGATTCCTGGTTCTTAATGCCTGCCTTGCATTCATTTCTCCCCAGTGAAGATGGTTGATCAGCATAATGCTTTCTCTGCTTTTCTAGAGCTCTAACTTTTTCATAATACCACTAACTTGGAAAGAGACTGTGCTTTGATGCTGTCTATGTTAATTATTTTCATGAAATTTGAATTAACTCTTTGCTCATTAAATATTTCTAGAGATGAGCTTGAGGCATAGAATTTGAAGGTAGCTTTCTCTGAAGTTCAGGACAAAATGCATCCAAGGTTTTTATGACACTGCCTGGGATACAGAGCTCAGGATGAACCGGTAGCAGTATAGTGGAACTGTAAAGGAAATGCTTTTGCCTTTCAGAACCTCTGTTTCAACATGTGAAACTAAAACTAGTGACAGCAATACCTTCCTTTGTGAGGCAATTTGGTAACTGGATTTTGGAACCAGGAAATTGTTAAGTGTCATTCCTGGACCCACTGTGAGATTGCTTCTGTCTGGCATTTTGGGTTTGGCCCATTTATAATTGCTTGATTTTGAAATATATACTGATTAACAGTAAATATTCAGCTCTTCAGGTAACCAGGATGCTGGCCAACACAGTCCTATCTGCTGGTACAAGAATTATAAACTTCACGGCATATAGATAACTTGTACTATTTTAAAAAATATATATAATTCACAAGCAACAGCAGAAAGCAAAAAGGAAATTATCTGCCTTGTCTAAGTGTATTTCAGCTACAAGAAATCAAAGAAGAACGGGAATTTTTCAAAAACCTGGGAGGCTGGCACTTAGCACTCCAGCTGCTTACTAGAGCAGGAAAGAATTCCCTCCAGCCTTGCAGGGAGCGGGAGTTACCAGTTACTGCATTGCAGCTCCAGTCCTCGAGCACTGCACAGCCCCTGAAAGCCAGCACAGGGAACACAGGCCAGGCAGGAGGCTGCACTCAGAGCCAGCCACATCTACCTGGGCGTGTGGGGAGAGAGAAAACCCCTTTCCAGAGCTGCAACACCTTCCTTCTCCCTGGCAGGGAAAGACAGCAGAGCAGCGCTTGTGAGATCCAGGCAGGTCTCGCTCACAGCTCGGAGTTCTCTGGGCAGCACTGCTTTCTCCTGGGGGATCAGTCAAGCCCAGAACCACTAAGAAAACATGATCAGGTTATGCTGTGGAATGATTTATGTGGATACACATGTGGTGGGTGGGAATGTTCACATAAAAAATCTGTGTGGTTGATCAAACGTGCCTGTGATGGGTTATAAAACGTAACCGCTGATTGCAGCAACTCTGAAACTAAACTTCGCAGCTCTTTAAAATTAACTGAAGTCCCACTACAGCAAAGTGGTTAATTATTTCTATGTCATTAAGCAGGGGCTTTGTCAGCATGCAGAGACCTGAATTTCCCAGTAACCACAGACTGATTTCAGTGCAAGATGGGCACCACAATCTCTCTGATGTACCAGAAAACCTGAAGATACTTACAACCTAAACAGACAGCAAACTGAGAAGGGGAGGGGACAGCAGGCTTCATTATACCTTAATTCATTAATAAAAGCTAAAAAAAAACCAAAAACAAACAAACAAAAAAAACCAAACCAAACCAAACCAAAAAACAACCAAACTGGAAGGCAAAGAGGAGAAGAGGAGCTTGGGTTTGGAAGTGCCCAGCTGGAGCACCGTGCTGTGCCTTCAAGGCAGAAAGGGAAGACATAAGGAAGCACAAAGTGGCTCAGGGATGAGGCAAGACCACGCCTCCACATTGCTTTTCCTTTAACTCCAGAGGAACGCAGAGGAAGATGGCAGATTAGGGGTGAAGGTAGCCTGGAGGAGGGATACAGAACCCTGGAGCACTGGTCAGGTCAGGGCTCTGATGGACAGGACTTTGCAGAAGGGCTAAAGGACAGCAACTGTGGATAGGCTGTTGTGGTGAACAGGGGTCAAAACTTTCAGGACAGAGTGAAGGGGAAAAAGGAAAGACAAAGCAGTTGATTCTTTATTCCCTGGTGCATGAAGGGTTAAAATCTAAAGAGAAGAGAGATGAACTTTTGGAAAACTCCAGTGGTTTGGATTCTGTTCAAGGCCTGGATCAACCCATCCCAACTTGAAAAAACAGGACAATGGTGTCCACTTGGCTCTGCTGCAGGCTCTATGGATTTTTATTACCAATGGCTGGAGTTCAAGACAAGTGAATTGTAAATAAGGAGAAATGAAACACAATAAAATAGTCTCCAGAGATGTACCTAGAAAACATCTGGAGTTTTGGCACTGATATATAGAAATCTATACCAATGGGAATGCAACATGTTATTGTGAAGTGCAGTAAGAAATAGCACAGATAAATGAGAAGTTAAGGCCTCATATATATCACAATATTTCAGCTCCTTTCGGCTGTGTGAGTTTCCAACACTCTGAAGTCCTGCCAAATATTTCATTGTTACCTTATTAGATGTTCTTGGTTTACTACCTTTTGCTTTGTAAAGCACTGATTTAGTGTCAGTCAATTTAATTTTTAAAACACAACCAGATGTCCTGTTCATTTAGCATATGAGAAAACCACATCGGAAACATGTGTTTTTATGCATTCCAGCACAGACACCAAGATTTCTTTCTCTTGCTAAAACAGTCTCACTCCTGAAACAAGCCCCCCTTTTATCTCGGACATCAAATGCCACATTGGCATGCAACACTATTCTGATCTTTGCAAGCTTTCCTTAGTGCCAGTATTTAGCCAAAAGATCTTTAATTTGGGGTTCGTCCCCTGGATTCCCACAGAGCTTTTCATTTCTTTTACAATGGTGACATCATTGTTTGCATTCTGGACTGACCTGGCCCGCTCTCTTTGGTGGCAGGGGAAGCACTTGAGGCTGGAGGCCCTTGCAGAGCTGGAGGTAGCCAAGCGTAAGGGAATGCTCCAAACCTACCCACATTGTTTGGGGAAAAGGGTTTCAGCACTGTCAGCACAACAACCTCGGGAGCAAAGGTTAAGGAACCTCCCAAAATTCAGTCTGGGTGGTGCTCAGCTCAGCAGGGATGAGCATCTCCTCCCAGTCATTGTTTAACTGGCTCCATTCTCCTTTTGCCTGGGGCGTGCAATATCATTCTGTCTAAATTTAAGAGTGGAAAATGAGCCACTCTGCACCCGATGCAGAGAAAGTGTAAATAAAATTATCTCCACGCTGCTGCAACTTAGAAATCCATTGCTTCCCAATGTATTTTTCAAAGACAAACACACATCTGTGATTAGCAACTCCTCTGGAATGGCAGTGAGTTTGGAGGTTACTCCAAGTCGAGAGCTGCTTTTGTTTGTGGTTGTGCTCGTTCCTTGGCCATCTGGGGGATTATTTTGATGATTCGCAGCCCTGCACTTTTATTGCCTTCCAAAAGAATAATTCTGCATTTGGCTAAACCTGTAAGCTTTCTTTTCTGAGTAATTTGGTCAAGAACAACTAAGCCTGGATGCTGCCTATGGTGTCAGCACCACAGGACAGATGAGTCTTTCTGTAGATATTTACAGTAACCAGAACCAAGCTGGGAACACGAAAACACCAAGGTGAACACGAACGCAGACTCTCACCCTACCTGATGTTAGCACTGAGGCATCTCTATGCCTCTCTCTTATTTTAGAGATCTATTTCTGCTGTCTACAAAGGCAATACTCTCCAGAAGATCCCCTCAGGCTGAGGGGCATACGGCTCAGCACCCCGTATGCCCAGAGCCCAAACTCTGGGCTTACCTAACACAAGGGCAATCATTTCTGGGAATCACACCATGACTGAGAACGAAAATGCTCCTCCAAAATCTGGCTTCGATGACTACAAACCCAAAATTCCATCTGAATCAATAGCCCAGACGTTGCCAGGCCCAGGCCCAGCTAGGAAGAAAGCCAGGACTTGCGGTCTGGGTTGATACTCATACCAATCCTCTGTGAGCACGAGCCCTGCCCTCACAAAAGTGAGCTCAGACAAATCTCAGATGTTGCTGAGCAAACCTACAGGAGATTCTCTGTGTCACTGTGCAGCCCCAGAGCCCTCTGCAGCTTAAATTTTCTCCCGCAAAGTTCGTCATGTTTTTCCTCTTCCATTATTAACACTTCTAGCACTGGACTGGGGGAATGGCTTCAAACTGAAGAAGAGTAGGTTCTAAACTCCCCTCCACTGAAAAGCATTACATTATATGAAACAATAACTCCAAATGTATTTTTTTTTCACTGCAGTAAGGTGCCCCGAGCTGCTGGGGCACTATGACAGAGGACTATAATCCCAGTAAGAAATTGTTCCCTGTGAGGGTGCTGAGGCCCTGGCAGAGGTTGCCCAGATAAGCTGTGGCTGTCTCATGCTTGCAAAGTCTCCAAGGCCAGGCTGGATGAGCTCTGAACACCCTGGGCTAGTGGCAGGTGTCCCTGCCCATGGCAGGGGGTTGGAATGAGATGATCTTTAAGGTCTCTTCCAACCCAGCCCATTCAGGACTATAATCCCAGTAAGAAATTGTTCCCTGTGAGGGTGCTGAGGCCCTGGCAGAGGTTGCCCAGATAAGCTGTGGCTGTCTCATGCTTGCAAAGTCTCCAAGGCCAGGCTGGATGAGCTCTGAACACCCTGGGCTAGTGGCAGGTGTCCCTGCCCATGGCAGGGGGTTGGAATGAGATGATCTTTAAGGTCTCTTCCAACCCAGCCCATTCCCATGATTCTGTGATTCTCTGATTTCCTCCCAAGTTCCTCATGAATCACAGGTTGTGGCAATGGCAGCCACTGTGCAAACCCTGAGCTGTTGGACTGGCACAAAACAGCCAGGGAGGCTCAGGCCTCTCCTATGGATCAGCTTCCCCTCCAGGCCCCACGCTAACACACCAAGGATGTTGGCCAAGAATGAGCAGCAAGAATAGGTTGTTCCCCTTAATTGTGCCTTGTTCACGCCCTGGACGTTGCAATGACTATGTCCAAAATGAGAAGTGACTGGGATGCCAGCTAGAAGGTCCTGCCATCCTGCCCAAAACTGATTGCAATGCTGGATGATCTGCCTCTATCCCAGCTGTCGTGCTGCACCACATGTGAAGACAAGGCATGTGGAGAACTGGTGCCTGCTGTGAAAGCTGGAGACTTTAAGAGAGCAGAAGTCCTTGACACTTGCACACTGCTGCCTGACCAACAGCCTCACAAACAGCCCAGGATAAAAGCTGTTTGCATGGCAATCATTTACCACCCCCATTTACTCCCCGCAGCTTCCAGAGCCTGCTGCACCCCTGCACTGGTGCAAAGGGGTCTGGCTAAAAGTCCATCAGCTGCAGTTACAGAAACAGAAGGAGAAAACTGAGTCTCATGTTCAACCGTTTAAACACTCATGGACTCTGATTCTGTAATTACTGGACAGAGCCATCACTTTCTTCCCATTTTCTAACCACTGATTAACCAGAGACTCTCACATGCATCGCAATAAAAGCCTCTTTCTCTTAGTGATGATGCAAAAATGAGAACATAGACAATGTAATCATGTTAGAAATGGTATTCAATTAATAGTTAGCTAAAAATTATTCAAATGGTGATTCAGGGACTGAATAATAAACGGGAAATGGACCAATTAGGCAAATGGACAGGCTAATGGCTGCAGTGCAACAAAGTGATCCCAATGACAATTTGATAAATTAATAGAAAGCTTCTAGGTGGGCTGACACATAAGGAGCAGGGGAAATAGGGAGGTATGGATGATTGACATTCTGAAATCAGAATACAGCTCTGTCAGGAGACAAAAGGAGGGCTTTGAGCAAGCAGGGCCTATGGAAATCAGACATCACCCTTTGACACTCCACAGAGCTCTGTAGGGATGTTTCAATCACATCACTCTGACCACTGCTTCAAGTAGATGTTCACTTTAAATACATGCAGGAAATTTCTGATATGAAAAAAGACATATCCAAAATCTGAATAAGAACAGAAGCTGTCCAGAGGAACTGACAGGAATTAACACAGTTTAGAAAATGAGCATTTTGGCTTTAAAACAAGCAGCATGAGCTAGCTGGGGACTGGCTGCACCACTGAAAGAACTGCTGTTGTAGTCTCAGCGGCCATGGAATACATGCTCAGCGCAAAAAGACAAAAATAACATTTTTGTATCCATGAGTTAGCTGCCAAATTATGCCCGTGCACTCCAACATGCCAGCCTTAAGTCAGTCTTGTAAAGGAACATACAGAATTTCCCCACCAGGCTACCATTCCTTATGACTTCCCATTAAGAATCTCATTTTGATGTTTGATCTCAGCCAGATTTTCTTTGTCACCTCTTGAGGAAACAATCCAATGTTTCACCCCCAGGCCAAGGTTATAAGCATCTGGAAATGGTTGAACGACAATATTAATTTTGCCTGAAAAACACCTTTGCTAAGTAAAGCTTTGATCTGCAATAGAAACACAAAAGTGCAAAGGAACAACAACAGGGTGTATGCCAGAATGCCTTTTCCTCAGGGGTTAGAAATCCCTCTTTTTCTGTCCCTCAGCTTTTCCATTTGCTCAGCTCCATTGGGATTGCAGCTACTTGCACAGAGCCATCCCCCTAAACTCCTCTCCACTGAAAAGCATTACATTATATGAAACAATAACTCCAAATGGTTTTTTTTTTTTCACTGCAGTAAGGTGCCCCGAGCTGCTGGGGCACTATGACAGAGGACTATAATCCCCCTCTTGTTCAGAGAGAGGAGGGGAAGGAAAGGACCTGCTCCAGGCTCCAAGTGACAGCAACAGAAAGTTAATAGGTGGCAGCACAAAACCTCCAAACCAGGGAAAAAACCCTGCAAAACCAGCAAAACAAGAAAGTCGGTTCCTCTCATATCATGGTTTCTTCAGCCTGCCTATTACTTTGGAATAACAGAGGTCCTATTCATTGTGCTGGAGCAAAAAACCCTTTGCACTAAGTGGTCCTTGCAGTAATACAGAGCAGTGCAGCATTTTGTGGCTTGGAAAACTGGTTGGTTTACTTACAATATGCTTATGTAGCCATAAATTCTCATCAGGACTTATCCCGAAATTGCAGCGTGTTTTCCAGGGTCATCATGTTACATGAAATGTTCAGCCCTGCCTGGGGCAGGATAATGTGTAAGAAACACAGATATGCCTCAAAGCAAAACAATAAAAGGAGGCTCTTTGCTGGCTCCCAGGATTCTTGGTGTCGTTGGGTTTTAGCACACATTCACTTTTAATACCTCATTTTATTTCTAAGGATATTTTAAAAGGTCTTTGAACACTTTCCAGATGCCATTTCTGCTTTTAAGTTACGTTTAAGATTCAGCCCTACTAAAACATGAGCATTACTTTTTAACTTAAAGAATAATGCACCAGTGACACACATGGAGATTTGGACTGGCTTTTTGGAAGTTAAGGACTACATCCAGGACTCCACACAAGTATTTCAGTGCTAAGCCACACAGCTTTCACTGTCTGCCTTAGGCTTTCCAGAAACCAAAAGTTTTCCTGAAAAGCCTCTTACCCAGCAATTTTACCAGGCACAAAGAGCAGATGAGACCTTTGTGGGTGCTGTTCTGCTGCAGAATTTTCTACTTTTTCAGCACTGCAGTGCCAAGATCATAAACTCTGCTTTCAGTTCCTGCCATTTACTTGATAATATATGTAATTTAATGGTACATAATCACAATTGTTTTTAAGTGAAACAGATTTTCCAGGGGGGGTTCAAGTTATGATCTAAGAGTTGGAGATTCCAGCTGAGACAGATGTGTAGAATGCTGGGTTTGTTACCAGTGTAAAATTTTGCTCTTTTATAAGCAAGGTTCTGAGCACTTGGTGTGAACCAGGGCCTGGTATGAAGAATGGGAAAAGCCTAAAATTCAGCCTACAATCATGGCAGGTCAGGGGAAGTGACAGGGCTCAAATCCACAGTTAGAAATCAGTCTCTTCTTCTGGTCCTAAAATCTGAGCAGCCATTTCCAAAAGAGGTCTTCTGACAGTAGCTCAGCATCTCTGAACTTTGTACACACCTCAAGAAGGAAAGTGATGTAAAAAACTCCAGACAGTGGGAAATGGCTTAGCTGTGCTGCTCCTACTTATTAATTTCAATTCAATTGATAATACAAAACAAGCCTGCAGAGCATCCTTCTCACTACTGAACCAAAGGAATCCAAATGCAGCTCATTGTTGAAAGTACATGCTCTGACAAAAATTTAGTTTGCCATGAAAACAAGAATGCCACCTGCCCACATAACACAGTAATAAATGTTTTTCCTGCCCTATGTATTTAAAGCTGCAAAATACATAAGCACATACACACATAAAAATACTCATCCACAAGAAACAGCTCAGGACTTTAGTTTCAGTTTCCATTTTTAGACAAGGATCAGGTAAGAATCTGTTCTCTGAACCATCACATCCTTCTGGATTTTACCCCCAAGCTGGTTTTACCCCCAAGTTGGATACTGGATATCAAATATAACAAGAGCAGAACTGAGATGAATGCAATCAGAATCAGAAATCTTTTCATGAATGCTCTTTGCAGAAGAATGAAATATCCTGCTACCCCTCTATCAACATGGAACACATGAAAAACAAGCAAAATTAAATTGGACCTCTAATACAATTGGTAGAGTTGCTGCTGTCCAAGGACTTCTGTAATAAGGTTTGATGGTGATGGTCTCAGAAAGTCAGGCCATCACCTTCACAGAACATTATAAAATAAAATTCTGGCAGTGGGACACGTATCTCAAGGGGATATTGTTGGAAAATGAGTGGAAAATGAGTGGGAATACCTGGGAGCTACAGTCAAAGTGTAGTTGCTGAAGATCCAAACCAGACCCAAATCTTTATTTTATACAGATCTGTTTATTTCACATCATCTCCACAATCTGTTATATAAAAATACGCTCATGATGTGCAAGGCACTGCATGCTCCAAAAGATCTCTTTCCTTTTCCCAAACTATAAAGACATGTTTTTGTGTCTCTCTATTTACGTTTCAATTCTGAGTAAGTAGATATGCTCAGACAGTACCCATCTGAGCTGAAAACTACCTAAGCCTTTCCAAAAAAGGTTTCTGAATTTTGCTAGCTAAAACTCAATCTATTTTAAGCCTTCTCATTAGGACTGGCATTCGTCCTCTGCAGATCTTGATTTTTTTGTATCACAGTTTTACTGTGGAGTAGACAGATTAGTTTATCAGCAGTATCTGACTGGTGTGAAAACAAATAATATGGACTGGAATATTTTTGGGAAGAGAAAGCATATTTTCTTTTCTCATTCCTGTGCTTCATTTAGGGAGTTCTTTCTTTCTATCCTTTTCCTGTGAACAACAAACACTGCAAAGATTACATGTTTTTATGCTTCATGATATGACCTTGAATTAATGTGCTGGAAGCAGCAATGGATCTATTGCAGCCCTCAAACTTCCATCTACTTTCATTTCCAGGAGTCATACATCTGGGAGCAGAGATCACTGTCAAAAACTTGGAAACACCCAACGTATGATAAGGGAAAATTATGGAAGCGCTTCTAAGAAGTGCCTGACGCACGTCTTCGTCCAAGATTTTTCTCTGTATCTGCTTCAGAGGGGTGTTCTGGGAGCACCCTTGCTCCTCAGGGGCTGCAGGGGCACAGCTTCACCACAGGCTCTGCAGAGCTGCAGCAGGACAGCGGGGCCCTCACTGCCGCAGTGACAAGAGCATCACACGCGAGCACGAGCAGGGGACAGGCGTCCATCCCTTCTGCTGCTCCATCATTTCTTCCTCTCCTTTAGGCACCCGGGCTGCTGTGTGGAGCAGCATCACTGTGGCTGCTTCCACAGCAGGTCCTTGGGTCAGAAACAAAACAGCCCCACGTGGCACCTGATGCCTTTCTTGATGTTGCTGTGCTCAGGGCATCTCCCAGGCTGGGCTTCCAAGCCAGGTGCTCCTTGCAACACTGATGATCCTGGCAGGTCCCTTCCAGCTCAGCATGTTCTGTGATCCTGTGATTAATTAGCATTTGGGGGAGCCTCTTGCCAGCAGGTTCTCTGCAGCCACAGGCTATTTTCCACAGGAATATATGGGGGCTGTAAAGTGTCTTGCTGCTCTCAGGAGCACACTGTAAGTATTTAATTACTCTCAATGGTTTTACAGCCTGGGGCAGGCTTGTGGCTAGCTACGCTGGTGTGGGAGGCCCTGAGAAACCGTGGGATACTGCATTTAAATGGAAGCAGTTCTTCCCTCAGTTTTAAAACAGGTACATCTAACAAAGCATTTCAGGCGTTTCAAACTACGTCTCCAGAACTGCAAACACACCCACATCCGCTGGATGCTCACTTTGGGTCTTTATCAGAATAAACCTGAGATAAATCATATTTTATTACATGATGAGTCACACAGTAATAGCAAAATGTGTCAAATGCTCTCAACCATTTCCCATAGCCATTTACACATATATTGCACACATACACATATAAATGCATGTGTGAATGCCCACACATAAAAATTTCACTTTACTGTGGCTCTTTGAGCATGTGCAGTTGCACAGGAATAAACCCTGACTTAGATGTAGGAATTAGCTTCACTGACAGTTTCTCTGGAAGTTTAGGATTTTTCTTTTTCCATAAAATTTTTTCCTCTTTTCTACAAGGCATAAATAGGGTAAAAAAAGAGCTGATCTTGGCCAGACAAGCAACTCCCTTTGCCAGACTGCAGCCAGACTTTCTTTTAACCTTTTTTCTTCATCCACCAGGATCCTCCTTTTCTTTCTCCGGGATCATTGCAACAGAAACTATTTCAAGTACACCCACTCAAACGGTTTGCAAAGTCCTCATGGTTGTCTCTGAAGATGCTAATGGCAAATAGGTTTTGGTTTTTTTCCTTGAAATGGGCTCAAAGAGTCACTTACTCTGTCTCAACAGGGAAAAAAAAATCAAAGAAGGAATGGGCAGAGGGAAGGGAAAAAAAGAAGAGAGGCCACATTTTTAATCTAATCCTTGGACAGGGAATCAGGGTGGACAGGGTCACACCTCTGCTTGGCAAGCTCTGCTTTGGCACTGGACATTGATAAAGCACACTTCATTTTACAAGCATAATTTTTTTTATTTCAGGGGTTGGTTTTTGTTTGTTTGTTTGGTTTTTTTTTTTTCAGATTCTTTCCAAGAATGCTGCAAACCCACAAACTGACTTTTCAATCACTTTTTTGTGCTCTCCTTGTGGAGGGTAACAGGCTTGTGGAAAAGGCTGCTGACAACTGTTGTATTGCTGAGCCAAACCTATTTATGCCAAGATAGATTTGTTCATTTCTTCTCCCCCTCCTTCTTTCCCCAATATTCTCCTCTCTCAGACTTTTAATAAGGCAGAAAAGCAATGATGCAAACGAACAGAGCCTCAGTTTGACCATATGCACACCACCCCCAGTTGCTGGATCCTGCAGAACAGCAGTTAATTTTGTGTGTCATATTTTATGTCACACTTATTAGCCTGAAGTGCAGTAATGCACGTTTCCATTCACAAGAGGACCTCTTCTGAATAACAAGGCCACGAATAGGTAATAATAAAAGTATATTCCATGTGCCAGGGACCATGCTAATTAGCAGACTTGGAAATCTCTGTCAAACACTATAAAATGTTACAGTGTTTATATAAATGTTTAATAATGGAAATGATAACAAACTGAGTGGGGATGGCTTGGGAAAAACAGTCGTTTAAGCAGTTTTCTGAGCATGAGTGATGAAACAAAAAAATAAGCTTTCAAGTGACTTTAATCTGGCTGGCACATTTGAGTAAAGGCTTGTCCCAGTCTGCAGTTTAGCACACTCTAACAAGTACAGCAGAAACACTGTGAGCCTGGTCTCTTTTGGGGCCACTGGCCCAGCAGACCCCCTTTCCCAGAGGGATCAGCAGCTCCCTGCCCTGCAGCAGGGAGACAGCAGGCTCCCAAAAGTGCCTTTTCAGCCTGGGTGCTGCTGATGGACACAGGACACCCTCCACGTCCCCAGGCACTGCTCTGAAACAAGAGCAGCAAGTCAGGGAATTAAGAGCAGGGCACAGCAGCAGCAAAGCCAGCACACACCGACAAGGCTTACAGAATCTCAGGTGGTCTTATGCCTTTTTTTAAACACTGGCAGCTAAATACATGTTTTGATTTAAAAAATACGAATGCAAGTGTTTTGACAAATGAAACTAAAATAGATCTCATTGCAGGCAAACTAACTGCAGTGCTCATAAATGAGGCTGAACCAAGGGTAGGGTGACAGCAACCTGCTGCTTCCCAGTTCCAAAGACACTTTTCAGAAGTACACCATTACTTCACCTGTTTCAAGTGGCACATCTGGGATGACCTCAGCAGCAGAACTCCCCTGACTGCAGCTCTGCTGAGCACCAGGTAGAAGTAATCTCGCCCCAGGCAGGGCTTTTTCATTATTGAACAATTTTTAGACTGTAATATTTAACACGTAAAACTTCTTTACTTGAAACTCCAAAGTCAAAATAAGAGTTTTGCACTAAACCGAAAGCAATTACATAATTCTTATGTACACACACAATAAATTCATAGCTCTCTGCTTTGGGGGAATGTCTAAGTTCTAAGGATAAATGAAAGGCAGCAGGCTTTCCTCTGGCACCATTTCCACTTTACAGCCCAAACTAATGCTGTAAACGTGGGTGTAACAGAAAGCAAAGCATTTTGTAGCTCCTTGTGATCCCAGAAAGACTCCCTGGCCAGCCAGCAGGTTGTACCAGCATTCCTCAGCTGCAGGGGTGAGGAGCTGCCCCAGCTCAGGGGTGATCTGGCAGTGAGTTTTACCCTCTGACCATTCACTATGTGCAAAGCTCTCCCTAGAGCCAAGTCCCTTCCTCACAGCCCACTTTAGAGAACTTCCCCACAAATCACTGAGTATTTTTGCTAAATGCAGTCCCAGCAAGACCTGTTTGGGGGCAAACCCTTGCTCCCCACGCTAGGTACAGGAGAGGGATGTTACACAGTGGAGCACAGCTTCCAGGACCCCATGGATGCTCTGAGAGTTTGCTTTTTTAAACACTGACAGCAGATACAAAATGCAGCTGGATCTGTCGTCAGGAAAGCTGAGGGCAGAGAGCCTGCCCCATCACCTCCTATCCCCAGGCACAGATCCCAGCATGGGGAACAGCAAGGGGCTGCAGCCTTGGAAAGCAATAAGGAAATGAGTTACAGCAGCAAAGACCCCAGCACATCCCAAACCCTGCTCGTCACTGTGGCTCAGAAACCCTGCTTTCTTGAGAGACATGGGAAAGGTTGTGCTGGAGAATTAGAGATCCCTCTTGATGCCCTTCCCTGTGCTTTTTCAAAGCTGAATCCTGCCCAGGTTTTACTGAGCCCTGGTCTATGGCTCACAAACTACAGGCCATGCAGGAGGTGATGTGGTAGCTCGGTGACCTCGCCTCCTACCATAAACTGAAATAAATGTATAAATAGAAGTATTTGAAGGATAGACTCAGGAGGCTCCCCGGGGTTGGAAACCAACATTTAGCTCTCCTGGAGTGCTCATACACAGGGCTATTAGGACCAGCTGAATCCCAGGACTAATGATGGATTATGTCTGTGCTTTCCTCCAAAGCAGGCAAAGCATTGGAAAATGGAAATCTGAATCTTGACCATCTCACTGCAGTCAGCAAAGTGAGCTCTGGCACAGAACTGACAGGAAACGGGGTATTAGCTGGGGGAAAATAAATGGAAGAAATGTCCTTCAGCTTGGCCCCCTTTCAGGAGAACTGTAGGTTCTTCCCTTTGGTCCCCAGGTGAGCTTTAAACCTCCTGTTTGCGGCTGCTTCTTTAGGCTCAGCATAGCTCAGCATCTCTGAGCTGCTACAGAGCCAAATGGCTGCAAATTTTTGTATTTCTCCTTCCAATGCACCACAGTGTCCATGTCCCTGACTCAGGTTCTGCATCTTTTGTTCAAACACCTATTATAACTAATTTTGGGAACATTTTATTTTTGTCTCTTCAGCATAAAGTCATCAAATAAATATAAAATGAGCAAATATTACCACATAGATGTTTTTCCTTCATCATGTAGTTGGTTCCTTGGCTCATTAGAATGTGAATTCTATTAATTCCATATAATTTTTCTCCTCTATTTTGCTTGATTTATTTCACAGTGCCCTATGAAAGATACTAACATCATGATTTTCATTCTTCACTGCCTACCTCAAGCACAGAATTGCTGCATACAGATTTCAAAAGACTCTGTCTCTTACTGAGTCCTGGTCCACCACAATATCGTTCACATTTTCCTTTATTTTTATCACTGACAACTGTTTATTATTTCTACTATCTCTGATTCCTGCTGTACAGAGACCAGAAAGGACTCGCTCATTCTGGCAATAAAAGGGGCTCTTGAAGTGATCCCACAGCATAACAATACACTGGTGGGTTTAGTACCTCTTTTTAAAGCCAGACCTAAATTTTAAGTCATAACTCATCTGTCAGCTTCTTTAAAACATCCCAGGGATAAAGACAACAATTTAGGCTTAAAATACAACAGACTTAAGGAGTCTGCATCTGTAAATCTGAAGGAGGAAAAGAGAGTGGAGGAAAAGTATCCAACCCCAGTATTGTGTGGTGAAGATATCCCGTGGAGATATGTAAAATTTGAAGCATACAATTAATACTTTTCAAAGGAATGCCAAGATATACTTAATGACAATTTTTAAAGTACTTGGAAACCCTCAAAATGCAAATGAACCTAAATGCAAGACAGCAAATGGAGCACAACAATGTCCTCATGACAGGAACAGAAGAGTATGAGCCTCTAAAAAATACAAAGGAAAACATTACAAGAAACCAAAGTTGGATAAATCTTTAGTCCAGCCACTCTAATGTACACTGTCCAGATGCATTAGATTATGAAACCTCTTCAGAGAGTCTATTTTTACCCTGCTTCTAGCCCCTTTCTCCCACGTCTTAAAACCGCGTAGCTGTGTGCTGTGCGTTATCAGATGTGCTCTATTAGCAATTAAACCAGGCTGCACACCCCTCAGACAGGAAGCCACGTGTGCTGGCAGCCAGAGGCAGCAGAACTGGAAGTGCAGGCGGATCCTTGTCACCTCAGCGCATCCACGGAACGCGACAGCGCGGAAACTGCCGGCTGCAGACGCTCCCCAGGGAGGACGGGGCCTCCTCGAGGTACCACAGCACAAATAATTAACAAACAACATCACCAAAGGCTGGGCTTTTTCCCCAGCAGGCCAAGAGCTGCTTCATGGGCTCAGTCTGTTGTGTTTCCTGTTAGGTGAACAGCCTGGGCGCTGGAATGACCTTGGGGTGTCCTGCTTTCCCACAGCCCGTCAGGCAGTGTCCCGCTGTCCCCACTGCTCCCATGGCCGCGGTTGTGCCAGTGGATGATGGAGCTTTGAGGGAGCAGCATGGTCTCAGCCAAAGCTGGGGACTCACACGGTGACCACAGCAGCCCCAGGCTCACAAAACTGCTCTGGGACAAGGGCAGGACGAGAAATGACACTGCCAGAACTCTGCTTCTGAAAACCACTGCCTCCCTTCCCCCAAAGGGAAGAAAAGCCATGTGTTGACAACAGGTCTGAAGCTTTCCTCACAGAGAAGCACTAAATAAGAGGGGTTTTCATGCCAAGTTGTTTGCAGAAGCAAGCGCAAACCACAGAGCTGGAAGCCAAAAGGTGAAAGACTGATGTCTCCCAAGTCCAAGAGTGCCTGGACCTGGTGTTTGTTCACTCCTGCAGCTATCTCAGTGTCAGGATAGCAGCTTCCTTCTGCATCTTCCTGTTCTTTTGCCATGAGCTGCAGACAAAAAGGGCTGGAAAAATGACCACGGAGGCTGGGGCAAAGCCCAGCAAGGTGCAAAGAAGGTGAAGATGTCTGAGCAATCCAAGGCAGTCACAAGAAAAGATTCCTGCTTAGTTTATAGAGTTCTGTTATGACTACAAAAGGCCATACCCTTCTAAAAAGAGACTGTAATTAGCTCCAAAGCTGACAAGTACCAGAGAAGTGTGAAAAGAAAGCTCTTTGCTACTGGGAAAGGCAAGAATCATAATTCACACACTGTGCAGGTAGTTGGCTCCTATGCTAGAATTCAGCCCATGAAATCCACTTCCTGCCAACCTCAGTTGTGCTGCTGCCCCTCAAGAAGTGCCAGCTGGAAGCTGAGACAGAGTTTTGCAGACAACATTACTCGGTTGCTACCAAACTCCAGTTGCGGTTTTATATATTTACTCATTTAATTCAAGGTTAAACCAGCTAACTTCAGGACAAAAGCCCTGCACCAATTGCTTGCCACATGTGAGACTGACAGCAGCTAACTGCACGGATGGGAAGACAATCAGTCTTCATTTTAACACTGTGCTGGTGGATGACAGCCACAGCTGTTCTGGGCAAGACAGACTCTGCAGAGCACAGAATGCAGCCCACTGCAGGGAGAGACAGACCTAGCCACAGCTCCACTGAACCTCTTCTCTTTCACCCAAAACTCAGATCTGCACCTGGGCTTCAGATCAGGCTCAGTGAGATGCAGACTAATTTTTTAAAATCTCATTTTCAGTCTGTAAAGGGCAGGGAGAATTTCAAAAGATCAGTTTGCCTCAGTATTTTTTTTTCCAATTTTAGCTGACCACATGAGTAGAAACATATGAAGGTTCAGCAAAATCAAAACTGAATCCATATTTTAAACCTGGCTGCATGCTGCAACTGAATTTTAAAATTATCTCCCAGTCTAAACTCCCTGTCCAAGACCCTACCCTTGAAAGCTTTGCTTTTTTCTGAAGGCCACAGTTACCCACTTAACTGGAGGGGCTGGTGGGGAAATGGGAAAAAAAATTAAACTTTTGAGGTTTATCAATGAGATGATTTCCATCTAGTTTGTTCTATTAAAAATCTGGAGTAACTCCCTTTAAATCAAAGGAGGAGTACCAGGACAAGCTGCCAAAAGGAGTTATCAGATGGAAGCTAAATTCAAGTTCCCTTAATTCAATGTCATCTTTATGTTTTCCTTTAAGACAAATTCTGGCTATTAAAATTCCATTAATTCTGAATTACTTAGATAGAGAGATAGGAAGAAACCTTCAGGTGTCCTAATGTGACATTACTGCTGCTCAAAGAAATACTAATTCTAATCTCTTTCAGCAGATGTGAGCCAGGATAAAATGCTCTTCTGATTGAACTCTCCCCCCTAAAAACTCTGGCTCGGACATGGGCCATCAGAAAGGCCTTGCTGAGGAATTACTTACAGGGAATTGCCAGGATTATTTTGAGGGAGTTCCCCAGTGGATATGGAGAGCAGCTTTGTTTCCAGTGTGTTGGTGGTCTCTGTGAAACTCCTTCACAAAACTCCTCCTTCCTTTGGGATGTGCAAAAATTCATTGGTGAGATCAGCAGCAACAACAAAGGGTGGCAAAGACAGACCAAGGCTTATTACTTCAAGAGATGGCAAATCCATCCCTAGATTCAGAAAAGATTGAGCTGCTGATCCGCGTTCAAGCATAAACTGGGAAATTTCATCAGAGTCCTTCCATACTGTTCCTTTTTTTCCCTGTGAGATACCACAAACAAAAAGGGATACAGTGAAGTCAGCACACGTGATTTAGAAGGGAAGCTTTGCAGGGTGGGAGTCTGGGCTGAGAGGCAACAGGTCACAGAAACTGAGCTATCCCTGAACCACCCTGGATTTACAGGACACCAATGCTGAAGAACAGATATGCATTATTTTTTGCTTTAACGTGCAAGGGTGTGCAACACAGGTCAGGCTAGAAGAGAACGAAGGCTACTGTTTTGTGGGTAAGAAAAAGTAAAAAGCAGAATGAGGAAAGACAAGACTCAAGTTAAATTTTTAATATGGAGCATTTAGAAGCATCTTCTGAAAAGCCGGTGAATCTTTAATGCAAAAATTGCTTCGAAAAGGCAATTATCCCAAAAAGAAATTACTCTGCTCTGCAGAGGGACAAAATTTAATAATTAAAGTGCACACTGAGAGATTTTACTGCTATTTTAAGTACTTTCCTAGTTCAGCCCAACTATGAAGATTCAATTGTTGCCTCCCTTACGTAAGGCCAGCAGGCAGCTCAAGCTAAGCCTCCTGTAAAGCAGGATGTTGTGGAAATGTGACTGCCTCTGGCAATCACAGATAGAAACAGATTCTCTGGGAAGACCAGGGGGATTGTTTTAGAGAGAATGATAGCAAAGAAGTAACTTTAAAAAATAAAACCACCCAGGTAATCTACAGGATGAAGGCATTAGCATGATGTAAAGCCCAGTTGCCTCACATTTCCTGACCTTAGGGCTTCACTTGCCATCTTTCAAGGGGCAGAGGGCCTGGCTACCCATGGTGATGGTATTATGACAGTACCTAGGAAGAGACACTTCATTTGCAATCTCAAAAACCAGCAATGGAAGAACCAAGAATCCAAAACAGTGACCCCCTCCTTCCCTTAGTCCTTTCACATCGGTCTCCTGAAGGGTTTAGTAGACTATAAATGTCCCTTTTACGTCCTCTTCTCCCTTATTGAATTGTTGCAAGAACATATTATAAGTTTCTCTGTGTGCAGCCTGCAGGAAAATTTTCCCATGGGAGAGCATCTTTTAATGTCTTTTACTTTGTATAAGTTTTCTGTAAACAAAATCTCTGGTTTGTGATTCAAGGATGTTTTTTAGATTTCTCTGCCTGTCTCCTAGTAATGGGAGATATGGTTCTCTCTTTCAGCCTATGAGGTGAAGGACTGTTATCTCTCTGACATTGTGAGCATTCTAGCATTCTGGTACAGGGAATGAAGAAGAAGGATCTGAGCTCTGCACCTGGGCAGATATAGCCCAAATCCTTCTGAACTATGGAGTCATTTTATTAAATCATATTTAGCCTTCTGAAATTATTGTCAAGAGTCCTTAGTTAACGAACGGACCACGGCAATATTGAATGACCCGGGGTGGGATGCCATGGCAACAGGCTGGAAAAGGAACTGATGTTGATGCACAACAGGACCCAAGTGCAAGTCCCCTGACTCACCCAAGAGCACTGCTACACGGGCAGGGGGTGCAAAACAAGCCCCCACCAAACAAATCAGTGCCAAACATGACAGAGCTCTGCCAAGTGCATTCACATTTCTGCCTGCTCCCTCCGCTCCCCTCGCTCTGCCTCAGCCACGAGGGGGAAACCCAAAACCCAATCCAGCAGAGGTTTGTGACTGCTGTGGAAAGCCCTGAATGCGTCTCAAATGGGACATTTTCAACCTAGCACGTGCCTGAAACAAGAAAAACGAGGGGTGCAGAGGTAATGCTGAATATGAACTACAGCAAAGTGCCCCTAGGGCAGCAGAGGCTTCCAGACAGCACTGGGGAGTGTCTGGCCCCTCAGGATATGGAGGAAAGAGGCTGAATTTATAATGTAAATAAATAATAAAATAACTGTCCATGTAGACAAGGCCAGAAAGACTCCACAGCTGAGGATCTGCCAGGTTCTTTTAGGGCACAGGAGCTGAAAAGACTAATAGACAGCAAAGACATAAAATAACTAAACTCTCTGTCCCTTCTCTGACTTGCAGGATACATTATACTCCCAAAATTACAATAGAAATAGCTTCAATTATATGCTCCAATCCTTTTTTAAGTGATTAAAAAAAGGTGATGTGATCTTGACAATATATGCACAGTTGACCAAACTGACAAATACTGCTCAAGTGTCCAGGCTTCTTTCCTTTCCCTTCTCCTTTCCCTGTCCTTCTCTTTACATACATGCTCTACACAAATATCCATTCAATGCTGAAAATTCAAGAGGCTTTTCACTTATTCAGAAAAAAGGGTTTGTTGCTGTGCTTGGAGAGTGGTTTTTTGTGATGTATTTTATTTTTGACAACTTTGGTTTTTTTCAACAGATGTTCAGGAAAGGGTTGCTGAGCATGACCATGGCTGTCCATTCAAAGAGTGAGATTTAACCAGCAGCAGTGAGTGCTCTAGGATTTTTTCTGAGACATTCATAAGGTTGGTTGGAACGCTCAGGCTGCACCAGAATTCTGCTGTCCTGTCTAAACCTGCTTATGAAACTTTAAAATCTTATGTTTATTTGAAACACGATTCAGTGCTTTCAGAAACTGATGTAACTTTCCCTATTCTCTTATCTCCTCAGCACAGTTCAGCTTGAGTGGAAAGGGCTGAGGAGAAGGAAAATCCGTTTATTTTTAGCTGCATATGACTGAGATGGTACTGCAGGAGGAATCAGAAAGACACACCAGAGAAACATATCAGGGAGTCATGTCTCCTCAATTTGGTGATTAAACCCAAGCAAGCAGACGTTTCCCCCACAGAAGGGGATGTGGAAGAAGAGGAGGATCAAGAAAAAGAGCAAGACTGTCTGGGACCACGAACATCTGGTTTCCACTCCCTGAGGAAGTAGAGGATGGCTCCAGGGGAGGGTCTGAGGTGATGTAGTGGCTGTCAGTGCAAGAGTGAGAGGGGAGGGTGTTGCTAAAACACACTGTGGTTGCCATATCTGAGGCATCTCATTTCCCTGACATCTGATTCTCAAATGGAAACCATCAAAAATATTGGAAACAAATATTGGAAACAAATGCAGAATAGATAGGGAACTGAAAGCAAACACTGAAGAAAATTTTTAAGAAGGAGAAAGAAACATACTGAAGAGCACAAGAGTTCACCAGTATTAACAAAAGACAGCAGCAACCATGTAGTTTCACACCACTTTCTTCACAATGATTTTAATTAAATTGCATTTGGTTTTGCTTTGGTCTGCGCTTTGAATTAATTCCAATCTTGCCAAATATTTTCATCTTGTTTATTGAAGCAACCCACAACCCCAAACCAGGGGAAAGCTGAGCAGATCAGTAATTAAAAGGAAAGGTGTGTACTCAGGGCTAGACGGTGCCTGGAGGAGTAGGCTCGGATTGAAACTGTCTGCAGAAAGGAAGAGCAAAGGTGAGCTGATATTGTTTTGGGCAATAGGTACAACCCAACATGCTCTGGAGCCAGCAGCAGAACTTCCTGCTGTTTACAGCAGGGTCAGGATTTCACTTTTTTGTTTTCAGTCTTGAGGGGTTTTTCCCACATATTGACATGGTGCTTCCTTCCCCTTAAGGGCGAGCTCTCACAGGTCCTAACCTTCATTTTAGGCCAATCTATAGCAAAGCAGCACTCTCAGAGCAATGATATCAATGGCAAGAGAGAAAAACTCACTTTTTTTGGGCAGAGTCTGGGAGACTCACAGCCATGGAAACAACCCCTCTCTGCAGGCAGCACTTGTGCTACCCCGAGCTGCAGCTGGGTTTCTGCAAATCCCTGGCAGTACTGACCAAAAAGGACAGCCAGCACCCAGGCTCAGGCTCTGTCCCTGCTCCCTCTGAAAGCCAGACCAGCTCCTGCCCTCCCAGACGTGGAGCTGAGCCTGAGCTGTGCCTTCGGGACAGCCACAAGCCAGCTGAGCTGTGCCACCATGGAGAGCTGCCAGGCTCCAGGAGATTTCCCAGGGAAGAGAGGGGCCAGGGATGGCCTTCAGGCACCTCAGATTTCCCCATTCCCTCCAGCCAGGAGGGACAATCGGGATGTGCCACTGTTTGCCCTCCCATCCTGCACCTCAAAGCCCCTCTGGAGAGGGAAATCCTCACAACCCAAAGCACTGGGAGTGCAGGGAGGTGTCTGGGGCTGCACCTCCTGCAGATCTCTGGGGAAGGGGAAATGCTCCCATCCTCCAGGGGACAAGCCCACAGAGCACTCCAATTAAATGTAAGATGTTAAATTACTCCCATAGCTGGCTCTGCATTTTCCCCCCCTCAGCTCTCTGGGTATTGTTCAGCAGCCGTCAGATAATTAAGTGCAGAGGCTAAGATAACATAATTTGAATAACAGCTAATGAAACACTCTGCAATTATTTCTGAATGTGTTATCTGTCTTCCCTCTCTCACATGGTAACTGTGATTGCCTCTCACAGAAGTCTCCAAGCAGGCGATGATACACCAGAAGTGCACACTCTTCACTTCCATTTCTCCTTCTCGCAGCCAAAAACCTTTCAATCCACCTCACATTCCCTCTGTCAGAGGGGATTTCTGCCTGTGTCTCCACACAGAGCCCACTTCCCATGAGAGGAGCCCTTTTTTGCTCCTCTCTCACTTCCATGCCACATCTGCCCCGTACCACTGTGTGGGACTGATCAAATTTTGCACAGGCAATCCCTGTGAGAAAGGAGAAGAAGAGATTATGAAGCAGGAGCTGCCACTCTCACCTCGTAATCTGTGGACATGCAGAAGAAGCAAAGCTCAAGGCTCAAGGATTTATGGGAAGCAGCACAATTTACTGCCTTAAGGATGAGGATGATCACAGGATCTCATGGTCTCACACCTTTGTTTCCAGCCTTTCCCTTCAAGGAAGCAGCAGCTCCAAAAACTTCTGTGGGTAAAATTATCCCCTTTGCTGAAGCACCTGCACTCTTGTGCAAAGACAACAGTCCCTCCCCTGAAAAGAAGCTATGATTTATAGCTGCACTCCTGAATTTTTCACTGAATTTAATCTGAGCTCAGTGTGATAAAATCCTTGCCCACTGAGACAACAACATAATTTACAAAACATACCTCGGGTATTTATTTATAACAGCTTCAAAAATATTTCACCCACAGCTTTATGGTTTGTCTGGCAAAGCAAGGACTTGACCAGCTGGAAAAGGAATTATCATGAGGCTCAGTATAAAACCACCTTCCTGATCTGTTTAAGGTATTCAAATCAATTACTGATAGGAGTAGAGTTTGGACAGGTGACATGGGAACCATCAGCACAGGAAACCTGTCTGGAGGCAGAGAGGTCAGGAAACACCCAGAAGAGGGTGATGTCCAGTGCCAGCTCAGTGGAAAGGTTGTGCTGTAAAAAAGGCAAGGACAGCACTGAGGGATGCTGTGCTCAACACTTCCAAAAAGCAGGAGGTGTTGCAGGTACAATCCTACCAAAGGAAAGTCATAGATCAAGGCAGAGTATATTTAATTGAGCTTGTAAGTTAGATTTTTGGGGGCTTTTATTCTTTGGTGATGATTTTTTTTTTCCCCCCCCAGAACTTCCTACTCTCTAGAAGGCAAAAGAAGTGGGAAGTGTAGTAAGAGTGGTGGGAAAATGACAGGAGGCAGACAGAACTGACATAAATTTGTGCTATCATCCTTGGAAACACAGGAGAGACTGACTGGAAAGTAGCTGAATTTAAATGAGAGGATATGTTGTAAGCTGACAGCTCTCAAACAGAGTGGGAAGCATATCTAGAACTCCATATGAGGCAGTAGGGTTTAATTCTCTATTGGACTCTGTTGGATCTCAAGTTCCAACATGATCTACAGTTTATGTGGAGCTGTTAGATCCATCTTTACAGAGAGTTACCACCTGGTCTCTAGTCAATTGCCTGTAGTAAATGAAAATATTGACAAAGGCTTCACTAGCCCTGGTTTCCTAGCACTTGGTGGTAGGTCAGAAAGGCATTTCTATTCCTCTAAAGTGAATTTAGAACTGCTTGGATAATAAAGCTTACATCTGAGCAAAGGGCTCTCACTGGTTGCAAGAGGATTCCACAGCACACCCAGTCCAAATGATGGGATAACATCCCAAGTAATATGAAACAAAAGAGGCCCCACATTTCTGTGGTGTTTTGCTACAAGAGCCTGAGAAACCATCACGGACAGATTCACAAACTCCCTAAAAACCAGCTCAATGCTCCTCTCCAAAACCATTCCCTCAAGTGGAGAGGGAGTTGTCGCTGGAGACTATAAACACAGTCCAATGCTGCAGAGTTTTCCACAAGGACTGCAAAACCAACCCATCCCAACCCCATGTGGAAAATGACCTATCTGTAAGCTGAACAGAGCAGTGGGACACTTGTCCTGAGGAAAGGAGTTACCTTGGATGGATCTCAGTCAGCTGAAAGACAGTTTGACCAGAACTGGCTTGGAGAGCCACCAGAGGTAAAACCTTCTGGTTTACAGGAAGCACGAGCTCATTGGGTGGTGCAAAATCATAAACCATAAATAATAAACCAGGTCTGCTATAGGAAGGTGTTGAGTGTGATAAATGCTCTTAGGGTCTCTACAGCACTCGATGCCTTGGTCCTGCTGCCCCATGCTGGAGCAAGGAGTGAAACCCTGTATTTTTCCAGGCTAATCTGTTACCTCTAAAACACATTTGAAAAAAACAATTGCCATTCATTAAAAAATGTTGTATCTTAACACTCACTCTTCAATGTAAAGCAAAATGCAGAAAGTTATAATGTTAATGCATTTCAAACAGTCAGAAAAAATATCAGCCTTCCTAGGCCACCATATCTGCATTATCAGCATCTCCAGCAATCTTCCTGGCTCCCCACCACCCAGCTCCCAAAGGCAAGTCCTGGTCACACCTGGCATGCAAAGCATGCCAAGGATATACATTTAGAAGCTTCAAAGGAAAATGAAAGAGGTCCTAAGATGAAATAGAAACCCTGAAGAATAGATAATACTTGCATAAAAAGCTGATAATTTGCAGACTAGATAATTGGGTTCATTAAAAGATAAATATCCCTCTCTCCTAATGACATTACTGTTGATACTACTCCATTGATAACATCCAGCTTAACATAACCTCTTTTTATGGCTGCAGAGTCATGTTCTGCTTTCCAAAAGAGCCTCTGCCTTGAAGAAAGATCAAAGAACCTTGTTCGTGCCTTGAGCTCTTCAACCAGTACTTTTCAGCACGGCCCCCCATCACAAAGAACTAAAAAAATAAATTGCATCAGAAAGAATTAGTGTTCAAAAATGGGTACACATTTAGAACAAAAGAGAATGGAAAGGCAAGAGTGTAAAATATTGATTTCCCCCCCGCAATAACACTAGGCAGGAAAAATGGCTGAAAACCGTTTCTTTATTTCATTTCTTAACTTCTCAAGTGCTGTGAAAAATCACTCCACTTCAGAAAAGAGTCCAAGATACGCAGGGCCATGGAATATTTTGGGAGACGAATCCAAGCAGACTAATGTGTCTCTGTGGAATTTTAAAGTCAGAGAAGAATACTTGTGATATTATTAATATATCAACTATTTTAAATACTGGGCAAATGCTAACTCTGTTTTCATGAGACGTATTTTCTCTGCTATTATAAAAGGAGGATTACACCGTAGTAATAGGATATTCCCTTTATAACTATGATTGATCCTCCTTTTATCATAACTGAAAAATTATCTGTAATAAAAACATACACAATCTGCCCCTTGTGCATTAAGAAAGCTCGTTCACGATCATAATTTGAGTCGTAATTTGAATCGTAATTTGAATTGCACTCCTCCAGAAGATGGCTTTGTTGAGGGAGGTTAGCCAGCCCCAGGCAGGGAGCAAAACACACAGCACATACACAGAATTGTTATATCCATATTCCCCTGGACTCAAAACCCTGCCAGGAAAACAAGGCAGCACTCAGGGGCAGCATTTCCTTCCAAAGCAGAGTGACAGTCACAAGGCCTTGTTATGATCTTAACTGACTCTCCCAGCTGAAAATTTCCAGAAAAATTGCACCCTGCACCCTGGATTGACAGCTGCTGGGATGATGGACAGGAAAGGAGAAAGTCTCCAGTACTGCAAAACTGGGTACCTTTGCTGCTTTGGATGTACAAGAGCACATAACAAAAGGTGTTCCCCTTAAACACCCTCCAAAGTCTCCCCTGATCAAAACAAATATTTCCTCTGCTTTTACACAGTGGCAACAGGACTAAAATGTGAACTCAGTCTGTATTTTGTAAGGGTTTGATTGCTCCCCCTGAGGTTTTTTTCCCCCTTTTTTTTTTTCATCCCTATTAGAAAGCCTCCCAGCCTTATTCAGCCCTTATGTTTCCTGTCCCAAATTCATGCTTGACATGTTTTAAGATGAAGACATCAGTGCAGCGAGAGCGGAATGAGTGTGGCCACATTATCATCAAATAATAACTTGATCAGCACAAGAGATAACCTAAAACCTAGCTCACCTCCAGCCACGGAGGCTTGTGCTGTACATTCTGTGCAAACATTCCAGTGCCTCTCCAGCTGCTGAAGGATTGAATAATCACCAGAAAAGGCACATTTGCAAAAAGTTGGTTTCAGAAGCATCCTACAGCTTCTGGTTCTTGCAGCGCTCTGCCACAGGTTGACCAGAAATGTGGTGTGCTCCAAGTTTGGATGTTTTTGAAATGATCTGGATGTTCCGAGATTCCCACTCAAGAAGCCCCACGGGCCATTCCCAGCCCCTGCATAATTAAAGCCATCCACCTGCTCCACAGCCATTTCCTCAGCCACAGAGCAGTACAGACACAGCTGTGACACTTTCCTGTCACAGCAGCCCTGTTTGGGGACAGTGTGGAGGCTGCCACCCTCGCTGCAGTTATCCTGCCTGTGAAGCTCAGCAAAACAACGTTAGGCAGCAAAAAATTCCAGCAATTCTTTCCCTCCAGTTACAATGAACTTGCTTCCAATTTGTTGTCCATCCGTTGCTAATTTCATTATCATTTCACACATGTTAATGAGACACATGCTGGTCACATGACCTCCCCTTTCCCTCTGGGGCCTAATGAATTATATATCATGAATAATTAAGGGCAGTTTGTTTTGGCATACAAATTCATTAGTGTTTTAATATAAAAATGCACAAAAGGGGAATTAACATTTCATGACAACTAAAATAACCCTTTCTCCAAAAAATGTGGCCACATGGAGACCATTTATTTATGCCTTTCTTTTTTTTTTTTTTTTTCTGATTAAGTCAGAATTTAAAGATCTCCAGACCACACCACTAAAGAGTAGCTGACTATTTTAAAAGTGATGGTGTGCAGCTTTTGGCAGATTTCCTCCAGATCCCATAATGTTTCCTGGTGCTCTGGCATGACTGACATGAGTTTCTCCCCTGATGAATGCAGAGATTTCTCCCCCTCCAACAATTCACTATCAACACTTGAAGAGGAAGCTGTGGCTTTCAGTTTGAATGCCACATCAAACAAGCTGATAAGGCTGTCATTTTTTATTTTAAGCTGTAATTCAAGTGCAGACTTATATGGCTGTAGCAAGAATCTCTTTTCATGACATCTAAGAAATCAGCTGGGCTTCTCGGATTTTTCAGAGGAAAATAGAAAAGTGAGAAGTCAACTGGAAAATTTTTGTTTTAGGTGCAGATGGCGACATTACTTTTTTAACCTTTTCATGCCTGCTATAAGGATCTTTTAATACTCTCCTAAGGCGTGGCACCCTTTGCTGGAACACACCCTGGTAACACTGTCAGCATTCTGCCAGACCAGCACATAATGATCAGCCCAACTGGTTTGGATATGAACAACCCCACAGCAAAGAGTGGCCAAAATTCTGTCTGAGGTATGACTGGAAAATGAGAAAGACTCAGATGTTTTCCATGGAAATCAGGGAAATCAGGGGTAAAATCTAAACCTTTTTTTTTACTCTTGGAGTGGGACATGCATTCTGCAGCTTTGTGGGCCTTGAATTCTAGATATTTTAGCATTTTCAGAGAAACACAGAACCAGTCAGACTGAAAGGCACCTCAGAAGACCAGTAGTGAGGCCATGTGTTCCCAGCCCTTGCCAGTCACCTGGAAGTGCTGAAGCACCGAAGGGCTTCAGGACATGATTTTTTGAAAGCATGAGCAGTGACAAGTTTTTGATACAGCTTTTTGAAGACATACACTGTTTGTAGGTTTTAAAAGAGCTCTCATAACTGCTGTCCACAAAATTCAAGTGCCTTCATACTCTGCAGCAAGCAGATTAAATTTGAAAGGCTGGGTTCAAGTGTGCGAGACTTTTCCTTTGCTACCCCTGTAAAACATGACCTGGTTCTGACTGAATTCTGTCTGAGCTGAGGCCTCACTCAAGGAAGGTCCAGCACTTTCAGGCCAGCAGTTGGGTTTTCCCTGGGCTCCCTGTACCCTGAGTGTCCCTGGCTCCCTCTCCTGTGGCCATTTTCCCCCTGGGACATTGGGACAATGGATGCTGTAGTGCCACTTGTAGAGCAAGGAGGCTGGAAGAAGGGGGCTCCCCAGGATGAACAAAAAATAAAATCCTGGGTGACAAGTGGCAGTGGAGGAAGCAGTTTAGGATAGAACTGAAGAAAGCTCTGACTTCTTCAGCTGGAGATAAAGAGATCTTTGGGCTTGAAGGCTGGAAATGGGATCAAAGCACATTAGGGAAAGCTGCATCACCTTTTTGTGGTGATTGAGGAAGGAGTAAGGTGGGTGAAGTCAGACGCTGAGTGCTCTAAGCAAAGTCAGTACACATCTATCTCCCACTAGAATTCCCACTGCAAAAGGATCCAGGTCCTGCCAGTAAATCTCATACATCTAAAAGAAAAATGATGTAACTATGTTTAGCACATAGCATGTCCTAACTTTGGCCAACTATCCTAAAAGAAGCTATTCATATTCCCGTTCATGGAAAACAGCGAAAAATCCGGCCTGACACTAATCCAAATTCTTCTCTTTATAAATGGAGGGGAAAGGAAAAAGAAAAAAGGAAAATTCAGATTAATCAATCATTAAATTGTCCCATTGACTGTAAAGGAAAAGAGGATGAATAACTAAAATATAATTGGTCTAGATTAAGTGAGAAATATTTTACTAGCAACCACTCTAGAACCACTCTGTACTTTCACTTCCTTTGTTTTACTATTTGATTTCTCATCAAAATCACAGCATAAAGTTTGCATACGTGATTTTAGATGATGGTATAATTTATTTAGAATCACGCATTCCCTAGCTACTTGTATGGTAAACTGTGAACAGAAAAGATTAAATGAATACTGTTGGACATACTGAGGAAAACAAAAATTGGGTTGAAATACAGAAAAAAGCATCAAAATGTTCAGAGAAAAATTCTGCTACTTAAAAGTAACAGAAAATGGGTGCTAATGCTCCGTCATCAAATTACATATCACTTACATGTTACAGAGGGACTGTGAAAATCAAGATGCAATTGGGATGTATATAATAAATAAATAAATAGAAAAAACAACTTACAATATAAAGACAGCAATCACTTTAGGAAGTAAGTGCAGTAAGAGAAAAAAGAATTGTCAGAATGGAATCTTTAATGGAATCTTTTATGGAATCTTTTACCTTGTGCAAGTCCTTGGATATAAACCCTGGCCTCTCAGTAGGTGCAAAGGAGACAAAAAGAACAAGGCAGAGTAAAATAATCAGAAGGCTAGAGAAATATAACTTTTAGACTTCTATGTTTTTAATAATGGAAGGAAAAATCAGCTACCAAGTGGGGTTTTAGTCATGGAGGATGTGAATCCAGAGACAGAAATGTTTGTTCTCAGTGAGGACATGATGTTGGTCCTGTACACGAAGCAGCTGTCAGTGAGCCTGAGCTGATGTTCACATCTGCAGTGGAAAGCCACAAATGCCAAGAGGGGACCAGGGACCCTGAACAGAAGACAAGTTCAAGGTCATCCAAGTAGCAGAGCAGAAATAGTGAAGCTAAAATCTCTCATCTATTGACAAGCTCATCCACAAGGTTTATTTAATTGATAAACACTTAAAACCTATGAAGTACATGCTAACGCAATGGCTTGTGAGTTAATGAGGCAGGGCATTCCTCTGGATAGACTCAGAACAACTTGGCTGAGGTTCCTAAGCCATTGTGGTTTTCTAAGATTCATGTGCCAGATGCCTGTACTGTCAGGCCAGGTGATCTTGCTGGTTCTTTGAGCTTTTAAAAGCCTCATGTCTTTTGCACAGTGGCAATTTGTAATTTCCGAGAATCAACCTTTCTCTTTCCCATTTCTGATTTCTGTATAGTTGTTTAGCTCTGTTTTGGCTCAGTACCTTGCAGCCTTGCTTTGCTCAGATTTTTTTCTCTAATAAAAATGCATGATTTTTCAATAATGTACATCTTTGTGCAGTTAGGGAGAGTGACGCTGTACTGCAGTTTGTCTTTCAGACTTTGGTGTGGGCTTCTTTACATGCTTCTCTAAGCTTTCCCCTGCATGGATTTTAATTCAGCAAAGCTGAGAGCAGAGGGGCAGAATCCCCTCCCTCGACCTGTTTTTGGTGCAGCTTCCTGGAGTCCTTCAGAGCTCCTCCTGTATCCATGGATTTATAACTGCTGTGGAGAGGGAGGAAAGGCAAATGGCTCCCCATAACCTCAGAGATGTTACCTCCACCCTCACTCCTGTGCCAGATGTAGAAAATCTCCCAGGCATTCTTCTCAGCTCAAGGAGAGCACCAGCACCAGCCAAGAGACACTGCCAGGTGCAGAAAGTTTTAAGGCCAACTGATGGTGCTGGATATGCTCCTGCTCTAATCTCAATTTAAATTAGTAACTAGAGGCAACACACTGGGAGCTTTTCTAGTCTGCTTCCTCAAGAAGTAAATCGAATCCCAAATAAAATATTAAGCATTTGGGGACTGAGCACGGAACGCTGCGAGTCTGAGCACAGCCCTTTGTGTGCACTGAGGAAGCACTTTTCCTAGGATACCAGAAATCTTGGCAGCTCACTTTGGTAACACGTCCAGTTTTATTTGTTTTAGAATCTCTGCTCCTCTGGGGGCATGCAAAATGATCTGGGGTGCTCTGGGGAATTTCACCTCTAGGTCTCTTTACCCTTGCACTTCTCTTCCTTTTGATCTATTGCTACCCAGGGCTGACTTATTTCCTGTACAAGCCACTGTCTGATCCATTCTCTCCTATCCTGATGGCCAGAGCCACCCTTCCCACCCAAACTGCTGGTACTGTGACAGGTCCTAAGTCAACAATTCACCAGCCAGGAGCTTTTATCAGCAGGAGAGGAACCCCAGCACTGGCAGCAGTGACAGCCCTGGCCAGCAAAGATGTTTTTAGAATTATATTCTTGGCGTCTTGCGGCATCTTTAACAAAGCTGGCAGTGACTGCTGAAAACCTGCCAGGTAGATTTGCCCAGAAGAAGGAAATGGGATGTGGTAGGGTGTGGTAGTGAGGAGAAAAGAACATTTCAGAGCATATTCCCATTTTCTCACACGTATTTCTCACCCCTTAGCACTTGGGAAGGGAGAGACATTACTTTGAGGGGCATGTCCCATCCAAACAAACAAGACAGTGGGAACAGACCAAAGAAATCCATCAGCCTTGTAAAAACCACCTCTTTTCCAAGTCTGGCTTGACAGATCAGCACAATACTTAGAGGGCACAAGCCTAATCAACATTCTGCTAAGCTTGGAGAAAGAACAAAATGAATTGTGCAGAAATGAAGGTTCACACAAAAGGCCTGGGTTTCATATCAAGATCTTCTGCTCACCAGCTGCACAGCTTCAGATACATAATTTGTAATGCTCTATGCAAGTAACACCGGAACACCTGCAAGATTAAAGCTCTATGATACCTAAAAGCCACAAGTTCAGCTCCAGTAAAGACCAAAATCTAAAAGTGAAATCTAAAGACCCTCAGCTACTTGCTGAAACTCAGTGATGCTGAGACAAAAATCCATTAGTCTTAAGAAGACATATTCATATAACCATTAATTCCAGCTCCTGCTCTGTAAAATGTGAAGAACAATGTGCTTTCTCTCCTGGATACTGTAAAGTACAGTGTTTTAACATTTGTCAAGTACTTTCTGTCCTCATGCAGCAAGAAGTGCTGCTTTGGGTACTGAATACCCAAATAGATGTACTTGCCAGTCAAAATAGTTGGCTGTTTTTGCCAGAGCATGTAAGTGTGGGACTCCAGGCTGGCTCTTTAAAATGCTTTTTATTGTATCCAAGATTTACAGCAGTCAGGGTCGTGGGTGACAGAGCCTCACCTACGGCTGCCAGCTACAGCCATAGACATGCCCGAAGCCACTTTAGTTCTTGTTGCAATGCACTTTATATTTTCCTTTGCTGAGCATCTTAATACATAACAACCAAGCAATACCTTTACTATTACCTATAGCCTATCGTAACTACTAACAGTACACATTGATGTCACTACTATGCAATCACAAAAGTCAGTATGCTACAGTTTAAGCTTGAAGTTGTTTTTCAGTTTTTTCTTGTCGTGGAGAATTCTGAGACCTTTTTGCTACTTGCTACATTAACATGTCTGTTTACTTCTGGTATCTTTCTCCTTGGTAAAAACAACTCTTGTTTGTGGTCAACTTACCCTTTGCTCTAAGTCATAAAATCCCATTCCAACTTAACATAACCTTTGCCTTCTTAGTTGTCCAGTAATACTGGCTCAGCAATCCTTACTTACTTTAGGCATTTATTATTATTCTATATCAAAACTTGCTTCCATCTCTATTCCATTCTCAGTTTCTACACTCAAGGAGCTTTCTGCCAAGCATACATATCTGTGAGACTTCCTTGTCAAACTTTCATCCTTTCCAACAAGAGTGATTAAATTTCTTTGAGGTAAGTGAAAGTAATCATGTAAATTAAAATGAAAAACCAAGCTAGAGACTTACTTCAGGTGGGAAAAGAAATACAACTTTTCCAAAAAGATCAAAACCATCTTTGTAAAAAAAAAACCCAAAAAAACCAAACCAACAAAAAAGCCTACAAATAAAAACACCAAAATCACTCCTGATGCTGTAACGTTTCCCTGAATTCCCTGGTTATAGCTGATAGATTTACAGAAGTACTTGGGAAAACAGCTGCTGCTGGTACTATTGACTGGACAAGACAAAAAGATGAAGGGCTGAACCACAAACCAGCCCTTTGTGATGTATTCTCCATATCAAGACGGCAGCCAAAGAAGTTTCCATAAAAGCCATTGAAGTTTTTCAATATTTATCACCACAGGGAAACTAAAACTAAACCCAGAGATTGTTTTAGGTACAGAATTAAATCTTTAATTTATCTTTCTTTAAATCCCATGAAATTTATAGCACCTGGCACACCAAACACAGGCTTTGGCTTTATACTCTCTCCACTCGCTCCATGTCTATCTCTAAAGACTTCTCATCCATGCAGAAAAACCCATCATGGCCAGGGAACCAGCTACAATGAGGTCCTCCCTGACACTGACCCAGCAGAACTCTGTTCTGGGAAGGGAAAACAGTTCTATGGCTTTGCTTCTGGAAAATCCTGCCTCATGTACCGTTTGCTCTTCAAGCCAAGGGCAGTAACATGAATTGCAGCCGTGGTTAGGCCATGGTTGGGTCTGTTCTGTAAAGCACTCCTGGTTTCTCAAGTAGCACAGACCAGGTCCAAAGGACACAAAGCATCAAAAAACCCTCCTGGTGGGCATGGTCACAGATTTGAACCCAATCAGCCAGATTTGCACCCAGTTAGCACAGCACATGTCATCCACCTTAGTCATCCTCTTTGCCTGTACTTTACTAAGGAAACCATGCCCAAAATCACAGATTACTTATTCTGTTTCAGAACAACTCCACCAGGGACCAGCCAAGTTGTGTCTTTGTTTCCAGCCCAGGAGATGCCTGCATTTCAGAGACTGCATCAAGAGCATCAGCTGTGAGTTCTACATCCCTGTGCCTGACTTGTCCTTTAACGTGCCACACAAAAAATAGGGACATCCAAGGATTTCACAGAGGCCGCATTTACACGTGAGGTGACCCAGCATTTTGAATCATTTAGTTCACATCCCTGGGAATAAACTCATTGAAAGGGCCCAGGACCTGACTGTGCAGAGGCTGGGGAGGGTGGCTGCAGTGTCTGCATGGGGGTGACTTATGGTAGTTGTTGCCCCTCAGGGGCAGGAATTGACTCCATCTCAGAAGGCTGAAGAATCAGAAGGCTTTGTTTAAGAAATTACTCCGATAATATCAGAAGGCTCATAGCTTAGCTTATTGCTTAGCTTATTCTTAGCTTAGTCTTAGCTTTGCTTTTTCTTAGCTATGTAAGTACAACACTTCTTATAATACTAAATTGATGGGCTGGTAACCAAGAGCAGCTCCCTTTTACCATTGGTTAGAGAGAGAAACCCATATCTCCCATGTTGTGGGAACAGAATAGAAGAACAACACCTGTGTCCCTGAGAGGGAGCACAGCTTAGAGAGATGTTTACAGAATATCTGCTGGGAAGGTGAAGCTTTCCTTTGGGAAGAAAAACCTAGCAAGCTTGCAGTGTGAAATTGAGAAGTTACCAACACGACACGTGAGTGACTCCTGGCCTGGCTGGTGGTGTGCCAGCTCCCACTGCCACCTTGCAGGGCACACTCGGTCTGCTGAGGGGAGCAAGGCAAAAGGACAGCTCTGTGAGAAAGAGAGGGAAAACACTCCACAGAAGAGGGTGGAATGGAGTAATTAGCCTCATCCTCTGCAGCCTCCAGCATGCTGCCAAGCCTCGCTGCCGCAGGACAGGACAAAAGGCTTTTTCAGCTGTCACACGGCTCACAGCCCTGGCCAGGGACAGCAGCCACGTCCTCCTGCCTTTCAGGGATTTGCACACGTGTGCTGCTCTGTCTGCAGGCCAAGGAAAAGCAGCCCTAGCCCTTACCAGACATACAGATACAAAATGCTCGTTGCAGTGCTGCCGGCACTCAGCATATGGTTACCTTGATTTATTTCTGTTGAAACAGAAGCCAGAATTTCTTCCTGTTGAGGCCCACCATGGTAGAAATAAGGGGCAGTCTGTGTCCCGGAGACCTTAATTCAGCGCTAAAAATGACATTTTGTCCTCACCCTTTGCCATCATTTCTGGATGCAGGCACTTGAATAGAAGGAAGCCAAGGTACTGATATTACGCCTCACGTATTTCATTTCCTAGGAACTAAATGGTGAGTGTTGCTTATGCAACCTTAAAATGAAAGTGTGTTACAGGAACAGACTGTCCTTTTTTGTGTTTATTTGCTCAGTAAAAAAACCCCAATAACATTGAAAAGGATTCACCCAGCAGCAAGATGGTTTTCCACCAGGACTACTGGAACATGAGCTTCTTTTCTGAACATGTGCATGTCTGTGTTTCTCACAGACACTCATGGGAGCTGTGGTTTTCAGCTGTGTGCAGAGGCACCAAGGACAATTAACATAAAATTAACATGCCCTACCTCTGATTGTAATCCACATGAGGAGAATGACAAATCCCTACTCCCTCTCCAAACACTGACTAAATCCATGAGCCTGACTTCATGTAACAGCAAGTTAAATGCCTGAGACCAGTTGGGATATCAGACATTACAGAAATAGAGGCTATTAATTGGATGATATGTAAAATTCAGTGACTAGTTGTCAGGGTGTACCTCACAATACCAGTCAAGTTATAAAATTCAGACAGAATTACATGCTGGCTGAATACATTTGCCCTATTTCACTATGTATATATTAAACTTTCCCTTTCATGTTTGCATAATAAATCTGAATGGAGCTTTTTATTGCATTCACACTAGGTTGATTGCTTTTGGTTATTTTATAGCATGTTATAGGGGGAAGGAGAAAAAAACAAAGGTTTTATTACAAAACTGTAAAACAAAACTAAATGTGAATGTCTGCTCTGGAGAGGTGATGAATATACTTCATGTTAACTTAGAGGTGCCACTTTTTATCACTGACATGTAATTGCTGATGATATTATTGTTATTATTTTGGGGGATGCCTCCATACCAGAACACAGAATGAAGAATGGTTCCTCAGTTTTATTTGCTGCAGGTACAAGCGCCATGGGGAGGCAGACACAGCTACAGGGACGCCCTGTGACTTGCCCACAGAATTTTTTAAAGGTGATACCCCAGGTGAAACTCTCCTGGTGGCAGAATGACAACACAGAGCCTGAGCAGGGTGTCAGCCTCCCACCAGCTCTGCAGAGCATGAGTGGGTCTTACACAGCTCAGATGTGGTGGTGACTCCGAGGAGGGGTGAATTCTCACCTTCTAATTTCTGTTCCCAAAATGCCACACAGACAGTGCATGAGAAAAGAAAGATTTGGGGGTTTTCACTCTTGCAAAACCGGGGTGGAGAACCTGCTTTTTGCTGAGTGTCAGACAGATCTTTCAAATCCTTGGCAAACCACGAATTAACATGCCCCAAATATACACCAGAAAAAAACCCCAAACAACATTAAAACACCTCCCTTCCATCTCCCCCTCAATGAAAGCTGTCACAGTAAAACACAGAATAAAGAAGGTATCAGTAGTAAAACATTACACTTGAAAACACACAAGTCTTGCACAAACAAGAAAACAGAAGGAAGTCATATACAATGACAATAAGGCTGGGGGAAAAGATAATCTTAAAGAACCATTGAATAAAGACATAAAAGCTGATACAAACATTTCCAAGCATACCAGGAATAAGGAATGGGAAAGGCAATCTAGAGAACCACTAGATGAAGAAATAGAGAAAAATATGAAACTGGTACATTAGAAGCAATCCACAATCCCACAACCCAGCTGAGGGTTCTGTCTGCAAGTGATCAGTATTTGGTAATGTGAAAAACAGGCTAAAAGAAGGACTAGTGCATTTCTTCTCACCTTCTGGCAAGGTGTGATTTAGAGATTCTCTAAAGTAAACTTGCATCTGCATCTCCTCAGTTTTACACACGTTCATCATATGTCCTAGTCACCTTTTCTCCTAAATGAAAGCAGCAAGGATGAGGAAATTTATGCAAAGTTTGAGGATGAAGCAAAAGGGATTCTTCAAGTAAGAACGAAAAAATTGTCCTGTGGGCTGCTGGCAGAGAGGTCTACAGAGTCTCAGGTAGGATGGAGATAAACAAGGGATGATTGATCACTCACTGTTTCTTAGAATGCAAGAAGTAGGGAGCACTTAGAAAAAATAGCACATACATGTTTTATAAGAAAGGAAAGGCAGTGGATTTTCAAGCCATGCACAGATTGGGCAACTCACTGCCACAGGACATGCAGATATACAAAACAGTGTAAACAGGTTCCAAAAAGACAGACTCACAAAAGAAAAGCCTGTCAGTGACTAATAACCATCAAAGGCTCTGCTTCTCCAGAAAGTGCCAAAAGCCAGAGACAGCTAAAACCAATGAATTTGTGCCCTGGGTGGTTTGTCTTTATATGCCCTGGGTTTACATTTTTTCTCTAAGCAGCTACTCCTGATGCTGGGCAGGAGAGATCCTTAGCCTTTCCCAGATTCACATGGCAGTAAGACTGTGCCATTAAAACACACATTAATTAAATATCATATTATGAAATGAGCCCATAGATTATAACTAGGTCACGGGCTCTGGTGCCTATATTCCAACTTTCATGCACCTATAAATGTTAAAACACCAAACAGCTCACTTGAATTTGCAAAATGCAGGCTCATCACCATTCCAATACCACGTTCTCTGAGAAAAGTAATTTATTTTTTTCAAGTCCAGTAAAAACTATCATTCCATTGTTCCAAACAAGCCCTAATCTCAGTATGCAGCTCTTGGCTTTATACAGATGCTAATTATTATAACTGCAGGGCAAATCAGCACAATATGACCAAATAAATAAATTTTGACGAATACATAAAAGAAAACCCCCCACAACCCTGTACTTGTTGGTTCTCCAGAATCACAGCTGTACAGTGTTAATTCTGTACTAATGATCTTAATAGAAAATAATCCCTTGAAAATTAATTACCACTAGACATTAATAAGCACTTTGTTAATTAAGCCAGTAAGCCAATTAGGCCCAAGGTGAACTTGAGGGCAATCAAGTCTATAAACAGTGTGAGCTAAGTCTTAGAAGTACACTCTAATTTTTAAAAGGTCTGGTTTTGGAGCCTGGGTAGCTTGTGGGATTGCTCATTACAGAACAAAGCAACTGCCCAAATGCAAGCCAGGTCAGGAGCAGCCAAGAGCCACCATCACCCAGCAGCTTATCTGTGTCTTCACAGCTGGTCTAGACCTCATTTGAGACCTTACCAACTTGTAATTAATAGCTTCTCTACGTAAACCAAATCAGAAAGCCAGCAAAAAGCAATTCAGAAGTGCCTCCTGGGAAAGAGCCTAAGCTGTAAGGCAGGGCAGGGAGCAGAGACAGCAAATCACAGCTGACTCCCTTTGACCAGGGGTAAGCACCAGGCAGCTATCCCTGCTCCTTCTGCTAGGCTTTCACAGACCACGGGGCATTCACAAAACCTGCACAGAAATGGCTCAAGCCTTTCTGAGGAGATGCAAATATTTAGCAGCTCTTCCACCTCCAAAAGTCTGCATGGCGTGGCCTTTCTTGTTCACTGTTCAGGAGCAGAGACAGCAGGGCAGGAGGGCAGGTACCTCAGAAACCTTCATTTCTGCCTTTCTTTCACAGCTGAGAGGAGCAGATCCATTCCTGGGTTCCCCTTTTGAGGGGAAACGTGTTTCTCAACACACTGCCAACAGGAAAGCTGTGAAGGGAGCACCTTGCTAAAATCACTCCTCTGTGGGCATGGCTGAAGATCTCCCCAGGGCAGTGGTCACTGCACCAAACCTGCCAGAATTCAAGAAGCATTGACTGGTGTGACTCCTGGGGCTCTGCTGTTCAGGGAGGTGGACTTGGCAATCCCTGTAGGTTCCTTCCAGCTCAGAATATTCTACTATTCCATTATTTTCTCCTCCTCCAGTCTTCCTGTTCCGTGGTTTTTTGTTCTGTCTCTTCACAGGTCTCAGCAAGCTCAAATACTTCAAGCCAAAAGCATCCAACTTCCCCTTCTTCTCCGCTGAAGTGAAAGGAGTTTGTCCACGCAGGGAATTCAGCACAGGGCTGGAGAAAACTCATTTGTTTCTCTAATTGATTCCATTTGAAAAAAGGTGCCATTAATCCTCGCACATCTGTTGGTACTGATAAATGTGCCCTGTGTTTTGGGTGTTTGTCTCGAGGCCTTGCAGGCTGGGGACCCAGCTCTTACCACTACCTTCTCACTTGGTTCTTTCCAGCACTGAACCCACCTGAAACTGGAGGAATAGTGCCACTCCTGACACTCTTTCCAGGGCTAACCGTCCCTTGTTAATCCATCTTTCCCACCACAAGCGTGACTGCACAGTAACTTGCATGAGGAAGTAACACATGCAGTTAAAAGGCCTTAAAATTCACAGGATGCAAATGAGCAGACAATTATTCTGTGCATAATGATGAGCTGCTGAGTTGGAACATGTTCAGATATACAGTAAGTCTCCATAATAATTTTTATTAATTTTTAAGAATGCTGGATCATCTCATCTGAAGCCAAAACCATTAATGTTTGCATTAATTAGTGCTCATAATACAGTATATATTTTGAGTTTTACTGCAGTCATTTGAATCTTTCCTTACATTGACTTTCTAAAAAGATCACCTTGATGAAGGGGGTTTAGGGATTTTTTTTTCAGCCTAGTGAAAAATATTTTCCTGGAATAGTGGTCAGCTTTCTGCCTTTGTTTTTCTTGTCTTTTTTTCTGAGTGTTGGTTGTTTTGGGTTGGGTTTGGGGTGGTTTTTTGGTCTCTTCCTGCCTTACTAGAATATGAGGATAATGATGTAGGCTTGACTATGCATATAAATTGAATAATTTGCAATAATGCTCTAAAGTGCCACCGGGATGGAATTCAAAGGGCTGTTTGCAGAAACAATTGCTTTTTAAAAAATTAATTTCTGAAAAGTAAATGTAGAAAATAGTCAGATGGCTCAAGGGATTGAAAATAGCAGGGAGACTTTCATCTCCTTGTCATTGCTTCAGATCCTACTCAGTCTGAAGAGCAACCAGAAAATATTACTGTGAGAAAAATACTTTGGGTCTCTGCAAATTTTTAACAGAATAATCCGTGCTGAGGTTATGAATGAGATTGGAGTTCACTGAAAATAACAGCATGGGGTCAATTCTACTACATATTTTGGAGAGGTTTGGTTTTTTTGAAGTCATTCTACTGATGGAATATAAATCTATCGTTTTTTTCAAACAACAATCATTTAATCACAGACATTGTAAAGCAAAACAGAATTCATGTCCTTGGCCATAAGTAGAACTGGTTACCCTTCCTCAGACCTATATACATTTTTGCCAATATCATCAGGGTAGATAATGTATTTTCATGATTGTAATCACATGTGTCGAGTTGGTTATGTAACAGGGGAAGACAAAGGGCATTTAAACCACTTAAATCAGACTGGAAGAAAAAGAAAATTACGTTTTCAGGATGGGGTCACGGCTCAGTGATGTTAAGAATCTCATGCAGTTTAAGATAAACGCACAATCACTTTACACTTTCCATCTATTTGTAAAAAGACGTCAACAATTCATTTTCCTACATAAAACTGCCAAATATGTGTAAGTATTTCAGTCTGCTGATTTCTGGTCAGGACCAGAACTAGCCCTGGAAGCTTTAAAATTATCCACGTGGATTTCTGACTGATCAGACATCAGGTCCATCCTTTCCACAGAGAGAGCCAGATGCTTCAGAGAGATGCTTCAGCAGCAGCAGGTTTGCCTGAGGATAGGAGGATGCCCATTTGGATGGACAGGAGGGACAAACCACCACCTGCAGCTTCACAATTAAACCCTGTGCTGGTTTCCAAAGTAGATTTAAAACATCCCCAGGAGCATGCACTTCAACACTCCCTAAGGTGCCTAGAAAGTATCTCAAGGATGTAGTTATTGATTTCTGGCAATATCTACGGTATCTTAAGAGATTTCCAAGCAGAGAAGGAGGAGCAGCCTGTGGCCTGGACACTAAACACTGCAGATTGAAAGGACAGGATGGCTGAGTGTTGAAAAGCTGCCAGCAGCAGCTTTCTAGCAGTGCAGTGAGTGGCTACTCCAATGTCAACACAGAAAAGGGTTTGAGAGTTGGTTTTACTTCAGGCTTGAATAAACCTGCTGCCAGTTATTCACCTCACTGTGGATGTCTGCCTGCTCACTCCCCACTGAGATGACCGTCCTGAGATGCAGCTTTGGGGTGCCCGTGAGGCAGCAGCAGGATCGGGAACAAAGGGAGCAAGAATGTGAACATGTGAAGATGGACTTGCCCTCTTAGAAAGGGCTGAGATGACTGGGTTGACCTTGAAGTACAAGAGATCCAGCTCTGAGCAAAGCCAGCACAATTCCAAGCACTGCTCTGTGGAAGGTGGATGTGGATGTACAGCGCTGTCAATCCAGTGCTGCACATGAACTAAGACAAAAGAGATGCTGGTGAAACAGCCACTGTCATCTCCTTCTAGAGAGGGTATTTGCCTCTGCTGCTCCTGAGGGCAGGAAAGACTTTTACATCAGCTTCACAAGGCACTTAAAAAGCAAGTTCCAGAGGCACAGGCCCTGGCTGCTGAGCGCAACGCCGTCACTGGAGCTGATCTTTCTGCTGTGGGGACATGAAAAGAATAGCAGAGGGTCAATCTTACAGTGGCTGTGACCACCCTCTGACACAGCAGTGCTCTGCTCCAAAGGTGGTTGAGCAAACAGAGAAACACATCTCTGCTCAGAGGCAGGCAGCAGGGAAGAGCTCAGTGATCTTTGCTGGCTGCCCTTCATGATCAGGCAGTGAAACACTGTGAGTTTAATCATGGTGAAGGATAATAGAGAGCAGAGAACCAGGGAGGCAGCTCAGCTAACTCCAGGCATGCTCTGTTAAACCCTATATGATATAAAAATGGTTTATAGCCCACGCAGCATACTTCCCTTGGATAAGGACCATCACACACTGAAATTAAAAGCAATTAGCGTCCCTTAAGCGCTTGAAGAGAATTGTTTTTATAAAGCATTTCCTTCAATCTTTAGGGGAAAAATATATATACAGGAAAGGCATTTTTATGCAGGATGGAATTTGTTTACAACTAACACCCTAAGAGATTAGAGCTGGATTTCAGGCCTGTTATTACAGCTACAGAAAAGTTGCTGTTAAACTCCCATTGAGGCTGACTGATAGGTCCACTTTGTGTGAATGCAAAACACATTGTTTTGGGATGCTACAGCATGTCCACATGTGCAGCATGGCACTTTTATAAAACACTGGAGCACTCAGGAACTTCACGCTGACTATTAACAAACTCCTTCCCCCACAATCATCACAGACTTTGATTCAGCCAAACCCCACAATTTCATCTTCTGCTTTATTTGGTGATTAATCTGAAGGACTGATTTCCATACTAGCATTTAAACTTGCAGCTTGATGCTGGGAACACAATGGCCTACATTTTGAAACCCAAAGAATGGATGTTATGCTTTATTTATGAGCTATTAGTTTAGCAACTTATAAAATATCCATCAAAAGCCACAGACATTAAACAAAATTAAGAAATGAAATACAACTTAATAAAAACAAAAGCACTGATAGAGCCCCACTCCTCATTAAACCTCACATCACCCCTGTAAACCACGTCCTTAGACTAAGATGAAGAGTTTGAAAAAGTACTGAAATTTCTTTGCCTTATTTTTAGTGCTTTATTAGTTTAGATTCTACCACAAATTGAAAGATTTATGACCAAATGTTCCAGTGTTGTTTAACCATGTCTTCTAATGCTCCACTCTGACAGAAACAATTTCTAATTGCTGTGCTGTAAAATACTGCCAAAGAGCTACAAAGAATGGAGCTGGACATCATCCTGCAAGGCTTTTCTACAATCACAGTCACGTTTACTGATCTTTAAAACTGTTCAACACCCAGAATCTTCTCCAAGGTTAAACCTTCAGAGCTAGCCATGAAATAACAGAAATTAGCATTTCTATAAACGGCACTAGGTTTGCCAGCATGGGAAATTGTACTTAATTACAAAATATCTCAAGGGCAGCAGTAATGTTGTTTACTTTACAGTAAATAAACGTGCTTCAGCTTCATCTGATCAGCTTAGGAGCCTGTCTGATCCCTGAGCCTGCTGTTGAGGAAGGCAATGCAGCTGCCAAGAGGCTTTTGAATAACCAGATACACACTGTGGTTAACAGATAACCACAGTGTGGTTGAGAGGAGCCTGGGAGTTTGAATCTGCCACTGTCCCCCTCCAGGACACGGCCAGCTGTGCCCGAGCTCTTCTCCAGGTGCTGGACACCTCACTCCCCAGCAAGTGACAGTGACAAGCTCTCCTTTGTCATCTGTTTTGCCATGCACAACCTTCACCACCCTTTGAAAGGTTTCCACCCAACACCTAACTTTGATCTTGCTGTCTGCAGTTTCAGCTGTTAGCTCTTGCCTTACCAGGAGAAATACATCCAACGTGTGCTCCTTTGGAATTGCCTTTACACAGAAATATTCATCTCAGGGCTTTGTGACTACAGCATTCTCTAATCTCCTAAACACTCCTTTGCTTCCCTCACGCTGCTGTGATTGAAGAGAACCCATTAGCTGGCTGCACACACACACGAGCACAAGAAGAAAGGAAGAATTATAAGTACAATATCAAGCAGCATATGGCAAACCCATTTATGTCTTTCTACAGCAGGTCAGGCACTGAATGGGACTCATTCCTTGGAGTCATTGTTGGCAGTGTGGAGACTACCTTGGTGGTAATGGCTGGAATACTGAGTGCTCTGGGACTAATTGCATATTTGATATTCATGTGATAAATTAATTAGCTGCTTATTCCCAATGAATAGCCTGGATTCAAATAAAGCTGTCAGATGTAAGGTATGGTAGATGCACATGTGTTAAAAATAGCTCCTGAGGCGTGGGTGTGTGTGTATAAATATATATAAGTGTGCCAGTCTGCTACTACAATCATTTAATTTAGCTTTGCCCTCAGCCAGGAGCTGCCTGGAGACTCACTAATAACAGAAGCGTTCAAGATACTTTTTCTTTTGTGTTCCCTTTCCTTTTTGCATACATGTGTTTTACACCTTCAGCCTTGATATAAAATATATGGAAAAGCTCTTCAACACAGCTTTCATTCATGTAAAACCTAATCAAAATAATGGATGAGATTAAAGAAAAAAGAGAACTATGACTTTTAACTAGTGTAGGACTAAAACAGATCCCAGTTTTAGTCTTACTGGTGTGATTTAGCTGCCAGTAACTTCTCAGGCTTTTGCACAGAATTAGTGCATCAGAAAGGGGATTATAAATCCCCAAAATTACCTAATCCTATAATTTTCCCCAAAATAACGGCCAGGTAAAGGATGGAGATTTTATTAATATGCTCACCCTTGCAAAAAAATGCAGCTGCACTGTCTTGTTCCTGAGGCAAGACAGACTGGTCAACCCCTGCCAAACCCAAAAAGAACAATCACAAATGTTTTACCTTATATACAAAACCCTGTTGCAAAAAGATACCGAAGCTTAAAAGCACCTAGGTTTTATTAGTGCTGAAACTTGTTGATTTAGCAAGTGTTCTCGCAGATGAGACTCCACCACTGTCACCTACATTTGTCTTGTAGTACCTGGAGTTCACACCCTAGGGGTGTTCACACCTCCAGGTTTGAGATCAGAGAATTTCTGGGAATTCCAACCAGAAAGGAATTTCTGAGATATTAAAAATTAAATGGTTTCAATTGGAAAGGGGGAAACGTGGTCCCCTGAGGGACTTTTCTTGACCCTTTGTGGACTGAAGTTTGCAGATGGTAGAAAGAAGTACTTTCAAAGACTTTTTCTTGAAAGAGGAATATTTCACCCCGAAAATGTGTCATTAAAATACATCAAGATGGGATGAGCATAGGATTTTCCCTCTATAACTCATTTTCTGCACCACTGGCATAATTTCACAAAATACTTCAAGTTCAGCCATAATCCTTTCACCATCCAAAAATATTCCTGGGACAGTTTTCCCACAGCCTTACCTGCCTGCATCACTGATGAACTCTGTGCTGCCTGCTGTGACTGCACTTGGCTCCCACGAAGGAGAGAAGCACTGAATGGCACAGCACACCTGGACTTCAGCTGTGCTGCTTTGTGGGCACCTGAAAACAGCTGGAAACGCTTGCAGTGCTTAAAAACGCCTCAGAAATACAAAAGTATGGAGGCAGGAAAGAATAAAACCGAGTCTAGCTCTGCTCTGGCAGCCCTGGCTTCCCTGTCATGGGTATTTTACACCAAATACAGCAAGCCATGTGTGTGTGCAGGCCTGGATGTTGTCCCAACACCCAGCACAACGTGATGTGCTCAAAGCAGAGGACACGTGAAGAATAGAAAGCAGCTGCCAGCATCTCCTCAGTGTGCGTGGATGGGGAGATGTCCTTGCAGCTGTGCCCCCAGGAAAATTCCCCATGCACAATTCCCAAACTGTCAGGGAATATTGCCTGGGCTAAGTGCCTTTACCAGTGTTTAAACACAAGCAGATGAAATAAAGAACATTGCCACCACAACAAAAGGAAATTGTCAGCTCCATCTCCTGCCTCGCAGCCCACCACTAGGATGCCAGGAAGGTGTAGGATGTCTCACATCAAAGCAAAACCAGTCTCACAGCTTTTCCTCCTTCTGAGAAGGATCAAACATGAGAGGAGGAGGAAGGCAAAGGGATGTCATATAAAATTACCCGAAGCTCTCAAATATGAGAGAGGAAGTACAACAGCTCAGGCATGAGGGCTGTGCTTTTGTTCATGGGCAAAAAAAAAAACAACCAACACACAACAACAAAAAAGCACCCCGAATATATTCACAACCTTAACTAAATGCTAAATTATATAGTTTAAATACTTTCTAAGGAAAGCTTAAAGTTATAAACAAAGGATTACTGTTTATATATTTATCTCATTAAAACTGCATCAGTTATATACATTTACTTCAGAAAATAGTTCCACCTAAGCTGATTATATCTGAGCAGTTTTATCTGAAATTCATAGCTGCAGATATATTCATCTGCAGCATTTACCAGGTGCAGCCAAAGAAAAGAAGTAATTATTGGCTTCTGCCTCCTGTAGCAGTTTTAAATTATATGGAAGGAGAAATCAACTTAGCCTTCAAAAAAACCTCATATCCAAACTCAGGGATTGGGTTTTTTCAAATTGTCTCATCCACAGATTGCTACAATCAAAATATTCTTCTATATTCATTGTTTGAGAATTACCTTTAGATTCTTATTTTCTTTTTTTTTTTTAATAGAAGATTAATATGCACAATATCTTTGTACATAAAGTGAATTTATAAAATAATAATAAAACCAAAAAGGCTTCCTCAGAACATTAAATTGCATGGCTAAGCACAGCAACATCCAAAAGCATTGAAGTTCAGGCTGCACTCATATTTTTACCTGAGCTTCCCCCTTTCTTCAGCAAGAATTACAGGATAGTGTGACAATCTGGTCTGGCACATGGGGACTGCTTGACATTTTGAGTGTTTTACAAATGACATTTAAACCCTAATCTTGGATATATAACTTGGAAGTTTCATTTCTTGTAGCCCTGGACTTCACAAACACAAGTTGCACTCTATTCTTTGAAGTACAGATGCTCAATTCTCAAATCAGGGAAGCAGCAGAGTGGGCTGGGGTTATTTTAATTTTTGTAACATTCCCAAAGTCCCTTCTGGTCACGTCCTCTCCCAGCACAGCACCTATAGCACCTGCATAGGTGACAATTGCACTGTATGTGAGAGGAGTGGAATCCCAACACTGAAATAAGCACAGATCAGGTCACAAATGAAACAATAACTAGCAGAGCTCCACAGAGGAAGTCACATCAAATTCTCTGGTTTATGAGCACCAAGCACAGAACAAAAGTGAAACCAACTCTTCTCCAGGGACCTGAGTCATCTGTGCAAGGAATGCTTGACCAGCAGCTTTGTGTTTCCTTAAAAGCCAATAGTGATCTTAGGAAGTTCTAAGAAGTGTTTGGGGGGAGTCTTTTTGGGAAAAGAAATCCCTTTTTGCCCAAAGATAGTACACTATTCCCATGGTATACACTTGAGGAACCTAAGAACAAAACAGGATTTAAGTATCTTTTATAAAATATCCTCCAACAGCATTTTCTGTTGCTGGTACTCTTCCAGATGCTTTCTCTGAACCAGAACCACACGAAACCTCTGCTCTTGGTAAAATCACAAGAACAGACCTGAGGTTTTTCTGTCTTTTGTAGTGTGCATCTACACTTTGGGCAGTGAGGGCTGCAAGGCAAAGAGGATCAGATGAGGCTTTGCAAAGAGACACTGGATTATCATTATTATACTTTTCTCCAGTGCAAGTAGATTTCCTGTGTAGCTCCATTTGTGCTGTCACCTCCTGTCCTCATCAGTGTGAATAAACCTGCTGTGTTACTCTATTACTTATGCACAAGGTTTCGTGACTGGCAGTAAATCAGTAGGTTATCCAGAAATAACACGAATCATTCATTTTTGGAAGGCAAAAACACAAAACAGTGTTGCAGATATTGGCCAACTTTTTCCTTCTTTATATAATTTTCCCCTAGTATTCTTGTTTCCTTAAATACACTAATAAAAGTAACGTAGCCTCTTATCAAATATATTGCTTTTATTATGCCAAGCAGAGAGATCAGCCCTTTTTACTTTTCCACTTCCCAACATCCTCATCTCCTAATTAATACACAAATCAAGGACAAAGACTGGTGTGTCCATGATAAAACCGAAAAATGGTTCACACATTCAAACATCTGACAAAAAGGGGATTTGACACTTAGCTCAATGCACACCTGGATTTGTTACTTTTCAGGTGCTAACAGTAAATCCCGTGGAGCTCTGTTTAATCAGCTCAACCTCCCGTTATCAGTGTTAGCTCTGAGCAATTCTCTCTCATTTATCCCTGGAAAGCTTTCCAAAGGGGGACTGTGGGAGAGTGGTTTTGTGTGGGACAGCTCTGAGGGAGGATTGCACCAGGGAGCAGAGCAAACAGGGGCCAGGAGTAGAATTTTTTTCCCTCCACAGGAATTTTTTCTGAAATGTCTGAAAAGCACACACCCCATAATTTGCTGGCTGCAGCAGAACTATGTTCAGAGATAACATCGGTGGTCCTGAGAGCTGTGGGATGTATCCAAGTTGAATGTGAGGAATTGGAAGATTTTTTTTTATACAGTGTTGCTCTCCTTTCATATCACCAAACTGAGTTGTTTTCCCACTATATTTACATCTATCAATCCATACTATAATTTGAACTGCTAAAATGAGGAGATCCTTAGGGCACAGAACAGACTCGAGCATTGTTCAGCTCGGTATCTTGGCTAATGAGCCAGGCTCCGCAATATTCCGAAAATACAAGTGCATGAACCAAAGTATTTTTTCCTGTTAGCCAAAATCCACTAAGCAACTATGTAGAAACACAGAAAGGTGGACAACCAGTGGCCCAGAGAATGAGCAGTTTAACTGTGGAGGACTCAGTGCTCTGCTGGTTCTCACAGAGGATGGGAATTGCAAGCATGCTTCCCCCTAAGGGATACACATGTGTGTATAAATTCACATATGTGCACAAAAATAAACCTCCCTGTTGGAATCCAGAGCACTGAGAATGTTTTCTGTGTGTTTTAAGAAGCCCTAACTCTCAGCAGAACACCGCTTTTAACCTCTGTTCCAGGGAAAAAATTGCCAAGACTTTGAGATGAGTTGGAGAACACAGGTATGAACTAAGTAGTAGTANAAATAAACCTCCCTGTTGGAATCCAGAGCACTGAGAATGTTTTCTGTGTGTTTTAAGAAGCCCTAACTCTCAGCAGAACACCGCTTTTAACCTCTGTTCCAGGGAAAAAATTGCCAAGACTTTGAGATGAGTTGGAGAACACAGGTATGAACTAAGTAGTAGTAGCAGTAGTAGTAGCAGTCTATCATGAAGTGAAAAATAAAGAGTTTTAAACTTTTAATATGAGAGTGAATGAGAAACAAGATAGAAGATTTAGAGTGTTGTCTCCTCTCCTTCTTGTTCTTCCACTCCATTTTCTGTAGCATTGGTAGCACAAAGTCATTAGTTAGAGAAAATAGTAACATAAGGGTTACATGTGCAAATTAGTAGAAGTTATTAGTAATAAAGTAAAAACAAGATATGTGTGAGAAAGTAATTAGACGGATTAGCTTTAAAAAGCCTTAGTTTTGGGTGTTTAGAGTCCGTTTTGTACCTTGCTTCTCATATGCCAAGTCTAGCGTGCAGACGGCATGTCAACTTCAAGATAAGAAAAAAATAAACAACAACCTGAGACCAAGAAACAGTGAGTCTTGCTTGTTTTTCACCCCTAGCAAAAAACTCACGAGAGAGAACCTCCTCCAAAGAACCCAAGAAGTAAGTTCCCAGCTATGTAGAGTCCAACTGAAAAAGAATCTCACACCTCCCAAACAAAAGGCAGCTAACCTGGTGGGTGTAAGACAGAAGCTGACAGATAGCACAGACCACCTGCTTCTCCTCTGAACAAGCAGGAAAACCCAGGGTGCTCATCCAGGGATAGGTCTAATGCTCCATGCATTCAGGGACGAGGCTGTCCCTCCCCTTCATGGGACTATGAGGTGAAACTCCAACAAAAGTATGGAAAAAATGGGTCCAAAGCAAAAGACTCTGGCCAACGCAGCCTACGCTGGACTCCCTGTGACTTTTTATGAGCCCCTGTTAGCATCATGGTGTTTTTCACTGCTTGTGTTGGTGGTTTTCCACCACAGTTCGTTCAATACTTCACATCACTGATGCAATAAAATCCACAGCTTTTATAAACACAGGATTTCTACATAAACCCCTCTTACAACGTCCTGAAATGAGGCATAAGAAATGACCTAGTGATACAGATATGACATTCCTACCTCCTTAGGAACAGCTGTATGAAAGCCTGAAGGAACTTTTGTGGGAAGACACGGGAACTGTTACAGGGCACAAGTCTTTCTTTAAGCCTGAAGAAACTCACAGCACTAAAAATACTGCGAATAAATTCATCCCACTTTCATGGCCTCACTGGGACCTGCTCAGGTGAGCCTGAGGCGCGGTGATTTCCAGCAGGAAAATCGGGTCACTGACAGCTCATAGCAGTCAGGGAAACTGCCTGGCACCGGCAAGGAGCCCTTCCAGAGAAGAAACATTAACAAGCAGCTATTCACACCTCCTATCCCAGGCATTATGTCACAGGAAAAGAGAACAGGGGCGAGTTTAATGTTCTTTTTGTCAGCAATGAAGGAAGAGTTAAAGTGGCACCTAAGGGGATGCAGCCAGGTGCTAAACTTGATCCCACACACTGCCCAGGTGCTGTCACTCGGATGATTTCACAAGGAACACATCTGTGGTACTTGGGCTGTCAGCCTTATCCTTCTCCTGTTTATGCCCCTCGACCAGCCCATAATAACCACCCCAACCCCTATGTTCAGTCACAGCCACACGCAGGGTGGACACCTGGACGTGTTTTTGCCACCTCACCTGTGCTGAGTGTTTTAACCAAGGCCAGCACACGGATCCACGCCACCAAATCAAAACCTAACACAAATATATGGCCTGGGAGCCAAAGAAACACATTTTATTGCTGAAATTGCTGTTGAGCAGAGTTTAATGTTTCAAAAGAAGGCTTTCCTCTTTCCCCTCCTATCATGGAGTAGCATCCTGGGTATCTCAGCCACTCCCCCGCCTCTCAAAACAGGGAAAGTCTATCTTGGCAAGCATCAGCAAGAGTGGTGACTGCTGTGTATTCCTACCCATCCCTTTTACTCACACATTTGGTGATGAATTAAACATGAATATTGCATGAGCGAGCCAGCATTTCAGAATCAGACCAACTGGTCCACGCAAACCTATTTGTCTTTGGCTTATGTGTGCCATTAACTATTAATAACCAAACACATGCTATGGAAAAAGTCTAATAAAATAAAATCACTTGTTAAATCCACTCATTTAGGACACCTATCAACCCATGCTTGTCCACTTTTTGTTAATCATGCACTTCCATTTTTTGCTCCTGGTCTAAAGAAAGTAGCTTTTTATTTTTCCCCAGTAACTGAAAATGTTGGTCTAGTTAGAAAAACAAAAATTGGGGATCCTTTTTTTCCAGGAGCTTGCCTGTTCAATGGCTCTGATAAAGAACTGTGCAACAAGCAGTGTGTGTTAAAATGTTAGCCTCAATTAGTTTCATTGAGTAGTTTTTTTAATAGTCTGTTGCCCTTTAGGATTATTTTGGTCCTACATAAATAGGATCTGTGCAGGGTTTTGAAACTTTAGGCATGCAAAACAAAGAGAAGAGTACAAGGGAGAGCTCCAGAATGTGAAAACTGAGGTAAAATCCCAAGCAGTAATTATCTCCTCTCAAGGGTTATAGGACAACAAAGAATTTTCTTTATGTACATATATATGTTTATATATAAAAAACTCATATATGCACACATCCCCCCACAACTTATTATCACTGTCCTTTAAAATGAGATGCAAATGAATGCAAATTGCTGTTGTCTTCTAAGCACAGTAAAATAAACAGAACAAACAAATTATCAGAGGCTGTAAATGTTGCCTGCACAATAAGAACAAATACATTTGTCAATAAATACAAAACTTTGTTTTAGCTACAAACTGGTTACAGCAAGAAATTTCAATGTCACTTTTTGAAGTTATTTATCCATTTTTACCAATTCATGCACATCTTGGGATGTAGATTCTTGTAAACAAGTGATGTGAGGTTTTGATTTGCAGAACTAGGATGATTCCATTGTTTGCGGGGATCGCTTAAACTTCCACTGAGTTTAGTGAGTTTTGTTCCTTAACTGGAGAAGGTCAAAATGTTTGCGAAGTAGGAAAAGTGGTGGGCAGAAACACATAAGAAAACTGAGAATTCGTTTTGCCAGCATATGTGGAAACTGTATAAATCCTGCTCCTACATTTGCTTTTTATGATCTCTCACACTGGCTGGATTTGATTGCTGAACAAAATATTAAAGGGTCAGAGGAGGATGAAAGCATAAAGCTGTGTTTGCTCCCAGAAATCCAAGATCAGCACCACTGGAGTCTGGATCAGACTTTTCAAAACACAGGGAGGTCCCTCCACCAACTTCAGTGCGTTTGAGGTCAAATCTTTCTGGAATACAGACATTAGAGACTGCCCAATTAAATACAAATAATCTTCCTTGGGGCAACTCCACAAATCTGCTATTTACATAACGTGGCAAAGGCTGAGCCAGTTTTGCTTATCTGCATCAGCAGATTGTCCCTTCCTCCTGACAGAAAAGTGCCTGACGCAAGCCAGCATTGAACAAAAGCCACTCAAACCCAATTATGTGTTCAAGAAGATAACTGGGACAGTGAGGCTGAAGAAACACCCCCCAAAAATAAAAGGGTTCCTTGGGAAGGAACTGTCTGTCTGGTAAACCCAAACATACTTCGGCATTTGCAGACTCAAGAGTTCAGGTGGTATTTGCCTCTCTTGTGACCAGACATTAAAATTACACCACCAGGCTCACAAATTAAAGAAATCTGGTTTATAAAAATGTTGCTAGAACATATTATAAGTTTCTCTGCATGCAGGCCTGCAGAAAGAGAAAGCATCTTTTTGCTGTCTTTTACTCTGTACGAGTTTTCTGTAAACAAAATCTCTGTGTTGTTCTTCAAGGACGTTTTTAGATTCCTCTGCCTGTCTCCTTGGAGTGGGAGAAGGAGGTGAAGGACTGTTATCTCTGATATTGTAAGCATTCTGGCATTCTTGTACAGGGCAGCGAAGAAGAAGCATCTGAGCTCTGTACCTGGGCACATTATAGCCCAAATCCTCTGATTATGGAGTCATTTCAATAAATCATATTAGCCTCCTGAAATTATTGTCAAGAGTCCTTTGTCAATGTACGGACCACGGCAATATAAAAATAACTACATTATGTATAGGATAAATTAAATTTATGCTGTGCCAATTCAATTTTATCTCCAATGTGATGTTTGGACAGAAACTTATGACAGGCTTTTGTAAAAGCAAAGTTGTGCAGACTTCCCTCCCTGTGTGCTTCTTGTACAGCCTTTGGTGTGAACACGCGCTGAGCAATAACTGGTCTGGCTGAGGTGCTAGCACAGGACAAATTCTTATGCTTACTGTAGTTAACTGTATTTCAATAATGCAATATAAACCACAGTGATAAATGGAAAGGACTTTTCCCAGTTTTGAAGTGCCTGTGAGAATAAGGAACCACTCCCAGCAGCATCCTACAGAAGTTCAGATGCAACTTCATCCCAGATTCCTGCGTGAGCTCCCAATGCTGCAATCTGCCTTGGAAGGAGGTGTGTTTGCAGGTGTCTGCCGTGTTATAGATGACAACATAATCAATATCTATATATTTCAATCAGTATAATCTTCTCCTTTACACAGGTCATATGCAACAGTAGCATACCCTGCTGCCTACAAGAGAAGGCAGTAGAGCACAATTCTCAGAAGAAAATCTCTATTTTTCCATTATAAGAGCTGTGTTAGTTCCTATATTAACTTACACAGAATACACTGGATGGGATCCATACATTTTTATACAGATCAAGGCCTAATAATAGGAAAAGTGCTATCTTAATCAAAGTGTGTCTTTATCTAGACATCATCAGTTAAATTGACCTCGAGGCATCTCAAAAGCCACAGCAGAAGGTAGTTTGAGACCTGTTTTTGTAGCACAGGTGCTAACATCAGAAGCTTCTTCAGGACCACAAATGGCAAAACTGTGTCCTCCTTGCCAGCACAGAGGGTAAACTATTTACATAAACCAAAGAACTCTTGTGAGTATCCTTTCCAAACCAAAACCAAGACCCATTGTCATCACAGAGTAGAATGAGCTCACAGCACCAGATCTACAGACCATGCAAGAATCAGCCCTGGAGCCTCAAGCTCCCCTTCCTAGGGTATGAGACAAAGGGAACAGGAGGATTTAGACAAACACACTGCCAAAATGCAGTGTTTTGTTTCTAACACCCACAGACAGAGGCACACGAGCCGTACACGCAGAACCCAGGTGTGCATAAAGCAAAACACAACTGGTGACTCCAGGCCCTCACCCTTTGCTGCTGGAACTTCATTTAGGAAGCTCTCAGGAAGACCCAGTACAGGGACGGTGGAAAGGGCTGGAATGTTGGGAAACACTCTGGATACACTACTAAAACCCCTGCTTACACATCCAAGACTCTGGCCTAGCTCTGCAAGTGTCTGTACTCTTTGAAGTAGGTTTCTAAGAGCAAGTGCAAGCTTATCTTCCATCATTTGCCCTACTCAGGCACAACCTGGTCATGGTAGGGACAAGACAAGACTGTAACACTCTCTTCAGGGACTCAGTAACCAAATTGACTGGTGCCATCCTGGGGAGCACAGGTCACCCTCTACCACAGTGGCAGCAGAACCATCTCCCCAAGCCCACAGGGCATTCATAACCAGATCCTTAAAAACTTGAGCTGTAACATTACATTTTCTGAAGCACCCTGGTGCAGATAAATGGGGAAGAACCCAAGTCACACACACAGCCTGGTTCCTCAGAGCCCAGCTAACCCATCTGCCCTTGTATTCAGACTCATCCTGAAGATCTCACTGTGGCTCTGGCTGCTCATTGACCTCTGCCCAAAAGCCCCAGGTGGTGAAAGGAGACTCCTCACAGCCCACCCTGTGGCAGAAGGTTGTGGGAAGTGCAGCAGCAAGGCTGGAGGCCAGATCACCCCGTGTCCATCTGCCACTGCAGCAGCAGTGTTATCGTTGTGGGGTCTGCTTTGCATGGTATCTGGAAGGAGAAGGGTGGGGATTACTAATTCTCTTTGAATCAGAAGCAGAGTTAAGGCTTCACTGCTCTAGTAGCACCTAGAAGTGCATCCAGCACATGGCTTGGAGCAGAAAAGGGTGAAAACAAGACTACACTTCCATCATTGCTGGGCTGCCCTGAGAAACTAAGCACTGCAGCACCCCCCAAACAAATCTTTGGGTTATATTGGGATTAAGAAGACATTTAACACTATATCAACACCTACAAACTAACAGCTTGACCCTTCCTTCTCTCTAAGTGACTTGTACACTAATATGTATCAAAACCTGAGCAATTAATTAGCAAATGAAATAGTGTCTAGAATAGCACTTCAGAAGCACAGCAGGGACTCCATCTGACAGCAAACAAACGATGAGGTATTTTTGAACACAAACACACACAAAACCTCTCCATGGGGTAAAGGGAAAGCAGGCAAATCAGCCCAACCACAGAGCTGGTTGTCAAAATACATCTACTTGCTTTTTCACAAGGGAACACGTACAATTGAGTGGAGGCAACATGGATTTATCTGTTCCACTCCAGGAGGTGCAGCCAGTCACTGAAGCAGAGCTCTGCAGGACACAACACTACCACGTATTTCAGAGAACGGTCTGTGGGTACTGGCATCAGCTTTGGTGCTGAGAACAGAAACAGCAACCTGGCCGAGGCCAGAAATGGGTTAACTTCATACATGTCTCTGTCTTGGTCTCTGGGTCCACAGGCTGTCCTTGCTGCACCACCCACATTTTCCCTGCTTCCCAGATGGTTCTCTCCCTTTCCCTGCTCTGGCAGGTCTCCCTTGCACAGGCTATCAGTGGGCAATTGACACCATCTCTTCCCACCCAGGGCCACATTCAGTTTCCTTGGGATGACTCCCACAGCACTCCCTTCTTGCTCTTCCCCTTCTGCCTTAAAAACCAGACCACCTCTGCTTGGCAGTCTGCCTTACAGGACTGTGGGCAGTGGGGAAGATTCGGGTAGATTTGTGCATGTGCCACTTTTCCTGAAGCTGAGGGATGCTTTTCTTTAGGTTTTTAAGCCCTATGGCTCAGCCAGCTTTTGGTTTGGTTTCCTCCCATTAGCCTTAAGACAGATCTTACAAAGGCAAATTAGAACTGCTTCTACTATTGTGTTTTTTTATTGTAGTCACATCAAAAGATAACTAGGTCCCTGGTGAAATTGCCTGGCTAAGCATTTCCCCCATGGCATTGCATTTTCTAGGTTTGTTCTAGTGGCATGAATCAAATATTGATTTAAGGGGGACATCCACCTGAAATGAAAACATACAGATGCATAAATATGCACACACCAATAACCAGGCACTGGGTATAAATCAGCCAGCGGGTCTGATGCCAAGAAGCTGATTGTGAGTGTGTAATAGTGGTTCTGTGTAGCCTGGATTGTACAGAGGTCGTGCAAGGACACAGAGGGTTCATCCAGCCTGGACTTATTTAGCTATTGATGTTAAGGATGCTCCAATAAAAGCACCCAGGCCAGAACCTACTGTACAAAATAAACCTATTAATTAATTTACACCCTCTCCCATGCTGACAAGCAAAGGTCACATCACTCACAGGCTTTGTTTAAAGGCAGTTTGGGTTGGAAAAATGTTGGGCTAAAATCAAAGTACAAAGATGACGAATATAAACATAAGCCAGGATGAAACTGGCAAACGCAGGTACCTGTAGGGACTGAAATCTCCCAAAATCCTTTCGTCTCGGGCTGCATCACAAAACTTCAGACATGGATTTATTCTGCCAGTAAATTTTAAAATATTCACAAACATTTGTGGGATTAGGGCCCCAGATAATCAAGACCAGGAACTGATCTAATTCACAATGTAATGTTGCTGAGGAACACGGTGCCATCAGCCATCAGGTCATTGTGCTCAGCATATGATTCATTGAACAATAACATATAATCATATTTGATCACAGTGAGCTAGCTAAGGCTGGAAAGGAATAATTACATCTTCTGCTATCAACCATCAACTCATAAATTACCACAATTATTGGATTAACTTTGCTCCGAGCCACGGGAATTTTTTTTTTTGCCCACTTCCTACAGTAGGAGGAAGGGGATGAACTAGTGTTAAAGGAGGAGGAAAAAAGAGTTATTAAGCTGCACTCCAGCCATGGATAACTAACTGCAGGCAGACCTCTGGGTATGGTTTGACTGATCCTCTGGAAAGCGAAATGTAACCTGGAAAGGCCATTTGAACAAATGGGAGGTGTAGTTTGAGCATATATTTTTGGGAGAGGACTCAACGTGCCACCAGACTGTTAAACCTCTGTAGAAAAGCCAAGTCAAGGAGCAATATTGAGTTCATTTACTATGGCATGTAGGAAAAGGCTCAGCTAGGGATCCAGTCAAGGACCCAAAAGGCCTGTCCATAGCCCCGTTTCAACAGCTTAATCCCCCCTGATATTCCAAATAGCTTTGCCAAGAGGTTAATCGCTCCGTTTTCGGTAAAATGTGCAAGATTAGAGACTTTGACCTGTCTCAGGATTAGACCTAGTAGAACTGATATTAGTCAAAGGAAAAAAAAAAAAAAGAAAGAGCTCATTTTAATGTAAGTATAGAGATGTGGGCAATTGCTGTATTTATGTAAGGAGCATGAAAGGGAAAATTTCCTGGCAGTAGGAGCTGTGATAGCTTAACTAGCACATGAACAGAGAAAATCAGAACCTGCTTATAATGGATGCTTTGCATGCTCAGTCATACCTCTGGTCCAGCAGCATGTATCTGCACACATTAAAGACAAACAGCATGTGGTGGGGGTGCCAAAAGCTGAGGGAGGTTTCAGAGACATTTCAGGCACGGTGTGGTTCTAGTTCTTGGCAAATAAAAATTCTCAGAGGAGAAGTGGTGAAACCTGGCTGATAAAAATCAATAGGTAGTTGGGGTATTCTCATAGACTCACAGCAGAAACCTTGGCTGCAGAAAAATGTTGAGCACTGACTTCACAAAGCTTTATTTTTCATAGATGCAGAATGAAAGAAAATTAGACCATGAGAGACTTCATATGCCAAGTAAACACACTTATTAGTGGAAGAGAGGTTTATAACTATTCTAAAAGAAACCAAAGCAAAAAGCACCACCAAACTGCAGGACACATCTACCATATTTCCACAAGTGGAAAGAGTTCCTATAGATTGTCACTGTGAGCCAGGTTAAAATGGAAACCATTGCCAAAAACACTGAGCTCTGGCCCAGGTGAAAGGCAGCTGCATGCTCTGGCATGTGCGAAGCCTGAGGCTGGGCTAGGGGAAGAATTCAGAGCCAAAACAGGCTGGTTTTACCCTAATGGGTGTTATGGTCAGCTCTTACTGAGAAGCAGAGGGACAAAACTGCACGAGCCGTGTGACGCTCGGGGCCAGGGAGGTGCACAGGTATGAAGAAGCAGTAGGAGGGCACAAGAACACCTCTCATGTACAACACCAAGTTTTGTCTCCAAGAAGAAGAAGTCCACCTTCTTAATCTCTCCACAGCCCAAACTCCAATGTGTTGATGAGGGGAGGCAGCCCCTCTGAGGCTCAGCTGGGCAGCAGGGATCTGGCACGGGTTGCAAACCAAGATTTGTTGCTTGTCAACAATTCTGACGTTATCCAGTACTTGCTTTGCAAATCCAAACCTGTCTCTGCAGAAACAGTCTCTTGTTTGCTTCAGTGAAAGACAGCTTATGTTTTTTATCCACCTTTGTTTGTTTACAATAGAGATCCTGACCATCAACTTCTCTTCATAATTGGAAAAAAACCAACAAGACTTAGACTAACAGAGCAACAAGCTTTGGACAAAAAGGGGCCATGGTATTCACTGACAACAGAAATGGAGTAAGCTGCATTTCAAAGGGTAGCTAGTGTGACAAGAGACAGCACAGAGTGTGTTTTTCAGTTTATAAGTCTCTATCAGTGTAGAGACTTATAAAGGAAAAAAAATTAAAAATCAAAGTGTCTTTCCGTACATTATCAGAAAGAGTAAACATATCAGTGCTGCTAATTATCATTGCAAATAAAACAAACATCCCCAGGAAAAGTCCATTGCTCTCACTATTTTTCTAATTGCACAGAAAAAAAAAGCATTTTGGTACTGCAGGGACAGGAAACACAACATTCCCTCCTAGGACAGCACAGGGCTCCACAAGAAACTGCTGCCTCCCACCAACCTGCTCAGTGTGGATGCTTCTAGGTGGCAATGCTGGGGAACACCCCAGGGCAGGGCTGGAAAACAGAAGTCAGACCAATTTCCCAATCTCCTTTAAGGTTTACTGCAGTGGAAAATGGAAACACAGAGATCCTGCTCCTCACTATCCCCACTTCCCTTCAGGAAAGGAAAGAAAAGATAGGACCCCTCAGTATCAGCTTTAGTGGAATTAAAAAAAGAGTTGTCTTTTAATTTCTCCCTCATGGGTGAGGGAAATCAAGTGCAAGGCTATATACAGATCAGTCAAGGTCTTAACTCATTACTTGTTTGGGAGACAAAGCATAGGAGAGTGTTTTAGGAGACAGAGGACAAACATTCAATCACTTTGGCTTGAAATAAGTGGAAAAGAATGTGAGGGGAAAAGACTCAGGGAAACAATTAATGTAATAGCCAGAGAAAACAAGAGCAAATCCATGTTTAAACTGGAGCGACAGAGTCTAGCACCAACATTTGTATCATCACATCACATCACCCTGCAGAGGTGATGGAGAATTTGATGTGGGAGAGAGGGAGGTGGAGACAGATCCAGGGCTCTCTGGGATCCAGTGGAAGCTGCAAAAGCCACCTGGGATGCTCATGCATGTGCTGAGCCAGTTCTGCTGTCAGATTGCACCGCTTGCCAGGCTGGGCTCTTTGGGTGCAGTGAAGTTTTAAATAGAACATGACTTGCCAGAGTCAGATTGTAGTTAAATATTCTTTTCTTCCTCCCCTCTTCTTGCATAAAGCCTTTCCCCTTGACTGGGGGCAGGGGAGAGAGAGAGAACTCACAGCTGGAGCAGCCACGCTGTGGAGTTTACGATTTCACATGGAACAGGCTTACTAAAGATTGCAGCTGTAACATCCAAACTCATCCTCCCCTCTGGTAAAGTCTAAACAACAGCATGATGCAGCTCAGGAGAGCAGAGAAAGGGGCCATGCCTCAGAGCCATTTGGGGAACAGTTCCTCTGCTTCATCATAACAGCACAGGAATAAGATGTGCTCCACAGTCTCCTACATCTGCCTTATTTCCAACTAATTCTGCACATACACAAACAGCCTGTTGAAATTTGAGGGGAATGAGGGGCCATATTTGCTACAGTACAACATCTCTGTTTGCTGTTTACGGGCAAGGACAGTAAACTGTTTAACAAAAAGGTTGCCAGTTGAAAGCCCCTGTAGCAGCCTTGGTCCAAATCACTTCAGCCTCTTCTCACTTCTGACCTCTCCTTTGTAAAAGCAGACCCTCCTTTTACAGCCCTTTGTAAACTAAACATAGTAAGTGCCATAAAGGATAAGAATCATCATAACTATTTGACTTCCTTTCTAATGTCCAGAGCACAGGCATTTATATTAAAGGCTGTAAAATGCACAAGTCATTGACAAATGAGACGTGGCCAAGAGGATGTAAATCATAAATGCCTGTGCAAAGACAACACACGTTTAGGGTTATGTAATTTACCCTCAGCTCCAGTTGCCTGCCTGATGGAGAGTATGAGCAATTGGCACAGTACCTCAGGGCCACTGTGAAAAATATGCTAGAGAAGTTCTCCACCCACACACCCTCCCCTCCAATCTGATCCACTCCAAACTCTTTCTCAGCTTGGATCTATCACTTACATTGCTATGGACAGGATGAATAAAAACAGGGAGTAAAGTGCTACCATTTCTTTGACAGAGAAATGTCTATACAGACCTTAGGATGTAAAAACTCCTCAAATTAGATTAAAGATAAATTTCACATGCCTAGTTTTTTGAAAAGTCATGGTATTAATGCAATTATGCAATTTAATTATAGAACAGTTTAGGTTGAAGGGGACCTTAAAGATCATCCCATTCAGGTCCCCTGCCATGGGCAGGGACACCTTCCACTATCCCAGCTTGCTCAGAGCCCCATCCAACCTGGCCTTGGGCACCTCCAGGGATGGGGCAGCCACAGCTTCTCTGGACAGCCTGTGCCCGTGCTCCACCACCCTCACAGGGAAGAAATTCTTCCATATATCTAATCCAGATTTCCCCTCTTTCACTTTAAACCCATTACTCCTTGTCCCCTCACTCCAGTTCCTGATGAAGAGCCCCTTCAGATACTGGAAGGTTGCTGTGAGGCCTCCACACAACCTTTTCCTCCCAAAAGTGAGCATCCCCAGTTTTCTCAGCCTGTCTTCACTGGGAAAATGCAGAAATGGTATCATAATCTCTATGTAGAATCTCATTTTCAGTCCTAATTTTCAGAGGGCCTTTAAAGTCAGATTTACCATTCTACCCTATTTGTAGAAACACAAATACATGTGCATTTGTGCACATGTAGAAACACGCGCATTTTACTAAGCACATACTTGAAATATAGTAGGTAAGTTGTAAATCAAACACCCCTAGGTGGGACTATGCCCCTGCACATCTACCTCCCATAGCCTGGGAACTGCCCCTTTTCTGGAGAACATCCTGAATTTCCTGCCCATTCTACCTTTGAAGAGGAGGATAAAGGCAGAACAACACAAAAGGGAGGAAAGCTAATTTGAAAGTGCAGCTCTCTCCTTTCTGGGGCCTGCTTGGCTGTGTGTCTTTTGTAGATGGCTCTGCTCAAGCACCGTGATTTCCCTCACACTTCCACCTTCACAGGGTGTGCAGTGCTTTGTCCTCCCAGCTGGGCAGCAGCCTTTCCAAACACAGCCCTATTATTTCTTGGGGTGAGTTGGATAGCTCATCTCAGTTTCCATCGGGGATGAAAATGAAAGGCTGCTGCTCGTGCACCACACTTACCAGACCTTACATAACTGACAAAGAGCACCCTGGCTCTGGCTGAAAGGGAGCTGGGAGAAATCATCTGGCTGGGAGGAATTATCTATTATAAATAAATCACATGCGTGCACACAAAGAGCAGTTCTCACCCAGACTAAACACTTTTCTCCAAGTGAGGTGTCTGCTTTGTGCTCTGTGAACAGGAAAATCACATGTCCTGCACTTCAGACCAAAATGCTCTGCAGTAAAGGAGACAGGATAATCACTTACTCCAACTACCACAGCCGAAGCCTTGAAAATTCACCCAGTAGCTAAACTCATCTGTATTTCTGCCCATGCACTTGGACAGGAACAGAATAGGGTTTTGAAAAGCACCTTTTATGCTGTGCTTAATTCTGAGGGGCTCGTTCACTCCAAATCATCTCACCACCATCCTGGAAGTTGCTATACAGTGGATTCTGCAGTACACAAGGATCCCATCCAGCATGTGTATCCCACTGCAGCCAGAGGAGAGCTCCTCTCAGGATACTGAGGGTACTCCTCAGCACTGTGACCCTTCCCACTTGGGCTGCCTATGAACTGTGTGAGGGATTAAACTCAGTCTCACCACTGTGATTTCACTGCAGCAGCATCAGTTTGGCAGTGCCTACAAGAAGGGAAGCCAACTGGCGACACAAATTCCTTCCTACAGCCACGCTCCATGGCATCAGGCTTCAGCAGCTTGCTGCAAGCTCTTCCTACAGGTTCAGCTCCTGATGTCAGCACAAGATTTAATAATTGTCCCACCGCCTGCTAACTGGGGCCCCTACAAAGGACAGGTGCTTTAGGGTACAATCCACAGGTGCATGCTGAGGAAAGGTTAGATACAAAAGAGTATGGCAATGTTACTGCTATTTAAAATAGGTGTTGTTTAAGGAAAGAAATTCTTCATTGGAATCCACAAGGCTGCACCAAATGCACATGTTTCAGCAGCCCATCAGCCTTTCCCCCTCTCGTGTGCCACCATTTCCTGCAACTCAAGGAATCAGCATCTTGGAGAAGTGTTTTAAACAGGGGTCCAAAGAAAACTTGCTGCATGGGGAAGAGGAGTTTTCATGGCACAGCCATGAGCCCTCCCATCTCCTCTGGGCACTTCTAAGCAAACAAAACCTGAAAGTGAGGAGCTGAAGACTCACTCTCACTTTTCCTTGTGACCATGTCATCCTAGGAAAAATGAAGAGGTTCTCTGGAGACAATTCTATCTATACAAACAACTTTCAGAAATTAGTCACAAAGGCAACAGTGATGTGATGGGAAGCCATAAGGCCAAGCCTGTGCTGAGCAACCCTGAGTTCAAGACCAGGGCTTCTGGTTCTCACCCAGAGGTCTCTGCAGAGATGGCTTCAGGTAGAAAAGTTTCTAGGCAGGTAAAGAGAAAACTTCCCAAAAACTCAGGCATGCTTTCAATGCATGTTAAGTTTACTGTGACATTACACTGAATTTTGCTGTGATTGCCACTGCTCTAACTTTGCTAGCAACAAAATATACATTACACTGTTACCCAGACCTCAAGAGTGTTTATCACTTAGGTTGCAAATGTGGGATGTGGGTGGGGTTGTGTATTCTATTGCAATTCTAGACACAATTCTATTGCAATCTATACACAATTCTATTGTGTATTCTATCTGTTAGAGGTGGGGCAGTTATCTTCTGTTAATTGGGCAGTTTTCTTTATCTCTTCCACAACCCCTCCTCCCTCAGGGGAGATATCTTCTGTTAACGGGCCATTGAGTGTCACTGCATGACTGATAAAACCACATCACCCCATTGTGAGATGCTCTGCCCTGGGGGAGGAGCCAAGCATTCCTACCCGGATATAATCTGAGGCTTGGAACAGCAGAGCCAGCCTTTTCCCACTGGATTCCCAGAGGAGCAGCTTTCTTCTCCACCAGATTCCCAGAAGAAGACCAGGCCCATCTACTCACCACTGGACCTTCAGAGGAAAACTCCACCCTTCTACAGGATCACTGCTCCAGCAGAACCACATCTGTCACTGCAGGAGGGGCAGCCACCATTTAATGGGACTGCCACCAACACCCTGACCCACAGGCTGTCAGGTCATATTCTGACTCTGTCAGTGTTGTTTTGTATTCACTGCATTTGTCTATTTTTATTTTTCCTAAAAAAGAACTGTTATTCTTACTCCCATATCTTTGCCTGAGAGCCTCTTAATTTAAAATTATAATTCAGAAGGAGGGGGTTTACATTTTGCATTTCAAGAGAAGCTCCTGCCTTCCTTAGCAGACACCTGTCTTTTCAAACTAAGACATTACTGTACTTTAATCTCTCAATTTCCTAAAAAAAAAAAATCCTGGAAACAATCAACAATACCCACCACAACACAAGGAGGAAAGGGAAATAAGAGACATATTAGTATAAAAGGATGTAATCTTTAAAACAAATGGCTTGACACATACAAAAACCATTCAGAAGCTTGACCAAGTAACAGGGCTCAAGTCAATGCTCAAAACCATTTGGTTTGTATTCCTGTGTCCTCTCCTCTGGTGGAGGAGGTTTGCACTCCTGGCTGTCAATGTCTAATGCAGCCTCAATTCTAGACCATAGAGACATTTGGAATTTCATCATATATATTGGATCCTTACCCCAAATTAATTATTTGAAGCTGTTGGTTTCCTTCCTGCTGATAAAGCAGAAAAAAAAAAAAGTGCCTACTGTTACTTCTTTAAACTAATTTACACTTGATTTCAAGTAAATACAATTGTCATCATAATTACCTTGTTTGATGATGGTCATGCTAATTATTATTACACTTATCATCATCTTTATTTCATTTTCAACGGTGGAGTGATACCCTCAGCTCTTTAAACACACTCTGGGATTTACAGCCGTGTTTTCCCCTCACCTTCTCTAAAACATCATTTTACTGTAATTTTCAACATATTGGTCAGTTCAGGGATCAGAAGAGAGACAAGTTATTCTACATAGAAGTGGTTAAATTGAAAAACTGTCTGAAGCTGAACTGCCAGGAGATGAATTAAAGAGATGCTGCTGCTGCTCCTGGGGTAAATGTTATGGGCATTCCCTTCCTTGTAAATCAGGTACTCCACAAATCAAGCTGATGCTAAAGGGATTGAAGGATTTGATGGCATCACAAAGTCCATTTTCCAACCCAAGCACCCTAAATTTCTGATCTATGCTTATAAGTGGGAAAAGAGTTATGGAAAGTCCTCAACAAAAGTACAACAAGAAGAGTTTACTAGAGGGAAGAAAAACAAAACAAAAATGCAGCTGGAGGGGTACACTCTCCCTTTTCTTCTTTTCTCTTCACTGGTAGATTCCCCCTTTTTAGCATCCAACATGGAAGGGAGCAGAAGGAAGCTTTTGCTGGTCTCTAGCACCTTTTGCCCTGCTGCTGCTCCCACATCTCATTGATTTGTTCCCTGTGCAGCAGATGCCAGTCAGGCAAAAATGGAATATTTATCTCTGCAAGGCTTTATCTGAAAAATCTTAAACTGTGCCTTTCAGTAGGTGTCAAGGAAAAAGCAGCTTCTCTCTCCAAAGGAACATTTCCATAAAGGAATTGGCTTTCTCTCTAGTACATCCTCAGAAAGTGTTGGGTTTTTGTGACCCTTATGGCCTGAAAGGATTTTCAATGCAGTTGTATGGACCAGATTCAATGCAGTAGCTGTTTCACATTGTCCAAATGGTGTAACAAAATGAAAACACACTAATGACTTACACTGACCATTAAGGAATACACTGAGTCTACTTTATCATCACTTCGTATTAAGGGAGAAACAAAATTCAGGTTGGAGGAGAGACATGCAATGGGAAGGATGGGGGAAAGAATGTCTCAATAGCAGAATCAAGAAAGTGTGTCTGGGGGGTCTTGGTTGTTGACTAAAAAATATTTTTTCAGTCTGAAACCAAAAGTTGCATTTCATTTTCATGTTCTCAAAACTTTATGCCCAGTTTCAATTTAAAAAAAGAGTGTGGTTTTTTTCACACAGAAATGTTTCACTTTTAAAAATCCTTCCAAATGAATTTTTTTTTTTTTGCCTTTTAAGGAATTCTTCCATCCCGGCCTAAGAAAAAATCAGTGTTTGGCTGGACCCATAATGAGAAATATTTGTAACAATTCTGAAATGTGTAGCCTGGATTCCCTAGAAAGTGTAGCTTGTTCAACAAGAAAGACATATTGAAAGAGAAGTGTCCTGGGATAAGTCTGAAATACAAAAACTGTCATTGCCACAGAACCACTGGGCTGGCAGGGATGGATTAAGTGATTATTACTCACAAAATTTTTATTAGGCCGGCTATTTCTTTGTGCCCAGGGAGAACCATGATGCACAATCAGTAAGGGAAATTTCCGTGTCTTCTGAAATATATAAGGCAGGACCTGAACAAAAATGTCCCAGCGCTGCTGGCAGCAACAACAGCTATTCATTCTGTAATATTTAACAAGAAGGTGCCCAACCAACCTAAAGCAGATGACAAGATGAAGATGTGAGTGGCTGGAAACAGCAAGAATCAGGAAATTGGCAACAACAGCATCTGAGGTAGCAGCCTTTATAAAGTGTTGGGAAATGAGGATGTAATGTCAGAGTTTATGGAATTACAGTGCTCACTGCAAACAGCAGCCCTTCCACAGCAATCTCCACATAAAAGGTGTCAACCACGGGCTTAATTTTTAAGAGGACTAGATGATTATGGATCATGCTATTAGTTTACATCTTTCCAAAGACTTATCCCCTGACGAAAAGCACTGGGACCAAGAGAGCCAGAAAGCAAACATCTTCCTCCCTGCCCTGAGGCTACCTCAGAACTACTGCAGCAATAAGCTGCTGCTGCTGCAACCTAAGCAGAATTTCCTGCCTGTTACACCCTCCTCCCAGCTTTACACATGTCCTACCTCCTCCCAGCTTTATATTCAAGCTGCTCACATGGCACAAGTTCTATTTTATTACCTCGTGGCTGCAGTGGGCTAAAAAAGACAAAGAATGGCTGCAGAGATCAGCGTTGCCTGGATCCTGGCTGCATCCTGCCTCAGCCTGCAGGGAGCCGCCTGGTCCTAAAGGATTCTCACACTAAATGGGACTTTGTCCCTGCTGATGGTGTCCCCATCCTGAAGCAGGCATGTGCCACCTCACCCAGGAGCATCACAGTAAGTAAAGGAAGACCTACCTCTGCTAGTATCTCCAAAGTCAGGCAGAAGAAGAAGGGAGACTCCAAGGAAGATGGAGAGAGATGGTTTGCAAGCACCTGGAGTGATGGGACAAGGAGGAATGACTTCACACAGACAGAGAGCAGGGTTAGGCTGGATATCAGGAAAAATTCTTGACTGTGAGGGTGGTGAAGCACTGGCACAGGTTGCCCAGAGAAGCTGTGCCCCATTCCTGGCAGTGTCCAAGGCCAGGCTGGAGAGGGCTTGGAGCAGCCTGGGGCAGTGGAAGGGGTCCCTGCCCATGGAGCTGGGTGGGCTTTGGAGTCCCTTCCAACCCAAACCATTCCAGGGTTCCACAACTGGGACAGACAGCACCACAAGACCCCTGGGTGGTTTTACTGAGCTGGCCACTGCTGGAATGGCCCTGACAGGGCTTCCATGAAACAGCCACTGTCCCAGTTGGTACACACAGATCGGGCACTGCCCGAGGCACAGCACTGGCTTTCCTGCTCTCAGCCACAAAGGATTTAACTGAGCACTGGTCCACAACCACAAACAGCCCAGCCCTTCAGCAGCTGAACTGAGACCCCCTCCCAGGGCAAATCTGGGGGGTGTCAGCCCTGCTGGAACCAGTGCCACAGCACCCATCAGCCCCCAGAGCACAGGTCACAATCCACCAGTAAGGAAACAAGATTCCTAAGTAATCGAATCAAGTGCAAATCATTTAAGAGAGCAGATAATTCCTTGGCTGCTATTTTGTGTTGTTTTTTTTTTTAATTCCTTTGCATTTTCAAAGCAATACGTTCCTATTTAATGAATTACCAAATAGTTTCTCATCAAAATGAGTAAAGAAATCACAGCAGAGATTTTTTCTTTATTATTTTATCGGGTTGGCAATATCAGAAGAGATAATGCAATGTCCTTTGGCACCATAAAATATTCAGCATTGTGAATAAAATTCTTGATAAAAGAGCAGCATTTTACAGAGGCCCAGTGCTTTCAAAAGCATGCCTTTAAATGATTTAATTTGAAAATTAAATCACATTTGAATCATTTGATTACTGTTTAATAACAATACATAACTCATATCTTTTAAAAAATCAGATTCTGCTCTCTATGGGTATATATATATATTTTAAAAAGGATTAGTGATTAGAAATTTTCCCCTCCAACCAGCAAATTCTGACACTGCATCTTCATCCTGGAGAGTTCCTTTCTCAAGTTGCTTCAAGGAGCAACTGGGCAACCAGAAAGAGTCAGAAAAATTGAAGGATGCTTTAAAACTGCACTCTGTTTCCCTCCCTCTCATTTTTTATATCAAGTTAATCTGATAGCCACAAATGTGATGTTTTAACCTATATTGAAATTAATTACCTTCTTTGTTTTTTGGTCAGAGGAAAGATGAGCAGGTGGTGGGAAAAAGAGAAACATTTGGCACTCAAAGCAGACCAAGATGTTGACCCATTGGTGGCAGTTTCCCAGAGGTAAGGAAGTGTCAGACTTGCTTCTAAGAGCCACCACAAGGTACCTGCCACTCTCCTTCAAAGGGCAATTTGTACTCATACATTGTATTTAAAGCCAATGCAAAGCAGAGTGTTGTGTGAAGAGTTTTTCTGATAAAATTTCATATAAAGTTTTGAAGTACTACCACCTTAAGCGGAAAATAAACCCTGGATTTGTTCATTTCCCCCTACCAATGGTTTTTTTTCCTTGCATTTCTAAAACTGAACAAGCAAAAAATTGAGTGATGGGAAAAGGAAGAGGAAAAATATGATAAAAAATAAGAAGCTTGGTGTGTGTGTAAGAAAAATTTTTAAAAGTCCAGCTGGCTTCTAATGAAAAAAAATTTTAAAACCCACATGAATATTTTTGTTGGGAGGGATGGTGATACATCCCCCCATTTAATCCTAGCAAACAAAAGCTGAGCCACAGTTATCTGGATTGAATGAGACTAATTAAATTTCCTTTTGGACAGACATCACTGTCTTAATCTCCCCATCTGCAAGCTTAAGCAATGTTTCATCTTTTAGAGGTAAAACCTGTGCAGAACTCCAGAGTTCCCACCAAAGGGAACAACTCTCCCAAACCACAATGCAGAAGCAGCTCTGCCTTCAGGCACTCCATAATAAGGATTGTTCAATATTAGCCAGCCAGGATTGTATCAAAACTCACATATTTCCTCCTCTAACACTGAACTAAACCGTATGTAATTCTACAGCTCCAAGTACAACTTGCTTTTCCTGCAGATGAACTTACAGGGTTGGTCTATAATCAGACCAGCTGCCTCACAATTAAATCTCTGTCCAGAAAAGTGCATAAACCTGCGAGGAAAAGCTGTCCCATGAAATAAAAACACGTGCAACGAGCATTACTCAGCAAGCTGTCAAATCACAACAAATGCTTGGGAAGAGTTTTAATTTAATCCACTTCTTGTAAACAGAGGCAGCCATTGAAAACATTGTAAACTCAAAGAATGAAATTTAAAGCAAGTCTTTGACTGAAGGAGCTTCAGGCCACTGGGGGATATTTCAAGACTAAGGTCGCCCACTCTCTTCAGCTTTTAGAGTTGCTTGGTCTGCACACGTTTAATCACATTTCTGGAAAAACTGAAAAGCACTAAATGGGGATATACACTATGCATTGCAGATTTTGTCTTTCCCCTCCCTCCACAGAAAACAGCTTCTAGACTTCAGTAGATGTGAGCTAATTTATGCCACTCAGGGTTCAGACTTTTCATACTTCTCTACCCAGAACACAGTTGTACATTTAGAGAAGCTTTGTGCCACGTTATGAGCTCTTTAATTAATCAAAGTTTCTGATCTAGTCTCTTTATACTCTCCACTTGAGAACATTTTTATGAAGGAAACATTTTACCTGGCTCCATATGATATTTAATTCTGCTTCTCAAATATCAGTTAATCTCATAAAGGCACACTGCTCACAAGTGTTCCCTCCTCTCGCTTAATTAATTTTTAATGCTCAAAAAATTGCAGTTTTCAGAGAAGCCAATTAAAATGATTCATCCAAAAAATCCCCAGCAAATGCCCTTTCAGGATGACTCAACTGCTTGTATTTATTATATTTGCTCAAGTCAATGAGGGGAAACTATTTTTGAAGCTGGAAGTCAGAGTTAGGAAACCAAAAGGGGATTTATAACAAAACAGCCATGTTGCTCAGCATTTTTCGATCCAGGAGAAAGCAGCCAAAGCGTGACATCCAAATTACAAAGAAAGCTGAAGGATCACTGAGGAGGCAATAAGGACACAGATATGCAGGAGCCACAAGAGTGAGATGGGGGCAAAGGGATTTACCAGTGTTTTGGTATTTCCCCAGGCAAGCTGAGACCCAGAAGTTTTCCTCACGTGTCCATCCTTATTAACCCTTTCCATAGGCTCTCTGGACACTAACTAGGCTGCCCCTTGAGTTGCAGCAGCTTCCTGTGAAGGATGAAAGCACTAAATTGAAGAATAACTATTGCTAAGCCATAACAGATGCTCACACTGACTCCTACTCTGCCTCAGTCCCCCTTGGGTCCAAATCCTTGTTTTTTCCTTCAAGGACAAAATGCACTGGGGGGAAAAATGCCAGATTTAGGGAGTTCTTTGGTTCTGTCTTTGTTCTCCTTGCCATTTATTTCATCCCTCCTCTCCTTCCTTATTCATTTTTTTAAGATAGGATTGTCTGCTTGTGCAGTTTCATAGTTAATGTAGCTAATCAAAGGTGGACTTGGTGAAGGGGTTCCTTGAAGGTCAGCTAAAGATGGTCCATATAAAACATCTCTGCACCCATGTGAGTCCCTATAAAGTTAATGCAAGCAAACAGAGGTACTTTTAGAAAGCCAGACCTTGGCCAAAATCATGTGGTTGCATGGATTCAGTGCCAGCTTCAGGCAAAGCTTCCACCTACTGGAGTGATCAAACCCAATTCTGGCAATTTCACAATGTCTCCTTAAACACTCATCCCCCTCAGTCTTCAAGGGGACGCCCAGAACAGAACTGAAAAGGATCCCAAAAGCTGCCATACATCCAACCTACATACAGCCACTTGCATCCTTATATTTAATAGAGGATAACTTCATTTTTATAGGCTCTTTTGGAACAGTAGGTTATCAAAAATCACTAGTGAAATCTTTCATCTGTGGTGGACTTGTGATGTAAGAATAAAATTACAGACAATTACAGCACTACCTCTTCATAAAGACGAAGCCCTAACATGTTTATGTAATTCCCTAAAGATAATAGGTAAAATAGCTTAATGAGAAAGGAGTGACAGCCACCAAGGGAAGGATCACCTTCAAGATAATGATTGGGACTGGCAGAGTCATCACAGCCTCAGAGAAAGACAAAGAGGGAGCATCCTTCGGTAGTGGAAAGCTTAAACACCTCGTGTGATGTCAATTCTTACATTTTGAGCAAGCCAGCAAATCATGCTCCCCAATAATTTACACCTACGTGGCAATAAGTAGATTACAGCACATGACTAAACAGGACAAAATATCATGCAATGCTAAAAAGAAGCTGCTGGAGACAGGGGAAAAAATCCAGATTTGTTTAGAAGGCCAACATGGTGTTCTATTTCATTATCTCAAAGAGAACACGCAGCTAAAAACATTCCCTATAGCAAAAGCTGAAAAAAGTCCATTTCACAATGATGAAAGCATCCAAAGTCTCCTGATTTATTAAACAATGGATCACTGCTAAATTCTTCTAGAGCAACATCCAGCAGATCTAGTTCCAAGGCCTCAGTGGAGGTAACTGCTCACCTCATTCATCATTACTTCTTCTCTCATTTTAAATAAGAATATTAAGTTAGTAAAGGCTGGAAGAATTTGTTTGGTTGCTATACACAACCATGGCAAATTCTCTTAGGATTTGGCACATAGCTCGCAAACTTTTTGACCCTCAGCTTACTTGATAATAACTTTTAGAAAAATAAGAATTTGATACTTAGCACATATTCAGGTGCAGAGCCTGGGCCTAGGCCTATGCCAATGGGGTGAAAATAAGTCTTAGTCTGCACATCAAGTGTTGTTAGTAAGCATTAAATTACCCTCTTAATTAATAAATTCTTTTAATTGCGGTATGGATGTCAACTCTTGGTGCTCATTAGTATTCTACTCTTTAAATAAGCATCACTGTAAGGGAAGTAGAATTCAGTGGGGCACTGGAGTCATCAGGAGTATTTTCTAAATATAGGTATAGCTGCCACCTAAGTGGCCAAATTCCTACATCAGTTTCAGCAGCATGATCCAAGATAGATCTGTAAGCTAAATATAGAAGCAGTGAAAAGAAGGAATAGGAATGAGCAGGCTGCAATATAAGTGGAAAGGAAAAGCAGCACAGCCATCCTTGAAGTGTCCAGTTCTCCTGTAGCTTACTGAAATGGGTATGTCAGGGACAGGACCAGGTATGCAGTGCTGTTTTATAAGTCATATATTTAAATATGACCACGTTATTAAAATGCACATCTATATAATAGGTGCTTACATGCAAAGGAAATATCCTCAGCAGCTGGACTTGAATGATCTTTGTGGGTCCCTTCCCAACTCAGTCTATTCTATGATCACTTTATTTTTAATTCCTCTCAGAGCTGAAGAATAACACATTTAATACAGAAGTGACAAAACACACAAGTTCTCTGCAGTTTTGTAAGTCTATGAGAATTAAAGTGTAGATTTTTTTTTTCCTCTGCAGTGTTGGCAATAAGTGCCAGCATGGGAGCAGAGTCACCCACCTGGAAAAAAAAAAAAAAAGCTATTTTTTCCCCCTTATCCCAAGCTGTTGTGATGGAGTCGCATTAAAACAAATCCAAAGGGATTTCAGGAGGGCCAGAAAGGATGAGGAGGAAACAGCCACCCTATGATACAGCATCAGCACAAACCAGCTGGGAATTAGGCTGGAAACCTGGGATGTTCTTGTGGGATCTCATCAGTAACTGGCAGGCAAAAAGGACAACAGCTTTCTCAGCAGTTTATACCCAAGTGCTCATAATCTCTCTAGCTGTATATGTATTTAACCTTCTAGTGGAAATTAGGGAAAGCAGAAAGCTCCTGTAATACTCATCCCAGTGCTTCACCAGAGTACAAAATCCTAGGAAACCACTTGTGACAAACTGAGAGCTCAGGTACAGAGCAGCAGAAGCTGCTGATAACAGCATGTCACAGGAAGATAAGAGACCATGAGTACCTCCAGAGATGCCTCACACCCACACTTGAGCATTTCTGTGCACATTGCCCACATGCCAGGAAGCTGTTTATTGTCTGTGTCACAGAAGAAGCTGGCAGAAGTACCTCACAGCCTTTGGCAATCTGAAAATCCCTCCTTTGAACAAGAGCTGAGAGCAAAAATTAAGTTAAAACCTTGAAAGGATTAGAATTATTTCATTAATACCGGGTCTGAATTTCAAATTTAGATCCAAACCTGAACCTTCCACTCTACCCATGCTGAGAGGGCTTGGATTTAATGTTTCAAAGTCCAGTTAGAAAACATGTTTGCTGTTCCACAAAATACCTATCACTTTGAGATTGTACTCTTGTGGCATCTGGCAAGAGGGGAGGAAAAAGGGAATATGGATATAAAGGGAACACCTTTTCCATTTAGCAGATTCAAGCACAGAAGTATTTGTTCTGAGTACAAACTTGAAGATATTCCCTTTTCCCATGATGAACATAGTTGAGTTACGTGGATGTGGAGTGTCTCAAAGTCAGTCAGCTCCTGACACACATTTGTTTTTGGGAGAAGCAACAGAGAAATCAGAGGATGAGAGCTCCAGTGTTGCAGACACACTGCTCTACAAAACTGGACATCAGGCAAGGTGAGAATTTACAACTGGTGTCACACACAAACCACTGACTGCTTACTGGGACTACTCATGCCTTTCTGGCTCAATTTTAAAAAATTCAGAACCCGGTGCCAGTCTTAAACTCACCAACCTTTCCCCACTTGGCTCAATGGACACTTTTCCCATTCTATACTAACTCAGCACCTGCCTTGCCCACAGACACCTGCCCAAGAGCTGGTTTTCTTCCATCAAGATGTAGGAGTTGGTCTCCATCTGTGTTTCATTCATGAATTCACTATACACACATATATATTACACGATGAACAGAGAACAGTTGAAACTGGATAATTTTTAAGGTCCCTTCCAATCTCTGACTCTCATTCTGAATGCAGTTTTCTTTCACAGTCTCCTGACAAGGTTCTGCAGCACTGGTACAGGAGCAGTGATTGAGAGCCAGAAGCAAGCTCCACAAAAATAATCTGTGGAAAATTCCCTGTGACACTGGAGCCCATGGGCTGCTCTGGGCTCAGTCCTTATCAAAGACATCCCCATGGTGCTACACAAACAACACACAACTGTGTGGACAGTAGCCTGGTTACTAACAGAAAGCCCAGAGAAATACTGCTGGGATTAACATAGCACAGGATAAAAGCCAGCTCTCTTTCCTATCAAACTCCTGATGCTATTTTGGATAACCTCTCTGACAGTAACTCTCCATTTCACAAGCCAACAGCAGATGAGCGCTTGCAGCATAGTGCTGACTTGCTTCCTCGTACCCCAACACCTGGCCACAACAGGGAAAATCCCAGCATGACCAGACATGTCAGCAGCTTTGGGGACACAATACATTTTAGGATCTGTCCTAGTGCACACTGTCCAGTCAGACTCATTCAGTCAGCTCTGCAGACTCAAAGGAAAGCCTCCAAAACACTCATCATCCCCTCCTGGCACTCTGCAGTGAAGTACCTTTCATCTTGCTTTGGGCCAAGGTGTCAGTCACCACATGGACAATTAGTACAGTTGTGTCCTGGAGCTTCCTATCCCCCAATAAGGGGCACACCTGGAACACCAAACACACTCTCAGCTGCCAGTGTGTCTGCAGGAAGAGGTCTTTGTTTTATTGGATCAGCTGGCACATTCCCAAACTCCAAGCAACACTCAGCAGCACCATTCTCCTGTGGTGAAAAACCTGTAGATCCCAAAGTGCACAAAAGGGACACCCTTCCCAGTTACTGAGCTATCCCAGACACAGTTACTGAGGCAGGGGCCAGGGGAATGCCTGAGATTACACCTCAGATATCCCATCCCTCCTCCAACAGCCAGGCATCACCATCCTCTTCATCTCTCACTTACTGAAAGTAGGCACGGAAACATTTATCAGCGTGTGTGTATAGAGGCTCTGTCAAAGAAAAAAAATAATAAATTTGGCACGTTCCTCTTGGCTCTGTATTTTGCTTATATATGTCTCTTCTTTATCTCTGATCTACAGATGCTCAGGACAGACAAGCTAATAGAGGAACTGCCTCCAAACTAATCCTGAGCTATCAAGACACAGAACACAGAAAGGCTTGCAAGCTGCAGAAGAAACTGTGCTAAGAAAGCAGGACTCTGTCCATAGTGGGGGCAAAAGTTGTCTGCATTTTAGTTACAGCTTCAGCATCTGCTGTACAGGGCAGGAAGAGAATTCTTTCCAGTGCTAAACCCTCGAGAAGATAAAACCTGTACCCCCGGCTTTTGTTTTCCCTTTTAGATCAACTGTTTTAATGCTCCTTATTTAAGTACATTAAAGTAGGAAAAAAGGTGAGGTTTCAAATAGAACTGAATGAACAAAGCACACAGTAATCCCTCCTGCTGGAACTGTAATTTCTTCTTGTAGGAGAGAACTGTGTGCATGTGTTTCTGCACGAGCTACGCTGCTTCTCCTCGCCTACAGGACTTGGCACAGCTCTTCCAAGGGAATACTGAAATAAAGCCAGAAATGCTCTGGCCTCTTGGTCCCCTGGGTCCTGTTGGCTGGCAGGACAACCTACAGATGCTGCTGGAAGGCAGCAGGCTTGGCACTGTCCCCCAGCTTGTCAGGGGGCTGAACACAGGTGACATGCTCATGTGTCCTGGTTTTGGATGGAGGCATTTACAGAAGTGATGCTGGTCATCGGCCAGCACTGAACCCACCACACTCATGGCAGTGCTCCAGGCTTGCCAGGAGTTTGTCAGCAGCAAGACATCCCAGCATGGAGCTCCTTGGAGAGGGTTCCTTCAGGAGGCTACTTGTGTATCCAAACAGGGCCTTACACTGTTGCTGCTTCTGGAAGTGAAGTGCTGGAGCAATAATTTACCAAATGTATCACACCCACATTTACAGCTGTGTTGCCTGACCCCACAAGTTATGGGGGGCCAGGGAGGAAGGGGCAAGGAATAAAATAAAATCTCATTATTTTCTTGGGAACAAGTAAAGGTCAGTTGTCTCATCAAATTTCACCCTTAATAGTATGCCTGTTCCCTCAAGGAAATTTCTAATTGTTCCTCAATAACTGCAAACTTTGGCTTCTGCCTCTGTGAATTTTAGGAGCTTCTTCAGGGAAGAGTCTCTAGTTTGCTCTGAAGAAATCCTGAGTAACCCAAATGAGAAGAAACTCTTGCCATGCAGCATTTGCCATTGAAATGTATGACAAACACCAGACAGACTGTGAAGTCAACACACGTGCAATGACACTACTGCCACTTGTGATGCTTCTCTCACAGCACAGGGAAAGGTTTGGTTAACAAAACTCATCATTTCTAGACAATAGTCTCTTCATATGAAACCACTGATTTTATTTATCAGGCTCCATAAGTTGATCTTCTCCCTTACACATCAGCACCTACACTCACCTACTCCACAGTAGATACAACCAAACCAAAAGAGAAAAGAGGTTTACTCATGAGCTGAGCAACCACAAACCAGCACGCCCCTCATCATCTCTTCTGTCTTTCTAGAGAGGGAGAATTTTGAGATATTGCATCTCTGCCAGAGCAGTGCCAGAGCCTCATCTCAGTTAAAAGCCCAGCACTCCCAAAGCAAAGGCAAGTACTCATTCCTCAAATAGCCACACACTCAGGTGGCTCCACTTCAGTGCAACACCACAGGCTGGAATAAATAGTAAAATTACTCAAGTGTTGAACAATGGGAGTAACTGTGTACAAGGCATCAGGCTACAACATGTAGCATAATGCCTAATAAGATATCACAGCACGTTATCTCTGGTATTTTGCAAGCATTCTGTACTGCAGAAATCTCTCCACCATTAAATTCAAAGCCATGAATAGGAGAAAATAGCCTTTTTTTAAGCAGAGTAAGACTCCCATGGTTGCCTATCACAGGGGTGCAACAGAGGGGTGTATGATCTGCAAAACAGTTGATTAATTTTGCCCAGCACTCAGCTTTAATTATAGGACAGCCTTAGGGCTAATATCAATTCCTTACTATGCAGACTCTGGATAATCACAGGCTGTGTTCTGGGAGCTCTAGCTCTGCAGCAATGGGGACAGGAGGCAATTTGAATGCCTCTCCTTTACACGTAGTTCACACCTATTTCACTGCCGTGTGGGAGGTGCAGGGCTGCTGAACCTCCTGCATTTCTCCTGCCTCCCCTTCTGCCCTTCCACAGCTGCACACGTGCTTTTTGGGGGAGCTCCCGAGGCTGGACAGACACAGCCAGCAGAGGAGCTGGGTGGGAAGAGGTTAAACCATCCACCCAAAGCTGGGGCTGTGGACACAATCCACATTTTCTGCCAGCCCACTCCCCAGTGCCCACACTGATGCCTCCAGAAATTGCCTCCTTTCAACTGAATGATTTGACATTTATGCTAAACATGTGCTTGCCTTACCTGTAGGCATTTTCTGGTACATGGAAAGTTTTCCTCCTTGGAAAAGGCAGACTGGCCTTGTTCCAGCTCAGCATCCCCTGCTCCTCAGCCCCTTTGCTGCAAGAGCCAACTGCCTCTGCACATGGACAACACACACGTCACAAGGACCTTAAATGTCAGTGCACATCTTTTGTGAGGACTTTCGGGCAAATTTATGATTAAAAGTAGATATTTAAGCAGAAGATGAATGCATTATGTCCTCAGGCTCCTTAAGTCATGATCCATATTTATAATACAAGGCTAAGGCTTCAGTTGAATAATTACATCTTTTGCCTGCCCATTCTTCCCTCCCACCCCCATATGTATACACTCACCACAAATGCATATATAACATTTAAAGTGAGCAATTATTCAACCCAAAGGCAGAGTATCCTTGAGTATGTGCATGCTAGAGAGGGAGCTTAATTCTTTAATTGCCATGTAAGGTCTGCAGGAGCAAACCTTGATGAGATTAAAACACCTTACTCAGCACAAATCAAGGTAAGAACAGCCTATTCCACAGGGGCTGGAGCACACCATGGCTAACAAATCCCAGGACTGTAGTAGCCACAATCATGCCAACTCCGGGTAAATATTTCCCTTCCAAGCAGAAGTCTCTGATTTGAAGTCTCTGACTTCTAACTTGGTCAGTTCTTCAGAGTGGAAGGTGATGCTTTATAAATGAATGAAAGGCACTTTAAAACATTTGGCAGCCACTGAATTCAGAAATCATACAACAAACCCCCCAACAGTACCACAGATACTGCTTTTCAACTACTGTTGATCTCCCCTCTCTTATTTGAGGTCATCTTTCTCAGCAACAAGCACTGCCACTGGATGTCTTTAAGTCAGAAATTTGGTTAGAAGTAGCATTTTGACCAGTATCCTAGAAATATCAACCTGTATTTCTTCATGCACCCTTCTCAGGACTACAGATTTCATTACAGAAGAGGGAGAGTACAGGTATCACTAAGAAGGATTCCACACAACCAAACAAGACAAGAACTGCATTCATTACAGCTGGGAAATGCAGCTTTTACACACAAGTACATGTATGTGCACGTACATGCAGGCAGGCACTTCTAATTCATCAGAAAATCAGAAGACTTTTCACTAAATTGAACACTCTCCATCAGTTCTAGAAGTGTAAATGCTGTCAGCAGCCTCAGAGTAATGTGCTGCAAACAAAAATGTTTCTTGACAGGATCCCATCTTTTGCCAAAAACTTTATTAAAAAATTCCTAGCAGGTCTCATCACTCTTTGTACCTCCCCTAAAATTTGCCCTCCAGTACACAAAAGGAGCAGAAAGTGGTGGGAGCCTGCACACAGCCATGTCTCATGGGCTGCACTAACCCAAGAGCAACTTCCATGGCAAATTTATCACCACAGTCCTAGTCCCAAATATTCAGTGTCAATGAAATGCATTTAGCTAACTGGGATTCTCCCCATGATATCACTTTAAAATCCAAATCCCTTATTCAGGCGGAAATAGAAACCACAGTGACACTGGTCCGCTGAAGAAAAAAGTCACAGCTGCCACAATGGGTGTCACATATTCTGGGGGCTGGCAGAGCCAGACAAGGACACCACCCATGGAGCAGACTATTTGAAAATTAAACTCCTCAGCTCTGAGCAGGTCTTTGAGACATCACTCAAAGCAGAAGTATGGGAAATACAGGTGATATTAGGCAGCAGAGGTGGGGGAGTGTGAACAGGGATGGGCAGAGCATCGTTGAAGAAGCTACTGACTCCTTGCTTTATTCATATCATCACTCAAAAAGACAAATGGAAGAAATTCCTGCCTTGTCCATGGCTCGTGGCTTAGCAGAATCACAGTGATTTTTCTTCTTTTTCCCATCCACCTCCAAAAGAGATAAAAATCATTACCTCCTTTCATAACGAATTTCACCACATGCCCTGATTAAGAAGCAGGGTGTAACCAAGCTTCCCCCGAGTTGTCCTTCCATCTCTCTTGTCCACAAAGAGAAGAGAAACAGAGAGACTTATTGGTCTTGACCTGCAACAAATTAGCTCAGCTCTGTAGCAGATGAAGGAAGCCAAGGCTACACCAACAGCCTCTGCAGAGTAAAGAGACACACAAAAAAAGGTATTCCTGAGGTTGTAGTTTAATTCCTCCCTGAAAGATTTTTTTGTTAATTCAGAATGGTTCCAATATTCCATCCAAGCATTTGTGTCTGCCAGTAAGACAGTCACGCAAGCCACGGAGAGGTCAAGCTGCTGAATTTTCACGAGGTAAAGTTAGGCCCCTGAAATTTTTAGTTCCTCACCAGTAGAATTCCCATAAACACAGATGGATGGCAACATCCAGTGACAGATGTATTGACTTGCTCTGCAATCCAAACACTACTGTGATGTCTGTCCTGCAACACTTCTTTGCACGCTGCAGCATCTCACACCAGTGATGTCTCATTTCTACCACTCATTGTGATCACAGCAGAGGAACTCAGCTCCTAAGCACAACTTAGAAGATCAGCACAAAAAATAAGACTTTTTGTTACCCGGGCTAAATTTCTGGGTTATTGTGATGCATTTTGCTGCTGGAAATAGAAACCCACAACGAGACGCAGCCACTGCATTTCCATGACATGAGTCCTCTTGTTTAGTCCTAAAGAGGATGGCATTTGTCATCTCACGACACACAGGACATGTGCTGTGCATTTCACTCGTTCTGCCAGCTACTCAGAGTTTTATGCTGCAGGTTTCCTTGCTGCTGTGCCTCATTCCTAGAGCATCATTTCAGCCTGGTCTTTATTTGGAGTGGCAGGTACAGGAAGCAGTCGTGCTAAGATACAGGAGAACATCTGCATCCGAGGCTTGCTCCTGCTTTGTCATTATGAATATATAATACCACAGCTCTGGGAAGGGAGGAGGCCAGAGCATGCTTGCAAGTGTGTTTGATGGGGTGGGCAAATCCTGCCTATAACAATAATTAAGAAGCTGATGTACTTATGGCACGTTAGAAATAACTTTTGGAGACAGTTTAGCATTCAGAAAAGGTCAGATGAGGTGGGGTGGAAGCTCACCTTGAAAAGCCAAGGGGTAACACCCAAGTTACAGTGTGCCAAGCTGAACAAAGCAATTGCAAGTCATTTCTTTAACTGCATCTAGACTACCATGACACAACCATTAGCAATGGCTGTGGACCCATTCTTGCCAAGTGGCTTCTCTGTGCATTCCACTGCTCATAAACCAGATCCACGTTGACCTCACTGCCTGCCAGTGGCTGGCCTGGCTGAAATCTCCAGGATAGTCCTCAAAGAAGGGGAGATTATCCCTTGGTGAAGCCCTGGGCACCCCTGAAGAGGAGCTTCTCTTAAGGGTGCCACTGTTTTTTCCAGGGAAAAAGCTCCTGGGAACCCTGGTGCAACCGTGAGCCTGCTTTGCTCCCTCATCCTGGTGGAGGTCTGTTCACATCAAATGCAAACCTGGGGGCTTAAAATGCCTCTGGCAGAGCCCCCAGGAGCTGCCAGCACCTTTGGTCTCATTAGGGGGACTCTGCTGCTCGAAGGGGCTCACACAGGCTTTACAGGAGGATGCAGAAATACGCACACAGAATGATGCTGCAAAAGAGTGAAAGTGTACACAGAAACCTCACAAAACACATTCACCAAAATTCACACCAGACATCAACTCCTCGCATACATGGGGCTGTCAGACCATAAAACGACTGTGACTCTCTGCCACCAAGAACCAAGCCTAGGGCAGTGAAAAAAAAAATACAGAGCAGCAGAGGTATCTCACACACACCAAGCCCACCAGAGCAGTGCAGATAAAGTCTACCAAGTGTCCATGTCCTAAAGGAAAGTTAATGGCAATTGTGAGGACTTCAGACTCCAAAATACAAATATAAGAGCAAATAAACTTCAAAATGTCACAACTACACCCAGAAAAGTTTTAGCACCACCTATATTAGCTTATATCAAGTAAAGGCAAACGAGCTCAGCTACAACAGAAACAAAGATCCAAAACCAGCCTGGGATTTAAGTCTTACAACCTGCTTTTACTCATGAAATACCCAGTCCTCTTCTGGCTGATTAGAGTAACAGGATACCCTGAGAAAGACTGCTTTTGTATTTCCCCGACTTTACGGAGTCAAAATCATTTCAGAAGTCTTACTGGGATTTCATGCTCCTTCATTAAGTAAGGAGGTGAAATACCTGTTTAAAAAAATTCCCCAGCTACAAAGGAGATGAAACTCCAGTTAAAAAAAAATCCCAAACTTTTCCCAGCTACAAACACCCAAGTTATTATTTCAATACTTACATTAAACCATACAAACTGTCTTTTGCTTTAGAAGCCTTATGTTTTTGCCAGATCTGTATAAAATGTGGTTGCCTCCAGAGGCAAAACCTAGAGGAAGAAGAAATCCATTCCGGAGAGCTGATGGGCTTTCTTGCCATACATCAAGATGTATGCACCTTCTGTGATGCCTACAACACATTTTTAGCCAAAAACTGACCCGTGTGATGGAGCACACCGTGACATCAGAGCATCTTTGGGTTATTTCACCACACACTGTACAGTATTCTAACCCAGCACAGTCCTTTACCCATGAGAACAGTCTTTATCCTAACTCCAAAATAGCCTAACTTCTGCTATGCTGACTGAGAATGTTCTTCCTTTTGATTTTTCAGTCATTACTGGATTGTTTGGGCAGTTCTGCTCTAAGCACTGCTTCATAAAATTATTTTCCCTGATTCAATTATGTATTCATTAAAACATCATTTAGATTTAATTATTTTAGCAATATATTGCTTCTCAGAGTTGAAAATATTATTTTTAGAGAATCTGAAGCATGAGGTTAGATCATTTACTGAATCAAGTTAAGATGCAATCAGAAGACTCAAAGTTAACTTTTGAGAGTATCTGGGCAAATCTCACTTCCTCTTTCTATGAGCTTACTCTTTACAGTACCATTTAGCTAAAAATGCTCTAATCACTAGAAAAACTTGTCAGTGCAGTTTGTCAAGTTTCCTCCAACTCTCACTTATTTTGCCTTAAACAGACATTACCCAAGTGCCCCAGAGCCCTTCTCCCTGCACACTGTGTCTTTTTTGCAGCCTTTTTTATTTGCTGGGTTAAGAAACATCCCCCCAGGGAGATGGCTCCTCATCTCCCAAGCCAAAACTCATCAACACCCACAGGGTCCAGGAGGACAAGGCTCAGATGGATTTCTCAGGATCCACTTCCTTTCCTTGCTGCTGGATGTCCCTGGAAGCAAGGATTTGCAGAGCAAGGATAAAGTTATCTCTAATCTCTCCTCTAAATTGAACGATTACACCAGAGATGTCACTGTCTGAGCATAAACTCTGAGGGGTGTTTCTGAGAGTGGTAAAGTGTTTGCTAGGGAGACTTTTAAAGGTCTGAGTTTGAAGATCTTTGAAATGGAGAGTTTGCTGTCCTTCCACAAGAAACTGCTTTTGTATCTGTTCTTCATACACCTCTGCTGGGAGGAAAGGCTGAGGGAATTGGGATTGTTCAGCCTGGAAAAGAGAAGGCTTTGGGGTGACCTCCTTGTCCCTTCCAGTGCCTGAAGGTAACCCACAGGAAAGATGGAGAGAGACTCTGGACAAGGGCCTGCAGTGACAGGACAAGGGGCATGGCTTCACACTGACAGAGAGCAGGTTTAGATTGGATATGAGGAAGAAATTTTTCCCTGTGAGGGTGGTGAGGCCCTGGCACAGGATGCCCAGAGCAGCTGTGGCTGGAAATGTCCAAGACCAGGCTGGATGGGGTTCTGAGCAAACTGGGATAGTGGAAGGTGTCCCTGCCCATGGCAGGGGATTGGAATTGGATGATCTGTAAAGTCCCTTCCAACCCAAAACATTCCATGTTTGTACAATCAAGCACCAGCTCCTGAGACAAAGTACTGCTCTACTTGCAGGAAACCAAAATATTCCCCACCAAAGGAGAGCAGAGCCATCCTTGAAAACACCAAGCACACCAATTTGCAAATGCTACTGGCATCACAGTTCTCTGAACATTCATCCCTTAAGTTGAAGGCCCCACACAGAAAACTAGTGGAAATTAGTCCTTTGTCTTGATACTTGTTCCAATAGCCTCTGCATTAGCCTTGGAGTAGCACACCAATCTTTTAATAAGTTACTACACCATCCAAGCTGAGCAGTGCAGAGATCTACCTTTTATTTCTGGGGTTGCTAGCAAAAAGGCAGGAAGCAGATGTGCCTCAGGATGGAGGGAGCTCAGATTGTTCTTCTGCACTCCGACCTACTCCATTTGGAACACTTAAGCATTTCTCAGTAGTGGAAGTCTTATTTCCCAGATATGCATCAAGCATAATGACATCAGGCTTGATGGGATCCAGGGTGCAGCTTCCCCTGACCTGAGAGTGCAGCCTGGAGACACAGCAGCTGGCACTGCCATAGGGCTGCACTCATAAACACAGGCAGCCAAAACCCTATGACTGTGCAAACACCACATTACTACTGAAAACACATTTTTTAAAAAGCACACAAACATTTTTAGGTGCTGGGAGTACTTCAGGCATTTTTGATGACGGAGGATTTTTTATTATTTAACAAACAGATGCAGTAAGCTTGCACCAAGTTCAAGGAAATTGTTACAGTCCTTTTGCCATTTACCCAACTACATTTTTCTGGGTTTCCAGACATATCTTAGTTTAAAATAGAGATGTTTAACGATCACCCTCTTTGTTTCTACCTTACTCTACAGAATTCCAGTATGTGCAGCAAAGCACTATTCATGTGGGACTCAATACCCTGAGCAGAAAATTTTAGTCCAATAGACTCAAAAGCTGTTTTTCAGTTCCATTATTGCCACCAAAGAGACAAATATGATTCCATTTGTTCCACAAATACTAATGTAATTTGGCTTTGATCTAGCCTGGACCAAGATAAAAGGTATCCTTTAAATTACAGTCATTAGGATTTTAACCCACTTTTAAACGGAAGGCAGGTTTTGCACAAACCCGCTTTAAGCATTTTACATATCTAAATAAGGATGACAACATCCTCAGCTACCTCCTCCAGAGGATATCCTCACCAGACTACAGACACCAAGGACAAACATCTCCTTGACCCCTCTGAGCATTTAAGCACCCTCTACAGGCAAAGGGAAAACCCCACAGAGAATGGAATTATTCCTCTTACATTACAACAGGTGTCTGTGAAATGACTTGCCACATTTACCATTCCAATGACTATTGAGAGGAGAGAGAAAGCTCCAGGAATTTTAAGTTAGAATACTTTGTTCCAGCTGCATTGGTTACAGGAGGAAGACAAACATCCATCTAAGAAGAACATGATTCTTAACTTTTTGGCAAGCAAATTTAGGGTTAAGTCAGTCCTGGCCTTTTAATACAGGCAATTACATATTTGACCAAAGCTGACTCCTCCTGCTTCCAGTGCTTGGTCCACACATTTCAGGAGTTAAACATTAAGAGCACGTACAGCCAGGATTTCCCACCAGCACCTCTACCTTCACTTGCATGTGCTGCTTTTCAAAAAAAATCTTGAAGATAGATCTTTGTTTTGGAGTCTACGTGGATGTTTGACACAAGCCAAGCAAGCTGCAGGAGTATCAAGAGTTTAGATTGCTGAATGGGTGAAGAGCAGCCTTTGGCTCTTCCCCTGTGCACTGAAAATTCCAATATTAAGCATTTGACACTGACTGCCTATTGGTACTCTGTCTCCAGAGACACAGCAAGGCAGAATCCACAGCCTCTTGCTGCTTGGGCCAGTCCTGCATCCCGACCCCAGGTCCAGCACATGGAGTTAAGCTCAACCTTCACTTGCAGTCATCAATGGATCCTCAAGGACAGAGCTATAAAGGAAGCCTCAACTGAGTCGAAACTGAGCAGTATCTCATCCTCATGGACCATTCCACTGAGGATTCCACACACAGCATGCCCTAGCCATGCACTAATCTGACCAAAACCAGTCTTTTTTTGGAGGTGGGGGGGATAATTGCTGACACTTAATGCAACACAGCCAGGTTTCATAAATCTTGTAGCTCATCTTTGTCAAGAGATATAAAAGCTATAGGCATCCATGTGCAACTACTGAGAAGTTAGGCCCACTGTTGGCATAGATTCATACTACACCAAAAAATGTATTATACTACTCATGTGTAAAATCTACCAGAATGCAATTTATTGGAGCAGTAGCCATAAAGAGCAGGGCGTGTCTTATTGCCTCCAACAAAAGCCTTTTGCCTTCTCCAGCCATGAAAAGGTCGAGCACCTCCCACATTTTAAATAACTGCTCAAATATCTCCCTTTAAAGCATGTAACTCTATCAGACTTCAACTCCTTCTAAAAGGAAAAAAAAGCCCCAAACCCACAGTAGTTTCCCCAAGTCCCCTCTGGGTTATTCCAGCTACAGCAATGCGAGGCAGTTACAGCAGTGTTGCATTTGGAAGCTTTCCAGAACCATGTGTGACTGAGAAGATAAGTTATCTTTTCATAACATCTCCAGGTAAACAGCATTGCAGCGTTACTCACACAGTGAATTATGTTCTGAGGCACGCAGAGGACAACATGCCCATGCAAAACCTCAGCTGCATAAAAACCCGTGGTTTAACCTGCTCCCAAGGCTCAAGTATTCCAACAGCCTCTATTATCCTTCTATTGATCTCACCCTTTTCTGCAGAGCCGTAAACTCAGCTGACAGACTGGCAACTTGCTGATCCAAGCACTGGTTCTCCCCCTGTTCTTGTTTCAGCATGACTTGGTCAGCATGCAGCCTCATTTGTAGCTTGTGAAACTGCAATAACAAAACAAACATACCTACATGAGGGACTTGTCAAACAAAGCAGGCTGTAAAATTATCAGAGCGGAAATCAAGTGCCAACATTTACTATATGATGAGCCACACCTCAGCTGGCAAATTTCAGCCCCACAGCTTGATAAGAGGGGAGAAGTGGCCCCAAATTTCTCTGCATTAGCCATGACAAAAGTCTCATTAAAAACAAGCCTGCAAAGCATTTAAGGAGTAACACACGTGCACACATTCATTTGGATTTCCCTTAACACTGCAGTGCATTTTATCAGAAATACTTCTTTCAGCAATTTAATCCTCCTGATACAGCTCCTAGTTAAACAGTATTAGTGCTACATTTTTCATTAAAACCCATGAAACTTTTACACATGTAAAATTTATTTTGCTTTTGCTTCTTCTTTATCCAGTGCCTTTTCCCACCAACACGAGATTTGAGCAGCTTAGTGATTTGTGCTGGTAGTAAAGCAACACACTGAGTATTAATTATGTCAGGTTACAACATTTTCATCTTTCATTTTTCAAGAGCAACTCCCAGCCTCGAAGATTTCTTCTAGGTTAAGGGCAATGCTAAAGGAAATTAAGGCAAAGAAGGCAGGTGACAATAAAGTAAGCCTCATGTCAGCCAGGGAATTTGTTCTGCAGGTACAAATGCCATCCAGGAATAGGATGCAGAGGTAGACTGCAAATAAGTGTCCAGGAAGGGAAAACAATCCCAAGCAAATTCTTGGGAGGTAAATGGCAACCTAAGCAGAATGCATTTTTCAATTCCAGTCAACAATACTGCTGGAGGAGTGGCCTGGGATGCTTGCCTGCTACAAATATTTGAGCTGGTAATTATTAATTGTAAGGCTTTTCTCCAACTCTAAGTGTGTGGCTACATAGATAACTGAAAAATTACTTTTTATAGGACTAACCAAACCCATAATACTCAGTCCATGTACCATTCAATGCACAAAAAATTCTCAAGCCAGTACTGCTAACTTTTCTTTATGCAGGTATACAAGTAAATAATAATCTTTTTAATGTGCTGGCAGTCAAATAAAGCTTAATTTATTATTCAGCTTGTGCAGTTACGATGAAGTTAATGTCAGGCTTAAGAAGAAAGTATTAAGGGAAGGAGGTAGGCCAGTCTCTGCCTTTCCCTCTCAATTGGTTAAAGATTACACCTCAAATTTTTAGGTCAGAGTAGATTTCTTAGAGAATTCTAGAAGTGTTTAGGTTGGAAAAGACCTCCCAAGACCACTGAGGCCAGCCATCAGCTGAACCCTTCCAAGGCCACCACTAAATCATGGCCACATGAACTCATTTCCAAATAACATCTCTGCCTGGTTGTATCAGTTTTGCCCTGTGCTAATTAGTTTAATTGGATGGTGACTCAAGAAACAGCAGAGAATCTGGAAAACAACAGCTCTGGGCTTTGTCTGCATACAAGAACACGTGACCTCCAAAAGCAGAGCATCAGCTGACAAAGCCAGGTGGGAAATAACCTTCAGATGTTGAATTCTTCAGATTTAACAGGGCTAGAATCTGAAGGTTTGGACAGTCAGGATTGTCATTGTGAGCACTAGAAACCTGGGGTTTGCTTCAACTGGAGGAAAAAGCACTGCCTGGAAAGCCACAGAGCCAGAGCCGTAGCTGGAGCTGCAGGAACAAATGCAAGGAACAAGGAACACCAGTTCAGCAGCTCCAGAAACAAATTCAGGATCAAGTTAAATCCAGCTTCTCTCTGCTGCACTTCTGAAGGTGTAAATAAAATTCTCAACTGTCCTACTGTGCCACCACATCATTTTTCTCCTCTCTACCCACCAGAAAGCAGATGGAATTGTGAAAAGAGCTGTCCAGGGGACTGTGGATTGCTGGACTTTGGATCTGGTTAGCATAAGAGATTTGATAACAGGATGCCCTGGCAGGAGCAAACAGAACTTTGAGAATTAAATCAAGATTGCAAGGAGATTCACTCAGGTGGGTTTACCAGAAAAAGAAAAATCTCATAAACTCTGCAACCAAGAGATGTCTGTGTATGTGATTTTAACCTAATCACTGTAGTAAAACACTACTAGTCTTCCTAAAAATAGTATATAAGCATTGGTAGTCCACAATAAATCCAGATTCTGATCACCATCAGTCTTCCCCATCTCTCTTCATCACTGACAGTGGATGAATATAATATGCTATGACTTAACTGCTTCCAAAGAGCCACAGGCACATTGGGGAAGTAGAGGACAATCAGCTCTAGAATTGCTCTTTGAGCCATGCAAGCCCCTGGGTGTCCTCAGGGGCCACAGCAGATGGTTTAGAACCTTCTTCGGTCCCCTCAACTCTCATTCCTGCTCCTCAGGTAAGAGAAAAATGTCAGAATTGGTGGCTTCAAGGTGACAAGGCATGACCAGTCATTGTATGAGTAGAAACCACACTAAAAATACCAAGGAACTGTTGGTGCCAGTAGGACCTAGGCTTGTATTAAAACAGTCAATGAAGCTTCAAGTGAATTAAAATATAGTGAGAGATGCAGCATGCAGTCAAACCAGTATTTGCTCAGGACTTACTCCTAGGAGCAGGGGAGAAAAAAAAAGCATTGAATGATGTTTGGGAAAGGCAGCTTTTCCCCAGAAACAGAAAAGGCTGTGTGTTCTTTGAATGTTGCTTTCTAGAGCTGAGAAATATTTTTGCTGGTAGTTCTACTGTTTTGGGGACTGTCTTACCACCAAGGTAAGTCAAAATAAAAACTACAAATGCCAGTATCAAGAGTAACAAAAATACTGAGATTTCCTTTTGTCTGCAGTCTTGAGAAAGTAAAAAACCACCAGAACAGGCATTAAAAAAAAAAAAAAAAAAGACTTCAAATCAAATGACACGTGTGCTGGAGAAAAGGTAAGTGACCTGGGGGGTTACAGCAACAGTCAACCCAGCCCAAAGCCTGATCCTGCTGGGTGAAGCCATTCCTGGCTGCGTATCCCAGCAGGGACACGTGATCCCTGCAGAGCATGCAACAGGCCATGCCGTAAATTAATGGTTTGAGCCAGAGGACCACACACCATCACCTCTCCTGGAGCAGCTGGCTGTAATAGCTGTGGTGCTCACACACCACCTTCATCCTTGCATTTAAAAACACAGGCAAAGTGGAAGATGTGATTATTCTTCAATGTCGTAGCCAATAAATATTGCAGAGCTCAAAATTAAGGCATGAAGAGAAACATCTACAGAACAATTTTCTCTCTGCTAAAAATAAACCATTGGTGCTTGTCACAGATTTTAATTTACTAAGCCTTTTTCAGTCATGCATCCTAGTCAAAATTTAAGATCTTTTCTGTCTAAAAAGAGTCATTGACTAAACTTTATGAGCAGGAGAATGCTGTTACTGACTGATTTTAGAAACTAATAAACAGTATTCTAAGTAATGGTCTGCTGGATTTATACCGGGGGTGGGAACGCCTGTGGTGTGCAGTCTGGGGAAAAAATGCTAAGTTAGAGGAATAAAGTTGCTTATACTGGTGCTTAAAAGAAATAAAAAGCCCTCCACAGTGGATCTTCTGCTGGGTGCAAGATGCACATCAGGATTCTTCAGTCTTCCAATACTGCAGTGGTCTCAGCCATGCCATGACCTGCTGCACATTACCTCTGACTGCTTTGCACAATGTGAACTCACTGGGTACAAGGAATGTTACTCACATTAACTAGACAATGTACTTCAGAATTCATAGTTAAAAGCAGTGATGATGTTGAAACAGAGCAAAATGAAGAGGAACACCTGGGTTCTGTTTCCATGCAGTACTGACTGAGCTCAAGCCTGCAAATCAAATTTAATCCCCCTCACCAGAATTGCTCTCAGACTTAGTACAGTCATTATGAAAATTAATACTTCTCTATATAAAAATAAATACACATTTAGAGAAGTGAAAATATACATACAACTAAATTGCTTTCAAACCTGGAGCGATAATTTAGTTTTAATGACTAGCTGTTGCAATTTAAAATGGAAACCTATACAGTACATTTGAAACAACTAGCCCAATTTCACAGTTCATTCAAGGAACATTCCACACTAAAAAAAATTTAGAAATTAGAAAACCCCCATGTTTTTTAAGCAAGATTTTTGATGACAGAGCCTACCTGAGCTCTGTATCTGTCCCTACTAAAAGTCAGGGTAACTGATAGGCCCAAAACAACCTGAAAATCCCAAGAAGGAGGTGATCCTAAAAAGAAACTGACGCTGGGTCTCTCACTGGGTTTATCTCTGATGCTGACAGCTGGAGCTACCATGACAACCATCCCAGCCATAAGGTCCTCCAACACCAGGAGATACTCTCCAGTGATTACTTGATCTGCTATAAAGCCATTTTGTACTCTGAGAGTGCTAAAGAACAGCTTTAATATACTGGTGAATCAGACCGAGAAGCTATTTAGCTGCAGAGAGTACTGGCAAGCACATATAAATTATCTTTTCTCAGGGAAACACGCTCTAAAATTCTCTATTTTCCCCCACACACAGAGGGATGTTTTCAATACTCTCTTGGTGGTTATTACACAAAAAGCTCCTGAGCACCATCAGCATTTCAGGCAAGCACAAAGGACATAAAACAAAGGACATAAAACATGGACAACTCTAACAGACTGCTAGTGTACACATCAATAAAATCTGTGGATAAGCTCCAAGCAAGACCACACTGCTAAGGCTCAAACCAGTCCCAGTACAGCAGGGGAACTGGGTGAGGGAGAGCAGAGCTGCTGACCCTTTCCTGGGTTAGGGAGAGGCCACACAGCACTTCCCACATCTACCTGCTCCTGTGTTGATAGCATCACTGGTTGCTATGGAAACAAGGCAACTTCCCAGGTTGTGGAATGCAGGGAGCACCAAGCACCTCACAGAGATCCTTTCCAAGAGTTAGGGACTGCAGAGAGCACCAAGAACCTCACAGACATCCTTTCCAAGAGTTAGGGACTGCAGGGAGCACCAAACACCTCACAGACATCCTTTCCAAGAGTTAGGGACTGCAGGAAGCACCAAGCACCTCACAGAGATCCTTTCCAAGGGTTAGGGACTGCAGGGAGCACAGCCCTGGGGGTCTTTTCTACCTTGAAGGAAAAAAACAAAGGGGTGGGTAGAGGGAGAAAGAACTCAAATATGTCTGGCCCTTCATTGCAATTCTCAGAGGACTTGAATTCACATCAGAAGCTCTCAGTCCCAGGCTAAGAGTTGGCTTAAGAGCCTTTCAACTCCAAAAGTGCCCCCTGGGCAAGTCCCTGTTTTACTGGGAATGGGCAAAGCAAGCTGAAAACACAGAGGGGGGAGTGACACTGCCCTTCCTTTCTGCTTGCCCATCATCATGGCTAATCCTCTCCTCCAAGGGTGGCTGCAAAGCTCTTTGTCCTTGTCACAGGTGTGGTGGAGGGAGGTGCTGCTGCTGTTCAGTCCATGTGTGCCACAGCAGCGAAGGCAGCCACGCTCCAGGGGTGGTCACAGCACCTCCAAAAGGTACATTTGTCCTGAGGGTTTGCATCCTCAACAAGACCTCAATAAGAAGAAAACCAGCCTGACTTTCAACACGCAGGGAGAACCTACAGAGTCAGCAGTGAGGGGGAAAATATCTCTGCAGGTATGTGGAGGGATTTTGTTCTCAAAGTCCACGGAAGTAAACAAACACGGCACCCTGGGATGCTGTTTTCCAAAGAACTTCTCTTCAGGGGAGAGGGGAAGGGACTCACAAGGTCTGAAGGAAGGGTCAGGAACAGAGAGAGGCTCCAGGAGTTAAGCAGCTTGCTATTCACACGTTCCTCACCAGGAGCACAGATTTTAGCAGCCAGCACCTCCCAGCCCTGGTATTGCTGTGTGGTTTTGGCAGCAGCTCGTGCTGACACTGTGTTGGTTACACTGCAGGACTTGGAATTCCTGGGCTTTTTGCTTAACAGTTACTTAATCTCCTTTACATTAGGTCTGTTCCATGTAAAGCTCTACATTTGGGGGTCCTCATGGCCAGGACTAGTAGGGAACCAGTAAAGATGGGGAATTTAAATTATCACATATGATGTATATGTCAGCCCATGGTGAGTTGGGACAGAAATATAGCAAGTTTCCCTTAGAATTAGTCAAAGAAAAAAAAAATCTATTTTTAAAGCCAACAAAGCACTCTCTCATGCACGTACAAGCATCTCTTTTCTTCACAGCTCTAAGAGATCCACAAATATATGTATAGTTCTGCTTACACAGCAGTTTTGACCCTTTGCCAGCACACAGAAGATAAGAAAACATATTCCCCATGAAACACAGCCCCCCACAGGCACATGTACACTGCCCAGCGAGAAAGCAGAGAGCCCTGAGGCACTGCAGGAGATCGGGTCCTTACTACTGGCAGAACATCCCACTTGGATCCTGGGAGGAAAAACCACACCACAGACTTCACTGGCACTGCCAGAGCATCCACTGACACAGCTCCCAGTGTCCAAGCTGGGCCACTCATCCCTAACTCAAGGGCTTTCCGTTATTTACCAAGAAGCAGTTCCAAAGCAAGCACTCCCTTTTCTTTTCCCCTCTGGATTCCCATCTTTAGTCTGAGAACATTTAACAACCTACAGGGTATGTTGGAAGCTCTCCCCAGTTTTAGGAGACCACCTCATACATTCACTGAGATTAATTAATGGCTTACTGTGGTCTGGACAGTCACCATCGACTGATTTACATCTTCCACTAATGCACTTTAAACACTTGGAGACTAGCTTAGTACCCAAATCTTTACAACAGGGACACTCGAGACACTTGGAAAGTACTGCCAATACTGTCAAGTCAAAGGCCAAGATGCAAAGGAAGGTGGGAGGATGGAAAACTCATTTTAAAAAGTGATACAAAAGATCTGTCTACTTCTGTTGCCTTTCTAAGAAAAGAGCATCGAGTTGCAAATGAGGCCATCCACTGAGACTGAAAAAGGCAGACTACTTGAAATCTGTTGCACATTCACCTCCAGAGCACACTACTGCAGGTGACAACTAAGATAGAACAACCTGAAAGGAAAATAAACACCCTGTTAAGTACTGAAGGGCTTAGATCCTCACATCTCAGCACAGAGCCCATCTCCAGCCAGCAGAGGAGCTTTCCTGAGGAGGTTTGTTCCTTCAGTGCCACTCAGAGGGTCTCTGCTTTTTCCCACTGAAGCAGCTGGTAAGGGCTGATCACAGAGGTCCAAGGTCAGCAGATTCGTGTTCCAGCCAATCATGGAAAACCTTCTCCATCACAACAGAGAGATGCTGGTCACACAAGTGTTGTGTTTATTTCCTGAAGGAAGTTCCCCCACTTTAGAAAACAGGAATGAAACTCCTGTCTCCTACACCAGTGTCACCTAAGAGAAGCACTATTTTAAGTTCTTCTAGCTTGACACTTGGACAAACCTAACTGGATCAGAATAAGATGCTCCAGTGGAGGGTGATGAGGAGGGAAAAAAAAAAGGAATTACTGACTTGCAATAACAAACCCATTGGAGTGCAAAACATCATCCCAGAGGAAGTCAAAAGCTCTATGTTGTAGATAAGAGGCAGGAATAAATCACTTTTCCTTATACTTTGTCTCTGAAGGCGTAATGGGACAAAATTACCAGTATTATTCAGGGGGATTATGGTCTTGTTTTTCCCCTTAAAGGAATACATGGAACTACATTGTCTTCTGGATAGCACAGCTACAAGTCACTGATACAGAGAGTGGGTTTAAGTACTTAGAACAGGAAAGAGCCCAAGCTTTACCCAGACCTCTTATGATCTATCTGGGAATACAGTAATCACAAAGTATTAAATCTTCTTCTTTGAGATCCCTATTGGTAGTATTTGGGGTAACAAGCTGCTGTAAACATATCCTTCATTCACCTCAACTAGGGTGGGTAAAAACCCAGTGCTTCCAACTCAGGAGATTATTTATTTATCTTCCAAGTATCGAGCCTGCCAGTAATTCTGTCAAAGTCAGCTGGGATTACCCCCTAGCTCCAAGCAACACTGGCCTTCAACACCTCTCCAAACCAGAATTATTAGTTCTATAGCCTCATAAATGGAAATCACACAAAATACTCCCTGTAACAGAATTCAAGAAAAGTCTGGAAAAGCGGAAAAAGAATGAATCCATCCATCAGTGGTTTTCAAACACAGTGACCCAGAAATAACTTCTGCCTCAGGAAGGCCCAAAGCAGAAAGAAGGAAGGTATTGAAGGGAATTCTTGCTTTAGCCTTTGCTGAGCGTCTGCTTCTTGGCAACACCAGGACAGAGTTCTGACATTTAATTTCATCTGAATCATTAAGCATTTCCCCAGCATATCTGGAAGAATTTATGGTCCATGCACTCTCTCTGCCCACCTCTCCATGGTCGGAAATCCTTACAACAGCACCGTGCAACACAAAGAGTTTGTGTTTCAGCAAACAGGTATTTTCCAACCAGATGTTCTGCTCAATGTGTGCTGACTCGTTCTGGCACAGAAACCAAAAAGCTCATCTTACCTCAGTCACCCCTGTATACTGACAGTGACAGATGCCTCATCACAAATATAAGGAGGCAGACTAGAGCTGAGCAATAATCAGCAGGCAATAAAGACAAGAAACAGCTGCATTTTTAGATTTTGTGACTAGCAGGGACAAATTAAAAGCAAAGGGGAAAAGGTTAGCAGCTCCTGCCAAAACTGAGCCTTCAGCCACATGCCTGGATGGTGAAACACAGGAATATGACCCTGCTACTTTTTCTTCTCTTTGCTATTGCCTAGAGCTACTGGAAGCATAAAAGATGGGAAATTCAACTAAAATGTGATTTTGTCCCCCCCCTCCCTTAATGTTTCTATGTCAAATCCTAGGTCTAACAAATAATTACTTATCTCTATCTTGGCTAGAGGGGAACGCAAAAAAAAAATCACTTGTTATTCCTCAATGGAGTGCATTCAATTATTTCTGCACTTCTTTCTTTACTTGACCTCTGTTAAATAAGGTGGATGCAAAGACAGACTATTGTTGAATAGAGCAAATTGACTACAGAAAAGAACTCCTTGAATGTTAAAGCCTTTTCATCTTGCTCTTAAGTCAATAATATTATGGAATTAAAAGTCAAATACAAGGGTTTCTTTCCCTCCCTTTAAGCTCCATTCCAAGCTCCAATTAAGTATTTTTATTCAAAATTTCTGCCCTTTCCCTCCATCTCTCATGGATATTTGACATTCAGGTACCTTCCTCTTCAGAAGGCAGGAAACCCAGGTTACCCCAGTAATAGCAGAGCACAATGGAAGTTAAAAAACTTTATCTACAGCAAAAGCAATACAAACAAGCATAAAACAAATCCCCACATTTTTATACGTAAAATAGGTCTGGTCTGCTTATATCCACTAGCACAGGATACACAAACCTATGGGCCTGAGGAGGTGCATCACCTTTGGAAACAGACCTGTGCATTTTTCTTTGCTGCCAGGAATACTGTTATGACAGAAAAATCAAACACTTAGGACAGAAAATCCCAAGAGAATATTGGTGCTCATCCCATGGGTACTTCATCTCCCTTGCATCAAAGGCAGAGACAGAAGGCTCTTTAAACCACAACCTCAGGGGTGGATTTCTGTACCTTTAATTGGTCTCGTCTTTTCCTGCTCACCCCTCTCCTATTTCACACACTTTGCAGACACCTGAGACACTGGATATCCACACCTCTGCCACAAACCCAGCCCTGGTGCTACTGTCCCCAGCACAGAGCCTCTTTGGAGGCATGAGACAGCCTCAGAGCCAGATCAGCAGAAGTTAGGCAGCAGCAGAGCCTCTCTTTGTCTCTGGGTAAATCTCTAGAGAGAATTCAGTGCTTCCTTGCTTCTCTCTCAGTTTAGTTCAGTTGTAGTGGCCCAGAGGAGCCTGGATGCTCAGGGGCTGGTGCTGGCAGCTTTCACCCAAAAGCAGAGGTACGGACACAGCTCAGCCCAGCAGCAATTCCTCACCCTCAGCAGCTGCACTGGAGCTGCTGTGGGGCAGCTGGTGCTCAGGCTTGTTGATGCACATCCAAAAAAGCCTTTACAAGTGGTACCCACAAGCAGTTTTGCTCGTGGCCCCTCCAAGGCCAGGGATTAAGCAGGAGCTGGCAGCAGCCTGGTCCCACGGGAGGACTGAGCGGGAGCACTGAGAGCCACTGGTGCTCCTGCCTGGCTGTGGCTTTAACACGTCCTCAGGGCTGTCAAACCACCTCTCACCAGTGCTAAACCCACCTTTGGTGCAGCACCTGTACACAAGCAATGGGAAAGGTGAATAAGGACTCTCTGGGGAGTTCCCAGCCTACAGCATTTGTAGGGTGGGCTGAAAACTACTCCAAAAACCCTTGTCACAAGGAAGAGCAGACTCGGTGCTGCTTTACATGGCAGAAACTATCATGCCTGCAAACACTGCAAGTGCGTTCTTGTTTGAACCAACCTTTCCTCATTGTTCCTTTTATTCAGACCTATTTTGTGAGGTGAATTAAAATGCATCAGTGGAAGGAGGCTCCACTCAGGCCTCAGAGGCTGCACGATATTTATCATCTGACTGCAGACAAGTCTCAGTCTGCCAGCCTATAGCTTCCAAAATGCACTACAAGCGTGCCAGAAATGAGAGACAAAGCATCACTTATTGCTTAGATAGCTCTCCCTCACTTTAATGAAGGCTGGGTTAGGAACTGCACCTTCACATCACAACGCTGTTACACAACAGCATTTGCCACTCCACACCCTTTACTATCAATATACCACCCACAGAGATACTACAGACCTAAATCTACTGCCTGGCTCCCTTCACATTAACAAGTCAGGAGTTATTTTATTTGTCACAAGGAGTAACTCCAGTGCAAGATAATTGCAGACAGGAGTAGAATAATTTTTCCTTTCAACCTATTTCTACTAGGTTTAGGAATAACATACTTTTTGGTGTGTTGCTTAGTCTTAACCACTATCTGATTTATAGAACTATTAATGAGTATTTATTAGAAAGTCTAATGGGTCAGCAGTTAAACTAACCTATTTGTAACAGCTTCATAAAAATCTGAGTCGCATAATCATCTTTTAATTTAAAGACCTTAACACACAGCATTCCTGTACCACTTTACAGATGTAATTACTACATCATATTACCAAATTCTTAGAAATAACCCCCTTTTCTCTCTTGAGACAGAATTAATCAGTCAGTGATTTCCTTTCACTCAAATGCACCAGTGTCCTGGGAAGCATTTTTATCTTCTTACACTGCTTGATATGGTTTGCAATTTCCCACTTTATCTAGCTAAATGATCTTTCCACTGAGTATTAGCTTCTCATCCAGTCTGTTTCAAAAAAAAAAACAAAACAAACCAAACCAAACAAACAAAAAACCCCACAAGGATCTATTCCTGCCTGTGATGCCAAATGAACAAGTAGGGCTGACCATCACTTCTCAGTCTTTCAGATGTGGCAACCCACCTCTGGCTCAGCAGCTTTTACACAACCCTCATGGGCAGCAGCCTGGGGTGGCAGAGAGAAGAACCAGCTGCAAACACCAAATGCAGAAGCTGATCCTCTCCCAACCCCATTGGTGCTGAGCTCCTACCATTAAAGGCATGTAAATGTTCTCATGCCAGTTTAAATATTTTCAGCCAGTAATTAAAGCCTGTTCTTATCCCTTTTACCGGGGAAAAAAACCAACTACTACAGACCTGGTGATTCTAGAGGCCTGAATCACATGGCCTAGAGTAGCCATGTGGTTCAGTGGCACAGAGCTGGCTGAAAAGGTTGATACTTATTCCTTTCTCCCTTCACACAAACATTGTTCCAGCTACTGATTTTTATCCCTGTGCTTATTGTTTACAGCTCTGAAAATCAACAAATAACCCAAGTCAGAAAGAAGCTCAAAACTCCACAAATATCCTTTTTACATTATTAAAAAACCAAACCAAGAGGTCAGTGACACCACATTGGAGCAGGAACACTACAGACTCGCTGTGGGCAGTGCTGTACCTGAGCCCAAACAACCTGGCACCTCTGTGAAACCTTTCAGAACCCATCAGAAGTCAAAACTCACCACTTGGGACATACCAGCTCAGGTTTAACAGAACTGTCAGTATCATCCTTCTTTCTACTCCCCTAAAAGCACCCAAGGTCTTGATAAAGTTTATGGCAGACCTCTAAACATCTGCTTGGGGGTCAGAACCCACCACTTAGGCTGCAGACCATGATCAGATCAAACAGCACAGGGCAGTGCCCTGGGGTGCTCAGAAGAGCACAACTACTGCTCACTGAGTGCTTGCACATTCCCAGGACACAAATACACATCCATTCTCCTCCTGTTCACCACTTACACTCCTCTTAAGCAGCAAAGATCCGTTTGACAACTTGTCATCTTTACGCTTGCCCACAACACTCGTTTGGTGAGCACACACTCTGTTCCTGTAGGGATATAAGAACTTGCTGCCAGCCTGGAATTTGGGTGAACACCATTTGCTTATAACTAATCCCTCCTGCCGCACTAAAACAGCTGATTGCTTCTTCAGAGGAGCCGACATTTACTTGGGAGCCTAATTCACCCTACAGTGAGGTCAACAGGGAAGCTTCTCCTTGTTAAAATGGGAGCAGGCCCCTCATTCCCTACTGTAAGCGCACTGTCGTTTCTACAGTGAGCTCGTGTCACTACCACGGGGACACCAGTGTCATTATCTGGACTCAAGAATTAAGCCTGCTGATCTTCATAAAAGTCCAAATCCAGATGTTACAAACCCAACAGTCAACAGCCCTGGCAGAGTTGTTGTTGCAAATCTCTTAACGCTGTCACGGAGAGGATGAGAAGGGTGGCACACAAAAAGAGGTGCTCATTCTCTCCTGCCGAGGGGTTTAAACACGGGAAGCACCGAGGGGTCTCTCCTCTTGGTGCTCCACAGGCAGGAGATGGGATATTCACATGACAATCCCCTTCACCCCACTGCAAGGAGACCACAATGCTCCAACAGCCTCCACATTTCCTTTAGGTCTCCAGGTTCCAATTCATGCTTATAACAGAGCATTAAAAGTCTGGGCCTTCTCCAGATCCTGGAAAAGTAGAAATACTTTTTCCTCTTGGAGAGGAATTGGAGGCTACAGGGGGTGGAGAATGACGACAGACAAACATATCCCTCACAGTTGATCACTGTTTTTGGAAAACAATACAGCATCATAAAACTATCTGTAAATGTTTTAATAAGGCTTCTTTTACACTGAAAAAAAAAAACCCTTATTTTTTTGAAAATACAGAGTAATATTTTAAATGTTTTGAACTTACCAGGGAAACTGTTGACTTTGGGGTTTAATAGCTAATATAATATTAAGTACACATTTGCAACTCATCAGGAGAAGCATACCCACTGATCAGAAACATGATGTAAAAGAAGAGTTGCTGATGAATTTTGTCATTTACCTCCTCAAATTTCCCCACTGACGCACATCATCAGGGCCCCTGCAAAGAGAGCCAAGGCTGTTTCCCCTGAATCAAATAGCAAGGGAGATGTTATTTGAGACATTTAACCAACTTGGGAGCACATGCCTTGCAAACTGTCCCCAGTGAGGAATTCATTTTACCCATGCCGGAGCTTTGCACCCTGGGATCCCCCCTTCATAGCTAAGGCAGGGAATTAACCTACAATCCCATCGGTTACACATTACTAGAAAAAGAGAAACACTTTTTTTCTTGGCAAAAAAAAAAAAAAATAGCCAGCTAGTAACTATTAAAGTATAAGTAATTTAAAAGATAATTTCATATAAAGTGACTCAAATATGGTTTTCATCTACAATCATACATGAAAGGAAAAAAAAATACTGAAATTACCCCAGTCCTATGGGTGTGTTGGCAAAAAAAAAGTTTGCTTGCAAACAATTTTATTCAATACAATGGTAAGTTTGGACATTTGAAGCAGAGTTTGCAATAATGGTTGTGGCAGTTCTCAGTCCATGACAGATTGGACAAAGGTCTGTAAATTCAGACAATACACGGTCAAAAAAATACCACTGGATGAATGCCTTGGTGTTGCAGTCAGGTGCACTGGGAGCCACAGCCTGCAGTGAGACAAAACTCAGAAACTGAGTACTCAAATGTCTTAGGTTGCAAATGCAGGACGTGGCTGGGTGTGTGTTTGCCATCTGTTCAAAGTGAGGCAGTTATCTTCTGTTAATTGGGCCATCTGCTAAAACCAGGTGGGGCAGTTTTCTTTATCTCTTCCACAACCAGTCCTCCCCTCGGTGTCACTGCATGACTGATAAAATCACATCATCCCATTGTGAGATGCTCCACTCAGGGGGAGGAGCCGAGCATTCCTACCTGGATATAATCTGAGATTTGGAACACCACAAGTAGCCTATTCCCACTGGATTCCCAGAGGAGGACCAGGCCCGTCTACACACCACTGGATCTTCAGAAGAAAACTCCACCCTTCTACAGGATCACTGCTCCAGCAGAACCACATCTGTCACTGCAGGAGGGGCAGCCACCATTTAATGGGACTGCCACCAACACCCTGAACCCACAGGGTGTAAGGTCGTATTCTGAGTCTGTCGGTGTTGTTTTGTATTACCACAGTTTCATTTTTAATTTTTCAAATAAAAGAACTACTATTCCTACTCCCATATCTTTGCCTGAGAGCCTCTTAATTTCAAAATCATAATAATTCAGAAGGAGAGGGTTTACATTTTCCAGTTCAGGAGAGGCTCCCACTTTCCTTAGCAAATACCTGTCTTTTCAAACAGAGACAACAAGGTAGCCAAAGACTACAGCTATGACCAGCTGTGAGACGGCACGGAACAAGAAAAGACAAGAACTGGCTGGCGGAGTGGAACGTGAGCAGTGAGGCCTCAGGATGGAGCCACCACTGCCAATGGGCTCCGGGTTACACAGCCTGGCCCAGGGTGGCTGCTCAGAGTGGGAAAGGAACCGGGAAAATGAACGGGATCGGGGGTGCTCACAGTCCAGGCGCCGTGGGCAGCAACACCACAGCCAGAGCAAGAGCCAGAATTGGGGACGACACCGGGAGCTGAGCCCGAGCTCCAGTGATGAGAGACAGAAACGGAAAATAAAGAAAAGAAGACACAGCCAGGACCAGCACCGTAAGGACCTGAGGAAAGAGTGCTCACAGTCCCAGGGCTGCTCCTCCGGCTCCAGCCCGGAACACGGGCAGGACAGGGGAGTGCAGAGCCATGAGCAGCACCGCAGGAGAGATGGATCCAAGTCCTCCATCAGCTCCTTGTCCCCACAGCGGCCCCAGGGCCAGGAGGAGCTGGGGCAGCAGCTGAGCCTGCAGAAGCGGCTGAGGGAGAAGGAGAAGAAGAAACAGGTGGCTCTGCTGAAGGCCCTGGAGATGCCCGAGGAGAAGCGAGCACGGAGGTTGGCCAAGAAGGAGGCCAAGGAGAGAAAGAAAAGGGAGAAGATGGGCTGGGGTGTGGAGTACATGGGCTACACCAACACCAACAATCCCTTTGGGGACAACAACCTGCTGGGCACATTCATCTGGAGCAAGGCACTGAAAAAGAAAGGGATCAGCCATCTGGACAAGGAGGACCTGAAGGAGAGGAACAAGCGAATCCAGGAGGACAATCGACTGGAGCTGCAGAAGGTGAAGCAGCTGCGCCTGAAACGGGAGCGGGAAAAAGCCATTTGGGACCAGGAGCTGGAGATGCTGCAGCAGGAGAAAGAGGCAGAGCCCTTCAGAACCTGGCAAGAGCAGGAGGACAACTTCCACTTGCAGCAGGCCAAGCTGCGGTCTTAGATCCGGATTTGGGATGGGAGGATGAAACCCACTGATCTTCTGGCCAAGTACATCAGCACAGAGGACCATGACTTGGCTGTGGAGATGCATGAGCCCTACACCTTCCTAAACAGCTTGACCATCTCTGACATGGAGGACCTGATGGAGGACATCCAGGTGTACATGGAGCTGGAGCATGGGAAGAACATGGACTTCTGGAGGGAGATGACTATCATCACAGAGGATGAGATAGCCAAGCTCCGCAAGCTGGAGGCCTCTGGGAAGGGAGGACCAGGGGAACATCGTGATGGCATCAACGCCCCCATCAGCTCAGATGTGCAGTCAGTGTTCAAGGGGAAGACATACAACCAGCTGCCAGCTCTGTACCAGGGCACGGAGAGCAAGATCCAGGCAGGAGGACCCAACCTGGACATCGGGTACTGGGAGAGCCTCCTGCAGCAGCTGAAGGCTTACATGGCTCGGGCCAGGTTGCAGGAGCAGCAGGACGTGCTGCGCCAGAAGCTGTACAAGCTGAAGCAGGAGCAGGGTGTGGAGAGTGAACCACTCTTCCCCATCATCAAGCAGGATCTGGCTTCCCCCAGCGACAGGCTGGATCCTGAGGAGAGCCTTGAGGCACAGCCAGGGCCATCCTCAGAGGCAGAGCAGGACAGGGAGGCCAAGGGAGAGGCGGAGGCCGTGCTGATGGAGGAGGATCTGATCCAGAAGAGCCTGGATGACTACAACGCAGGCAAGTACAGCCCCCAGCTGCTGGGCCCCAACGAGCTGCCCTTCGACACCCACGTGCTGGAGGCTGAGGAGGACACTCACCAGCTGCTGCTCCTGCGCCAGCAGCTCCAGGTGACAGGTGATGCTTCCGAGAGCACCGACAACATCATCTTCCAGAAGGCCAAGGAGGGCATGGGCGCGGATGGGGCACAGTTCAGCGTGGAGATGCCGCTCACGGGCAAGGCCTGGCTGTGGGCTGACAAGTACCGGCCTCGCAAGCCCCGCTTCCTCAACCACGTGCACACAGCTTTGAGTGGAACAAGTACAACCAGACCCACCACGACTTCGACAACCCCCTCCCCCAAGACTGTGCGGGGCTACAAGTTCAACATCTTCTACCCCGACCTCATTGACAAGCGCTCGACGCCCGAGTACTTCCTGGAGGCCTGCCAGGAAAACAAGGATTTCGCCATCCTGCGCTTCCATGCCAGGCCACCCTATGAGGACATCGCCCTCAAGATGGCCAGCAGGGAGCAGGAGTGTTCCCATCGCCACGGCTTCCGCTGCCAGTTTGCCAATGGCATCTTCCAGCTCTGGCTCCAGTTTGAGCATTACCGTTCCCGCCAGTGAGGGGCTGCTCAGCGCCCTCGGACACCGGTCAGGGTGGGCACGGGGACTCATCCCACGGCACAGACACTGCTCCATGCATGGCCCAGCACTGGGCGTGTTCCTGGAGCTTTTCTCTATCCTTGCATTTATCATGAAGGACCCTGAGACTTTGGTATAAATAAAAAAAAGGGTTGTTTTAGCCATAAAATCCTGGGGAAAAAAAATTGCTTTTACTGGAGGAATTCAAAACTGTTTGCGTGCACTGGGACACAGTTGTAGTGCTGTTAGCTTTTACAATAATAATTAGAAATTTGTATTTCCAAGATTATTTGCAGCACTTAAAAACTTAAGCTTGTATCTATGCCCATATCTACATCACATAAAATTACAACAGCTTTACCACAACCTCTTTGTAATTCCTTCAGCAAAATCATTCTGTTTCTATTTTAAGCATATATTGTTCAAATTCTCAGTATCTTTTGTATTAATAGTATCAAAATAAGTTAAAACATTTATAGATATTAAACTACAATAAGTTCAGTGTTGCTAAGATCAGGCAAAGTTAAGTTTCACTATGTTTAGGTCTAAGTACTCTTAAATTAGGTTTTATCACTTTGGTATTCTGTTGAAGTTAATTTTTTTTTATGTCAAAGTTCATTCATTTCAAACTTTAATATTGTTTAATACAAATATCCTAGGTTTAGTTAAAAGTAATTTGTCTAAACTGTAAGATATGTAGTTATTTTCCTAGAGAGATAAGACAGCTCTGATTAAAACAGTAGGCTGCTTGACTGATCCAATGTCTGCTTCTAGAGCTATTCAGTAAAAAAAACATTTTTAGTCTGATTTTCTCAGGTTGTTACTTTTGTTCCTTAAGGAAATTAGGCTTAAGCAGCTTATTAACACATCCACACATGTGGATGGGCACACACATGCAGTCCCTCTCACCTCCAATAGCTTTAGGACTCATTGGCTAATTTCAAACAGGTTTTATAGAGCAGCAGAAATTAACCTCAGTGCCCAGACAGAGAGGAAAAAAGCAAAATTAATGCCTGTCTGAGGGAAGAACTATCATAATTAGAGAATCAGTGCAGGGGTACAGGACAAAAACCAAAATGAAGTCCAACTGCTGTCCCCATATGTAAATTATGACTGAGGATAAACTTTAAACATGATGAGTTCCTTGTAGGCAGAGTTATTTAAGGCACTCATTCAAGGCTTTTTTTTTTTTTTTTGTATTTGTAGATCCTTATACTTCTGGCAATGGAAGTGCAAATCTGTTTAGGGCACTTCAGCCTGATGATAATTATCTTTTATGGCCTCTCAGAAAGAGCTCATGGATCCTCCAAGATTGATGTAGTACGAGTTGTAAAATAATTCATCTCATGCAGACTTCTTGCATCTGCAGTTTGGGGCTAGAAGTTTCAGGAACACCCAAGTAGATGAGCAGATTTTCCTAACTCTGGTTGAATTAGAAATAGGGCTGAGAAACCTCTTTAATAGTATTTTAGCATTTTTAATCATGGCTGAAACAATAAAACTGACAGCAGGAAGCAACCCTTGCTGACATCCAGCACAAGTTTTCAAAGAGACATTAAAAATGCCTCTTGAAAAGTGTGTTTGAAAGCCCTTTCCTATACCTTGACCAGACATCCCTAGTGCTCATCTGTGGGATAGGTAAAAGCAAGGACTTAGATCTTTGCCATTTATTCCCCTCACTGCTATCCCCAAAAGGTCTTATAAGACTGGGCTAAAAAGAGTTCATATTGTGGTCCAATTTTAGTGGCACACCTCTTCATACACAGGCAGCCCTAATGAGACTTCTTCCTTAAAAAGTCCTATTTTGATCCCTTATAGTTTTGCTAAGCTAAAACCAGAAGAATATACAGATTTTTTTGGGCAGCATTTCAAAAAAACAGCACTAAATCATTTGCAACTCTCACTTAGATTTCCTTATGAGGTTCTTTTGAGGAGAAATAATATTTCAAATGAAGATGTGTCTATCAGCATTCAGAGGCATCACTTAATTGATAGCAGAATTAATGCTTTGCTAATCAACTGCTCACACAGGGATCTGAAGAGAAATCCATGAGAATATGACAAGAATAAGACAAGGGACACATGGCTTGGAATGATAGAATACCCTCCTAGGCCTTCTCAGACTCCTCCAATTTGTGTATTTTAGAAGATGCATTTTCAGCCATCCTATAAAAAGATCAACCAATTAGCTCACATCATTCTTTTGTTTCGTTTCTCATACACACACACACTTCACTGGTATATTATTTTCACAGGTTTCTGACCAACACATTTTTGGTGCAATTTTTCAAAAAGGCTGTTGAATAGCGAGAAAACTGTAATTGTGCTTTCACTTGGACAAGGAAACTGCAAACTATGCTTTATGACAGCATGTTGACCAGTTAGTGCTTTTTCATAAAAGCAAAAAGCATCCCTCAATCCTGAGATGTGTTAACAGAGCTCTGGCTCTCAGAGCCCTGAGGACACCTGTGGCCTTAGTGGCCTTGCCAGCCTCACCTGGGGGCTCAGAACCACGACCCCCCTGTCCCTGGGCCCAGCTCAGACCCAGGACTCCAGCCCTTGCCGGGGCCATGCGCAGCCCCATCTGAGGTCCCCAAAAAGCCCCAGGCCTGTGCTGCAGATAAGGTCATTTCTGATGCTGTACACTGGATAATTCTTTTACCAGCACTCAAGGTAGCTCCATCTCCAGTCTGGTCTCCTGCTGTTCACAGCAGGACTCCCCCAGACCTGGTCCACTCCCTTACCTTGTTGAGGTCTGTCAGTGGATCTTGCCACTGTCACAGAATCATTCAGTTTGAAAAAAACCTCCAGCATCAATGAACCCAACCTGTGAACAATTTCCACCTGGTCAAGTAGTCCATGGCACTGAGTGTCACATCATTTCTTGAGCACCTCCAGGGATGGTGACTCCACCACGTCCCTGAGAAGCCAGTTCCAATGCCTGACAGCTCTCTCAACGAGCAAAGTCCCCCTGATGTCCAACCTCAATCTTCCCTAGTGCAGTTTGAGGCCATGTCCTCTTGTCCTGTTGTTGCTTGCCAAGGAGAAGAGGACAACCTGCTGTCACCAGGTACTGCAAGCCTGGGCTCTAGGGACAGCAGGTCTTGCCCCTGTTGCCATCACCCTTAGTCACAGCCATCACCCCCATGTCCAGCTCCTGCTGGGCTGCTCCCTTGCATCAGGTCAAGTCAAAAACCACAAGAATTTGTGTTCTGGCCTGAATGACAAGGTCATGTAGAACATGCAAAACGTCTTTTCCCCCTGACCCACTTTCATGCCATGTGTGGACAAACATCCTGCCTGGCCGCAGCCAGTGCTGTAGCAGGAAAAATGCTGCTCCTTCCAAACATGCAAGAGAAGAGGTCAGAGGCTTGCTTCAAAACCCTTCCCTGCTACTTCCAAGGGCCTGCAGTCAGGAGCCAGGAAGTACTGCACAAAGAAAGGCAGGTAGGGCACAGGCTATGGAAGTTCAGAGCAGAATTTCACCCCCTGACTGCTGTCACCACTTATGCATAAATGAGCCAGGCAACACAAGACACACAAAAAGCCCACTAGAATGTACCTGCATACATGGAATAAGGGGTTTTTAGAGTGGAGGAAGAAAGAGGAGCTGATGTTTCAGAATATCTGCAGATGGTCAATTATTCATATGCCCTAATGGAGAGGGAAAAGAGCAATATTTCCAGTTCAGCATCAGCACACACTGAAAGTGCTGTGAAAAACCACCAGAGGTGTGAAATAGCTGTCAGTCCATGTGAAAGGCCAAGATTAAACACCCCTCTCACCCAGCAATCTTAGTCTAAGGATAGCAATCATGAATCAGCCACTCAAAACCCACAGAGGGCTTGTTCCAGGAAACCACCCTCAGAGAGGGCCAGGATGGTTTGGAAGTGCACACAGACAAAACCACACCAACAATCTGCCCACAAATGGATATTAATAATCTACAGACTGCACATGCACAGGCAGATTGCTGCAAGCCTCCCCGGGTGTGGGGCTGGGAGCACATCCTCCCATTCTGCCCTCTCCTAAGGAGCAAACCTTGCTAACAGAGGAAACGGAGAGGAAGGAAATCTCCTCATACCTCCTCACAAAAGGCAAGTCCAAGAAAAGCAGGGGTCTATTTACAGTTCTCCAAAGTCCCTGCCTGCCAGATGGTCCCTTAGAGCTCCTTAGGGCTGTGTTAAGACTCCCCAGAGCTGGGGTAAGCCCGCAGCAGGAAGGAAGCAGGGCATTGTGCCAAGTGCCACCAATACAAGACCACACTGTGTGAGGTGCAGATGACCTTATTTTCTGTGGAAGGTGACATTAAAAGAGAGCCATGTGTTTTCAGGTGTGAGGCAAGGAAGAAGGAGGTTATTTCTCATGGAAAAATGTAAGAATTAAAACAACAACATAAAAAACCCTAAACAAAAAAAAAGAAGAAAACAATCCTGGGAAGCACCCCTAGAAGGTTGTAAAACATAGAAGCCAAGTTAACAACCCTTTGTTCTTCTGGAAATACCTTCCTCTGCCCGTAGCAACAGAACCAGGACCCCATATTACCATCCTAAGTTAAACACGGGCCCTATTGGCTCTCTGGAAGCCAGGATTTAAACTTCTTTGTTTTCATAAAGCAAAAAATACACACTCGAAGAAATCACTCTCTTCTGATTCATTTCCTCTGGCATTGTATTGTTAAGTTGCTTTAACAAAATACTGTTTTCTCCTCTTCCTCTCCTTCAGGGCCATGTTTTCCCCCAGCTGAGACAAAGTCTAACTTTCTAAATAAGCCGTTACTGCAGCTAATAGCCTAGAGGGAGAAAAGCCCCCTTGTGAACCCTGAAAATGCTGTGTATTAACTCTTGTAAAGTAGACAAATGAAAGCAGGAACACATGTTATACATTAGAGCTCAGATTATGATGGTAGGCTGCTACAGCCCAACCTTCAATTAATTTTACCCCTGCTCCATTAGTTTCTCATGTTTTCTGAACTTCAGCTATTAAATCTGGGTTTGCATCACTCAGGTACCAAAGGTTTCCTTCTAAAGGTGGAAGGAAAGCGCTTCTGACCACACCAGCCCCATTCTCAAGCTGGCATGTTCTGGAGCCATGCATCTGCTGAAAGGAGCCAATTATCTGATTGCCAGGCCTGGTTTTAAGAGAGGAACCTGTAGTACCTATGTTCCTTGTTAGATTCAATTACAAACTGCTGTGGGCAAAACAGTACAAAGCAGGAATTAAAAAAACTAGCAGTAAATTTACTATACTTTTCAAGTCAACCAAAAAAAAAGTTTCAGTTGCAACCTATTGCTTCCCAAGGAGTAAATACAGACACATGAAAATGATGTAAAACTCTTCAGACCACACCTTTCAACTCATCACCTACAAGTCAGCAGTAGGCTTTCACCCCAGTTCTTAAAAATGCTTTCATTCCTCATAACCCTGTCCTGTGCAGCATCTCTTGCTTTCTAGTTGAAAGGATGGCTTGTCACCACACACACCAGGCTTAATATTCCATTACTTTTTAAGGAATTATCTCACATGTCACCCATCATCTCTGTACAGAGGTGCAAACCACTGTCTTCTTTTCACAATAGTGGAAACATGAGGAGAAAAAAAAATAGCCAACTACCAAAATAGATGTAGGATTGAATTATAAAAACAAAAAAAGGAGGAAAAAATTGGGAGTTCTTAGATAACCTTTCATTCATGTAAAGGCATCTTTGTTTATGCAACAATACCAGATATTAACACTCCAAGAATTATCTTTTAATAACAAGCACTGGTTATTTGTTTTACATAGAAAAAAAGTATCTATGCAATATTTATTGTTGCTGAGGAGTGGAAACTCTACTCCACTGAAAAGCAATTGTGCTCATTGTTATGACACACAAATACATATGATATGAATTATATGGAGTAGCTGGCTGAGGTGAATCATTGCTCTTTCCTGCTGGCTCAGAGCTTTTGCTGGGGCTGAACTGCAGGTAACACTTCTTGCTTCAGATGGAAACACTCCTCTGGAGCGAGAGCAAGCACCAGCAGGGATTCAGAGACAGCCCAAAAGCTCTGTGCAGTGTCAGAAGCTAATCCCACCTCTGCAAGGAAGGGCTAGGGGAAAAACAGCACTCGGCACTGGAGAGGGCATACTCAAACTTTCCGGCTGATGAGATTCCCAGAGCTTTTCAGCATGTGCTGGGCAGTTACATCATGCACATGGCTCTGGTTCCAGCAGCCTGCTTAATACATCAAGAGCTGCTGTGGGGGAAAAGGAGGCAGAAGAGCGAGCAAACGCCTCATCAGAGCGACCTCAGTTAATGCTGCAGCCAAGTCTGTGAGGTTTGGATCCAGAACACCTCCCAGCATCCAGATCTAGAGCCCTAGGTGCTGCCATTACAGAATGAGGGGCCAACAGAGGCAATAAATACATGTTAAAAAAAAAAATCTAACTTCAGCTCTGACCATGGCCCTCATGCACAAAAACCACTTTTATCTGTGTCCATCTCTGCTTGGTACAAGAACAGTGCAGCCAGCAGCACAGGACTTCAGGGAGATTGGCAAAGATCTTCCCCTTCATGCCAAGGGCAACACTTCTTGCCTGTGGCATTTTCCACCCACACATTAATTCACCTCACTTCATGTTTGAAAATAAAGAGGAAAAAACCCCATCATCATTCAATAACAGCAGCAACATCAATTCACCAGGGGAAACAACAAAGGCAGGGGAACACAGGGAGGAAATGTTTATACATGCATAGGAATGGCCAAGAAAACCAACTGATGAAAAGACAGAAAACAAGCAAATCCCACCCTGCCCTGCTCACCCCCCACCTCCAGCTGCAAACCAGCCAGGATTTTATGTCAACCTGGCGCAGGTGCCAAAACTTTGTCCTGGCAGCCATCCAGGGCTTTTTGCTCCTCAGGACAGACAGACAGCAGGGATGGTTAAAGCAGCCAAGCCCTGCTATTTGCTTTGCCAGTGCTCCCCTGGGCTTGCTGGTAATGGCCACAGTCCCAGTGCACCAGGCTCTTCCTCTCAGGTAATTTTGTTTCTGTCACTGAGAACTTTCCATTTCTCATTGCTCCTCTCAAAAGGCTTGATCCTCCTCCACAGAGAGCAAGCACCTCGGATTTGGAGCACCTCCAGCAGGCAAGCACATCCTTGCTGACACCCATTCCAAGGTGGCAGGCAGCCCCCAGCCTGACTCCCCTGGGCAAGGATAACACACCTGAGCAGCCATCAGCATCAGAGTTTGACATCTCAGAGCTACACTTCTGCCTCCATGTAGAATGACAGACTCCAGAGGCAGAATGGTGTTGCTGCTTTTGTGTTGTACTGTGGAAATGCCACAGGGGGTGGAGAGGGAGGGGAAAGGGTCACAGAGAAGTGGAACACCTTATGGAAACTAGTGATGAAAGAAGCCCTCTGGCCCCGCCACAGCCAGCTCCTACCCAAGTCCACAACAGAAGGGGGGGAGGGGAAGAAAAAAACCACAAAAAAGCTCAATTGAACCCCAACCCCCCTATTTTTCTGTGTTCCACTTTCACATGCAGTGTATTGCAAAAGACCAATCCCATTTTATCTAGCAGCTTGCAACATCAGTGTTAACAATCAGCTCTTCCCTTGGGATGTGCTGCTTCTTCACTCTGCACCCAGCCTGAAGTCGTGTTCTCATTGTTTCTACTCCTGAAGGTACCTGGAGTCAAAGCAGTTACTGAGGAGCACCGGGCTTTACCACAGAGGATGTGGAAGAGCAGAATGAAGGTGTCCTGTGTTCAGAAGAGCTGAACTAGTGACTTCCCAGGGCTGTCTATAGTGACAAGCCAACACAGAGGAGCACAGACTCCTCCTGTACCCCCTGTCTGAAGGAAGACTCCAGCAGACTTCTGTCTGCTTCTTTATTCTGTGTACTTTTAATATCCCTGTGTTTGTGCAAGGCATTGAAGCCAGCAAATGCTGATCGCTGCCTTTGCTGTTGCCATTCAGATCACTAAGTTAAAGGCAAGGCTCCTGCTTTTGGCATTATTTGTGCCTCTGAGGGGAGGTTGGAGCCTTCTCACTCTGCATCAGCTCCTTTGCAATGTGCACACAGAAACAGAGCTCCTATCTGCCCATTACTAGAAAACAACAGGTTTCCTAGTCAAGTTCTGCTCTCATCTCACTTGTGCAATTTTAAGTGTTCTCAAACACAAAACAAGCCACACACAAAAAAAAAAAAAAAAAAACGACAACAAAAAGCCCCTAAGCAGTTACTGACATGACTCCTGCACTGTTCCTACAGAGAGTCTCCTGAAGCGAATGGCTACAAAAATGAAAATAAATAAAAGGAGATAGTACATAGGCTGTGCTAGAGTAAGCTTAAAAGGCAAATGAACTTATTTTAAAATTAAAAACCTCCCCTGACACAAGATGATCCTAAGAAATATTTACATTTTCTTCCCAGCAGGCTCTTATCTGTCTACACAAGGAACCAAAATGACAACCATTACCAGAGCATTCAAATACCTTATTATTTTAGTTTGCAACCATCCAAGTCAAGGAGCAGCTCAATTTTTGGCAGAAAACAGAGAGATCCTAAATACAGGGCACAAGAATTCACATTGTCCTCTGGCTAAGTCAGTCCCTGCAACACATCCAGGCAGAAGGGGAAAGCAAAGCCATCGTTGTTCCCAAGATGTCAATGGGGTTTAAAAACACCTTGCAAAACACTCGTGTGAAGGCTCGGCTCAACACAGCTTTCCACGAGCTTCATTTCTCGCAGAAGTCATCAATATTCACCTACTAACGAGGACTCACAATTGGCTTTTCCCTTCCCGGCTGTGCTCTAAAGCTCCTCTTGCTTGCCCAGGGATAAAGGGATGGAGGGAAATACTCAGGTCCCTAGAGGGCAAAGTCAGAAACCTAAACATAGAACCACTCCTTCTCCTTTTGTTGGGCTTCCATTGTCAGTGCCAAGAGTGTCCCATGGATCAGCAAGGTGACCACCAAAACACACGCAGGGCTTTTTGTCTTGTGACTTTGACGCCATTCTCTTGAGTGTCTCTCTAATATAAATGCTAATTTATGCTTTGCTTGTTCTTTTTGAATTCATGCACAGGAAAGATTTCTCTTGCCAAATTGTTATTTTAGTGGTTTCATCAGAAAAACAAAAGCAGATTAAGTGGAAAAGTTAACCCTGAGGTTTCAGGAGGAAGCATGGAAAACCTGAACTCGGCAATACTCATTCCAACTAAAATAGTTCCAAGTACACAGCTTTTGTCACAGTATTTGCAGCTTGAATTAGTGACATTCCAAGGACCTCTCTTTCATTTCCCCTCGACCTCAGGATTTCATTCTTGTATGTTCTTAAAAGAATACAAACAAGCCCCAATGCTACATTATCCCAACTCTCTCCATCCTCTCCCATTGTTTCCCCACCTTCAGCTCCAGTAAGTTAACTGATCACAACCAAAAGTCTCAGTAGAGAGAAGTTTTTCTCATTTACCAGACTGATAAAGGCAGTTCCAGGACTAACAAGAGCTTAAACACCTCTCAGTCCCGTGGGGTGGGAAGTCATCAGTCCAGGTGAATGCATTCCCACCATGCTCACCAGGAACAAGAATTAATATTAAAACACTTTTCAACAACCTAAGTGCTGACAGACCCTTTAATGAAACAGCTCTAGCGCTCAGTTTAAATAATGATCTAGCCCTGAAAGCTTACAGCATAAGGCCATTAGCAAGCTCTACAAATCTCAGGTAACTTCTTCACAGAATTTTAAAACACTTAGCACACACACTAATTAATTAAGCATCACATCACCTTCCAAACTAAATGACTGAATTCACCATGATAATACATTGGATTTTCCTGCCTGCACTTCAGGTTGTTCAAACAATTTGCTTTCTCATTTTCCTCAGAGTGAACACTTGCTCTTTCCTTAGCAACCACTGCAATCAAACCCACTACAAATGCAGAGGCCTGGATACATTTTGAATCAACGAGTGAAAGAGGGATTTTCACCTTTTACTAGCTCTAAGTCTAGCATTATTTCACTTCCATCAGCAGGTGAGGTCCAGGGAAGTAATGCTGCATGCTGACCATAAAGGTCAATCCATATTAGATGTGGTCAGAACAGAAGATATGCTCCCAAAAAAGCAGGTTTCCCATCACCCCCCTCACTGTGGCATTAGCTGATAACACAGAGAGGCTGAGAGCACACAGAGAAGATTCCTTTCAAGTGCAGCTGAACAGACTGAGCAGCTCCATTTGCTAATGGACATTCAGCCTGCTGGATGAGGCTCAGAGTAGCCCAAAATATATATACTGTGGATTTCAGGTCCTAAGCAACAGCTATTTAGTGATGCAAGTCAGCTCCTATCAGGCCACTGGATTTATCAAAAGAAACAGAGCCACAAACAACCCACTCCTGAGAAGAAGAAAGTGCTAAGGCTCTTTGGGTGCACATTTGAGCAGGGAGGGAACATCAAAGCATCAGAATGGAGGCTTCAGTTTCTTCCTTTCAGACAGCAACGCACAAAGGAAAAGGGTTTGTCTAAATTCACACAGAGGCAGAGCTGCATGGCTAGGGCAGCCACTGGAGCCACGGCTTCCTTAGCTCTTTGAGAGCTCCAGAAAAAACAGTTAGAGAAGTGCCCTTGGATGAAAGGGCCTGGACCTAGAGAGCAACACTTCCCTCAGCCCTGACAGTTCTCCTCCTCCCTCAGTCAGAGCACGCACACCCCAAGCAAAGCTAAATTTTACATACAACATTATGTCAGCTTGAACTATGCCTGTTCAAAAGATACTTACTCAAAGCTTATTAATGCATTCTTCTTGTAAAGGACCCACGACAAGTCACCCACGAACAAAACTCAGAAGTGTCAGCACACGCCCTCTGACACAAGGCAGAAGCACCTACTCACTACACAAATACACCTCTGCGAGTAAGTGCACAGAGCAACTTCACATTCAGGCAAAACCATTCCATATCTTACACCACCAGCGTTATTAAAGTGTGACATACTCACAGAGAAAAACATCTGGGGAAAAAAAGCAGCTTCCCATCGCAACCAGACTCCAGGACCAGACGAAGGCTCCTGACTCTCTCTGTCTCAAAGGCAACACTGCCTGGGCACGTACAAGGGAGGGAAATTTAACCTCTACCAGGTGCCTCAACAGGTGTGGCTGTTTAGCAATTAGGCACAACAGCTGAACTGGGGCCACTCAGCACCAAAGACGGCTTCGTGAGACCCAGAAGTGCAGAGATGCAGCTGAGAAAAACGATGAAGTGAAATTGTGCACTCTGGGGAGTGTCTTGTACCTCGGCATTTAAGAGTGTGGCCATTTGAACACTCCAGTACCACTGCAGCAGTTCAGTTCCATTAGTCTGTGCTCATCATCGTGATCAGGAGGCACTGAAGATGCCTGTATTAAGGGCAAGGTTACTTTTTAGACCTGTAAGCAATTATGTCTTTGAATTTCCAGCTGGTGCTGGGGTTGCAGTACTTGGTGCCGTAATTTCAGTCACTGGAAAAGCTCTTTCTCGTGCCTGATATTTGGGGAGGGGAATTAGGAGAAATAAGGTGATGTTGCTTTTGTTTGTGTGTGCTGTTTGGGGTTTGTGGGGTATTTGG
>VXAX01001022.1:89333-124730 GCA_013399835.1 Leptocoma aspasia | reverse complement strand
TTTTTTTTTTTTTAAGGAATCAACTCCAGTGAATAAAGTGAAAGCACAAATCACTAGCACTGGGAATCGGGAGTGGAGCAGGCATTGAAACTTTGTGTGACCAGTGCTGCTTTATCTCTCAGATACCCTAATTTGGGGCTGTCGTGGTGGCAAGGGCCAGGGCAAGCAGCTCTCCGTCACCTTCCTGCATCCCTGCTTCTCCCCGTGCCTTCAGCATCCCGTGTCGGTGCAGGCAGGGTGTCACTCAGCCAGGCTTTCCAGCCACCCCTCGGTGAGCCTTGTGCAGCTCTGCTAGCCTGCAGCTTAGTTTGGGTGATTTCTAAAATAAGTGTGCCGCAAAAGCAGCGGTCTCCGCCGCTCTGTTAAAACGCGCGGATTTGACTGCGCGAAGAGACAAAAAGAAAACAAAGTGGGTGCGAACAGACTTTGTTTCTTAACAAATCCTCTGGAAGCCCTCACTGGGCTGAGAGGAAAATGGTTATTTGCATCAGAAGCCTGTTAAGTCAGCGCTCCTTTGCTCCGAAAGGATGACGAGCCATTGTTTTCCTGCTCTCTGGAGCCAGGGCTGCGGGGCAGAGTCCCTGCAGTGACTCTGGAGGAGCCTTTCGACTTCCTGGCTCGACTTCTGGCAAGCAAACTACTTGCTGCAGGGTGGCAGCCCCGGTCTAAATTTCCGAAGAGATGGAGTTACACCGAACCTCAATTCAGCAAGGACTGAGTCCTCTCTTGCCAGACTCAAGCTCTTCTTTTGGGGAGCAGCAGTGCGACAGTCACAGTACAAACAAGTTACACATTGTCACTGAAGATTAAAAATTGCTGCTTGCTTCATTTTAATTTTAACGAATGGAAACTTTAGGAATTAAGGAAAAAAAAAAAAAGCTATGTAAAATATTAGCCTGAGGATGACAGATTTTGGCCCAAGATCTTTCCCAATTTCAGTGGCATGGTTGAATGCACACACTGCAAGAAGACAACTGTGTCACATAATGCAGCCCATTGCTGTATAGAATATCTAACCAAGGGAATGATTCAGATGCTGAAGGTGCTACAGAGGCAAATAAAATTCACTAGGTGGGCTTTGCTTAAATCCCTATTATGCTTCTTTTCCTGAAGGGGAAGAAAAAGGTGTTTTCAAATAAGGAGACATTTTTCTCAGAAGTCATCTGGTTTCTTCAAATGCTTTTGGAAAAAAATCTCTGCTTTGTAATAGATAATCATAATTTATCTTCCACTGAGCTCTGGTGTGGAGAATTTGTTTCTAGCCTTATTCTTGTACCGCAAAGAATTCAGAATTCTTCATTTCTGTTATTCTTAACACTGTCTGTGTACCAAAATAATTCATTTCCCTGTTACCCCCACCCTTAAGTACTCTCAGTAGGAGGTATAAGTGCTTATCCACTCGGTGCCTTGCCACAAACCTTAAATTATATTTGAAACTCTTTCAAGGTTTCTAGGTGAAATGAAACATTGCCATTGTAAAAACAATTCTTTCCAAATGCTGCAGAGTGCCATCACACAGTGAAATTGCTGTTATTGCACACAACCACCAAGGAATACTCACACCTGACGTCTACAGAAAGCTCAGGATGTGTAGAAATACCCATGGTTATGCTGACACTGGATACTTCAACATCCTGATTGATGTTCTTGAAGCCCCAGGACATTCAGAACAAACCTGGGAGAACAAGCCAGCAAACCTGGAGGCAACTCTAGGTGACTTGTTGACAAGGAAAAGGCTTATGAGTTTTGAGAGGCTTTTGATTTTCTATTTTTAATTTTTTTTAATAAGTATGCAAGGAAAAAAAAGCCAAGGTGCAAGAATTTCATATTTACCTAGAAAAGCACTGTAGGCACAAGGCAACTCTTAGACAAAACTGCTGGTGCCCCAGCCCAGGTGATGGCTGGAGTCTCAGATAAGTGACATTTTTGTACCACACCAGTGCTGTTGATTCTACAGGAGCTGAGCTGAATCCTTCATGTGCCACTCAGACCAAATGCCCCCTGACTCTGGAGCAAAACCTGCCTGATCAGTGCCTGAAGGATGCAGCCCTGGGGTACATGGCTCACTGCTACTGCCAATTAACTGAGAAAAACATCCCCATCACTGACTGGGTTCCCACTGCATCTTTATTAACCTCTCCAGGCTTTGTCTGTGCCCAGGAGGCTTAACTGAGCTTGGAGAGGCAGTGTGCTAGGCAGGGTCTCAGCAGAGAGAGAGCATCTGTCTGCAGGAGGCAAAAGGCAATACCTCCAGGAGCAGGGCAAAAAAAAAAAAACCCATGTAAGTGTGCTATGTTCTGCCCTGGGCCTATCCATCAGAATGTGTTATCTTCCCTGGAACTCAAAGAAGAAGGTGGCCAGATTTATATCCCTCTGTTTCACATGGAAACTGCTCAGGTCATCAAAGGCCAGCTAGCTGCAATCACACAAGATACTTTTTAGTCAAGCCTACAATATATGCAAAAGGTAAAGATGCTTGTTGGCATCCCAGCCCAGAAAAGACAGAAAAATCAAATAGCAAGGGAAATAGGGTGTAGAAAATTGCTATGTTTCTAAACCCTAATTTTTAAGATTTTGCTTCCAGCCCTGGAGAACTGCCAGGTTGCTTTACAGTGGAGTTTTTTTCCTTGGTGTTTTTCTTTCCTGTCACCAGGTGCTAAACTGGCTGGGGTTCATGCCTGCCTCTCACACAACAATCTTGGATCTTTGAAGTAATAACATGTGCTCTCAGATGTTGCACAAATAACCATGTCGTGTTAGCCAATTATATTCTACTTGTCTGTTGTTAACAAACCATGCAATTTCTAGTTTCCTGCAATAAATTCAAGTATAATTAACTTGTAATCTTGCAGGTATAAATGTAATTAAACCAGGGAATCATAGCAATAATTACCAGGTAGATACCAAAGACACTGTGCTGCTCCCAAATCCTTCTGTATGACGCTAATCATGTCACATGGTATTTGTATTTCTTTGATACTTTCCTTAATATCTCTGAGAACAGCCATGTGAAACTGATTATCTTGTACATTATTAACTGGGGCCTCCAATTTAAATTGACTCTCCAGCTTGCAAGGCAATCACAAATCTTACAGGGGACAGATGTGACAATTTCATTCCTAGATAACAATGCAAATGTGAGGCCACGCTATGAATAACAATTGGAGTCAATCACACCAAAGTAGTTTCATGTTAAATTGCATTGCTTGGTGATTTTTTTGAGATAACAGAGATTCCTATGCCCTGCATCACTTTCCTGTCAGGAAAGCTCATCTGGCAAACTTCCTGCTTGCCACAGTGGGGAAGAAGAAGACAATATAACTTTTTTCTTTACCGGGTTCATTGTGTGGTAATGGACAGCTGTGGGGAACTGCTTCCAGCTGGGCAGGAAAAACAGTGAACTAACAGCAAAAAGGGATGAGAAGAGAAAAATACAATGAGGACAACAAGTTCAAACCACATGAGACCTCTGAAAACAATTCACCTGGACACCCCTCCATCTTCTAGCACAGTATGAAACTGAGACCAGCACGACCTTGTGGATGCTCCTGTACTTTCTGCAGACATAGAACAATTCAAGGAATAATTTGCTCTTTAAAGCCCACAGAAGAACTTGTGTTTTACAGGGAAAAAATGAGGACTTCTGAAACATATCCTAAGGCACGGCAGTGACATATTCCTAACAGGCAAAGCCAAAAGGTCAGAGCTGTTAGGTGACATGCACTTCTTGTAGAGGAAGGACAGAAGGTGAAGGCCCAGTGCACCAAAAAGATTTTGCTCATGCAAATGCAACACGAAGGCAGCAGTTTTGCCTAATTGTTAACAGAAGTTCTGCTGGCTTTTCATCCCCCTGGGGCTCATTCCCTCTTCATCTGCTAATATAGCAAGTTATATTGAATTGGCTGTCCTCAAAGTTTGCTGATCAGGAACCCAGCCTTTCAAGCTGGCAGCAAGCCTGGAGTATGGATTTGTCACAATAATGAGCAAGGCTGGGATATTTTGAATAAACCTGGGCTCCCTTGGTGCAGGGCCAATTTATCAGCTGAATATGAGAAGTGTGGTTATGGGTATTAAATGCCAGAACACCAAAAGCTTGGAGACTCCTGAGAACCCTACCATGAGCCAGCTCCCCTCTCCTGTATCCCCAAGCAACACAGGAGAGATAAAAACACTGGCTGGCATTTGTATTTCCAAAGCATTTACATTTAATTTAACAATATTTGTAATGCGTTCGGCGAATAAGCCGTGGTGAATTCCGACAAACTCTCTTGTACCTAAGCAAAGCTGAGCTCCCAAAGGGACTGGAATTAAAGGCTGGAGCAAAGCAGAGGCTTACATGGGGCAGCACTGCTGGGAGCAATGGCACAGCCACTGCTTGTTTGCACTGCCAGGCTGCTGCCTGCACTTCCCACTGGGAAAGAGGGCTCCAGGAACATGGGGCAGCTATAATTGCCCTCTGGGAAGAGGCAGAGGAGGCAGATTCCTTCTTCAGGAGACCCAGACTGGTTGGCAGCCGGACAAGCAGCTGGGTTTTAAGGGCAGCACGGCTGGCTTAGGGTCTGGGTAAGGGCAGACATGGGGCTGTTCAGCTGGCCAGTGGCCAGTGGTTCTTGTTCTGTTTCAGCACTGACAAGGTTGGTTTCTTACTTTCTTCAAGGTACCGTGATGTCCTTATTCTGCTGCCTATGCTCTTTTCCTGGCAAAGCCCAGCAGCATGGAGGCTCCCCTTCAGTCCCTCAGCCTTCACAGGTTTCCCACCAGCTGCCCTGAGAGAGGTTGTGACACCTTCATTGCTCCTCCACCCTGCGTAGGCACAAAATCCAGCTTTATCCAGTGATGGGCTGGGATTTCTCTCATGTAGGGACACATGTTTAGCCCCTACAAGAAGTCCCCCTCACTCCCTGAGAGCTGCTGCCCCAGGTGTGACTGCAGCCATGCCACATCTGCATTTATCAGGGTGTGCCCTCTCCTCGTGGTCCTGGCACGCTTTGGGGAGGACCTGCCCTCAACATTGCTCTGCTTAGCTGAAAGAACACTCCTCTGTAGGAGGCAGAAAGAAATGACAGTGTGTAGGAAACTGTGGGCTGTCCTCTGTAGAAGGCAGCAGGGAACAAAGCTGCTTTGGAATGGGTTTTCTCCAGGGTTTTGTCATGGTCACTGATGGCTTTTTCTCTGCTGGCCACCAGTGACTGCTTTCTGTCAGCACCCACAAACACCTCATTTTCCAAATGGTTTGAGTGCTGGATGAAGGACTCATCTGCCTGGGGACAGTGAGGATGTGTGGCCACCCATCAATCCCAGAGGATAACACAGCAAAGTAAAGCTACCAGGACAAAACCTGCTGCCTTCACAGAGCCTCGGGCCAGCTGTGCCATGGCAAGTCTGTGTGACTGCTGGGCTGTAAGGTCCAGCTCCTCTTTCTCTCCTGACATCTAAACTATCCGAGCTGCAAAGCTTTATATTCCACTGCATCCTCTTTCTGCAGCCTTCCATGCTTGGCCCAAAAGAGTTCTATACCCCCTAATCCAAAGCTGCAGACAGACTGGGCTGTGACCCCGAGGAAGGATGAGACTGCTTAGCTCAGCACAGAGGCTTCTGTGGTGTCCCCAAAGCAACCTTCTCTTGTTCTTCCCATGTGGGGAAAAGCTAAGTCTCCCCTTTGTGCTTCAAAAGCTCTCTTATTAAGCTCTCTGAACAAGCACAGCACAAAGCCTGCAATGTGAACTTCCACTGGTGTCGTGCAATCATTGCTAGCAGTAACCAGCCAGGCCTAAAGCACATTGTGTGCCCCACAAGCATCAAGCAAGAACTGCTCTCTGCTGCAAGGCACAGCCTTGTTCTGCTTTGAACAAAATCCTACCTCACTTCTAATATGAAACTCTCCAGAGGAGAGAAGGCAGAGCTTTCTCTGATGTAGAGCAGCTGCTCCAGCTCATTGATTTATGTGGGACACCCAGAAACCTGCACAATGGTGCTTTGTTACAGATGCTGTAACACAGCCTGTTAAAAGCAGTCACAACACAACATTAGCACCTCAAAGCCTAGAGAACCAGGGCAGTGTAGAGAGCAGGCTGGTGAAACACAGACTGAGAGAGAAACCTCCTCTGAACAAATGACAAACTAAACTCGTGAGGCAGAACACTGCGTGGAGTTATCTTGATGTTCAACAGGAGGCCAGATGAGGTAGAGTGGAAAAAGGTTTTCCCCAGGAACACCTGTAATGAACTTTGTTGCACATGCTGGGTCTTCAGCTGATGTTCAGTGATCTCTTGTGAATTAGACGCAAGAGACAAGCTTACTCTTACCTGAAAAATAAGAATATAGAACAAAACCCGTGTCTTCAAGCACTGCTAGCAAGTGCTGCCTCCCAGTCATCCCTGACTTCAGTGCTGCAGCAAAATTCACAAGGAACTGATGCCACTGCCTCATGCACTTGCAGAGAAAGGGAAATTCACCCTTAAGCAGAAGGGTCTGGGTACCACAGCTCACTTCAGCCTTGAAAAGACACTCCAGCTGAAACACAGAAGTTGAGAATGAATCGTAGCCCAAGACTGCAGTGCATCAATACCAAATCCTGATCTACCAGCTTCATTCCTCCAAAGGAACCCCAAAACCCCACGAGGTCAAGAAGCAGCTTTCATTCTTGGCAAGGTGTAGCTGTGAGGATTAGAACCTGATGACAAATCTAAATCCCGATGAAAAACTGCCAGAGGCCCATAAGGCTGCCAAAGTACAGCAGGCAGGCTTTCACATAATTGCAAGTCTTCCTTTCTCAAATGCTCAACCTGATTGACCAATTAAAGTGTTTAATTCTCTGAGAGTCTATCATTAAGTGTAATTTGTTCTAGTCTCACCAGTCCTTTAATGGCTGCCTCTGGTGAAAGAACCATTATGTATGATCTCAATCTCCATATTAGAATATGGAATTTTTGATAGTTTGCTATAAATAGGAATTGATTCATAAGGAGAATAATTAATTCATTGCTAGTCCTTTACCAACTACTTAATGACTGTCAAGATACATTAAACATCCTTAGCCCTACACAGGGGCCTGAGTTTATTCTTGGCTAACACATCTGACTGTATTATGCACTCAGTGAATTAATGCCAGGTGAAAAATAGTCTCAGCAAAAACACATTTTAGAGTGCTTTATTTCATCATAAATATTGACACTGATCATTATAAATGCCTTCCAGATGAGGCAATAAATAGATCATCTATTGCCATTGAAAAGAAAGAGGGGAAAAAAAACCAAACCAAAACAAAATAAACAAACAAAACACACCCCTAAACCCCCAAATCCAAAACACAACAACAACAAAAACAAACCAAACAAACAAACAAAAAACCCCAAACAAACAAAACCACAAAAAATAAAACCAACCCAGTCCAGCCTATCGTGTTATCACTGTGCTCTCCTCGTTATTCTTACCTGAATGACCCTGACACCATCCTGGGCCCTGTACAAGTTACAGGCACTTCTTAGGCTGTACCACTTGCTAGGTGATTAACAACATAATACAAACCCTCTGATATCTTTAATTTTCTCAGTCCTCACTTCCATGCCATGTCCATGCACCTGTATCACTCCCAAAGTGTGCTGACAACTCCATTTAACTCCAAAACAACAGCAGGAACTGCTCAAGGCTCACAAGCCCCTGCTCCCAGCCAGCCTCTCCTCACAGAACCAACAACACAGGCAAAGATTGAGCCCAGGCTCTGAGAGCACACCTAGCTCCCTATTTCCTGTGCTATTCAGGTGTTCCCAGGGCTCACAACTCCTCAGGGAAAGGCGTCCAAAAAAAGCCTAGGATCCCATCATGCAGTAGGGAGAGCCCACATGTACAGGAAAATTATTTTTGGAGGCTGTGTGTCTCTTACACCAGCTCTTGCATTTCCAAGACCCAGGGAGGAATGCCTGTGATGCTACAAAACCATGAATCTGTGGTTTGTATTTTTAAAGGAAACAGAGTAGAGGCAGGCACCGTGGTCCTACAGGGAAAGCCTGTGATGTACAATCACACCACAGAACATTCCCTGGCATGATGTATATTGGCACTGGGAGCAACCTGGAGGCTTCTCTGCAATTGTTTGTGAATTCAGCATGAGCTCTCATTATTTGTTATATGCACTGGGTACACACAGTGAGTTAATTCAATGGCAAGGGAGGATGGATGACTGCAGCCCAGATTAGTCTCTGAGTACACCTCCAGGATTACTGAATTGTTACCTGTTCTTTTTCTTTCCTCCAGTCCCTTTGAAGAGGCTGAGAATGCACAGAGGTTCGTGGAAACCTTTGCAGACATTTCCTAAGAGAAAAGGGAACGTGCCCAAACTTCAGAGTCTAAACCAAATAGGAAGCTAGAATTAGCTAAAGAAGCTGTTTTCTGGAGGAGTTAAGGGCCTGAGGCACACTTTCCTGAAAGCAGCTTGGTGTTTTCTGGTGGAAGTGACTGTTGCAGCCAGATAATTGCTCCAGGAAGGTCTGCTTGGACCAATGCTGTCTTTTCTTGCAGGAGCAGTGCCAGCCCTACCTGACCTGCCTCCTGTCTGCTTATGTTCCAAAAACAGGGCACCCTGCACCCGCCTCTGGCCTGTGACTTCTCCTCTGGGAGCCAAGCACCTTCCCAGGTCCTAACAACACCGTGGAACCTGGTTCCTCACATTTCTTCTAAGGTCCCACTTCCTCAGGTAAGAGCAGCCTCAAATCTGGGCAAAGAAAACGTTTTTGTGACTCCCATATACTCATGCAAATCCCTGCAGTACATTTCCTGCTGTGGCACCTGGTCTCCCACTGATCACATCAAATTAAACTTATCCTTGCAATTTTTAATGAAATTCATCCATAACCTGGTACAGACACTTGAACACTGGTTCAATAAATTAGGAAGGGGCGGAACAACAAGCCTTGGAACCTGCAGAAAATACATGTAGAGATTACCAGCCAAGGAGAAAGGGAAGTCTTTAGTCAATACTCCTGAGGCAAAAGTATTAAGGTATATATATTACCATGTATATATCACATTATGTACAATAATGAGCTGGCACAGCTTGCTGGCAAGTCACACTAAAAACACACATTAAGAACAGCTGTGTCAGTTTTTTTGGAGCACTCATCTTTCCCCAGATGTTTTGACTAACCAGCAACAATCCAAAACCTGTAATCCTTGTAAATTAACACTATTTGCTAAATTAGAGATTATCATATTCAAAATATGTTCTTTCCTAGTTATGACAGGCCCTATGTCCTACAAAAGCTGCTTGCATATCAGTGCAAATAGGAAGAAAAGATTGGAAATCCAATTATTTAAATCCTGATTTAAATGAGGCCGAGGAAGCCACAGCAATAAGCCACCACAAAGCACAAAATACACTTTTATGGAAAACACAGGATGGGTAAAGCAGCAGGAGCGAGTGTGAAAATAGACCCTTCCTGGTGCCCCCCGAAGAGGAAATTTATACAATAGGCAGATAGGGTCCAATGTTTACACAGGTACTGGTGCATGATGTGCTCCAGTTAAGCCCAACTGCTGTTTAAAATGCCCAGTGACTGTTTGTGTCAAAAGGACTCTGATTGCCAAGTGCCATTTCTCTGATGGGGGACAGGAAGGCCTCAGTAACATAATTTACATTTCACCTCTCCTCTGCATCCCTCCTTAAAGGAAGTTTTCAGTAGACAGCAGCAGAAGAAAGACACATGATTAATAATAAATTATATTCCTCACAGTCTCAACAGCTTGGCCTGCAGCAGAATCTTTCCAGAGGATGTTTAAAACCAAAGAGCATCAGCATTTTTCAGCAGATATACCATTATCAGGCTGGTTCTCTATTCCAAGGATAAAGACTATTCCCAATATTGGAGCTGTCTTGGGAGCACTGATGAATGTCATTCTTCCTGCAGAGGCTGTCATGAGAGTGGATGCCAGGGAACAGGACACTTTGGGCTCTGCCACCAGATCTCATTTGTCTGAGCCCCAGATGTCCTCTTGATATGGCAGAAATAAGAACTAGAGCTGCCCTGAAAGCTTATGAAGCCTAAAAGAAACCTTGGGTAGAAGAGATGCTCTTTGCAAGAAAATGCCTATTTATGTATAAATGTTTGGGCTGTTTGTAATAAAAAAAAAAAAAATCACACAAGCCAGATTTTTAAAATTTATTTTTATTATTATTTCTCATTTTTGGCAATGAAAATCCAAAGCTTTCCAATGAAGTCCAAGGGAAAAATAAAAACTATCTTCCTTCCCTAAAACCTTATTGTAGTTTTGTGGAATAAAGAATAGACAACAATAGGAAAGTAAGTCTTTGGCTAACCCTAATGAATCTTATTGGTCACAGAGAAACACTTTGGCTGAAAGGCAGCATTTAGGAGCCAAATACTGTTATGGATCAGCTCTCTCTTGATAGCACAGCTATGCTGAAGTCGTGGCCCAGCCGACAGCATCCTGACTTTCACAGGTCACACAGGTGGAGACAAGGTCAAGTTGTGTTGAAAGCACATTGAAGACCCCTGTTGAACTGTTCTTCTCCCACTTGCACAAGCAAGTTTAAACTGAGCTGTGTCAAGGTTAAATGACTATTTAGCTTAAGCCAGTGACTCAGACATTAAATCAAATGGAGAGCCTCTGGTACCTAAAATCTTTCTTCGTGATGGTCAAGGAAACCATGTCCGTCCCCTGTTTATTAAATATTTGTTCATATACAGTTCTCACTAGCTTCAGTTTCAGGCACTCTGAAAGGAGTGGGGAACCTGGGTTATCTTAACAGACCATTAAAAGTAGACCAACATCATGTTTTAAACGATTTTCCTATTCCAACACACCAAAGTAGCCTTACTGAATGAAACACTCCAGCAGCAGCTACAACTACACAACACAAGAACATCCAGTGTTTGCATGTTTGGACACCCAGCAGCACTGAAAATATATCAGCAGCTTTGGGAAGGAGAGACAAAGGGATTTTCAGAACATAAACACATTTATTTCCTAGCATTTTCCCAAAATTGTTCTAATGGATGTGGCAGTTGCATATTCTTCCCCCTCAGGGCTTTCATTTGGATTGCCCAGTGTAAACGATTTTGATAATGTTGCCTTGGCTTTCTGTGGTTGGAAATAGAGCTATTATTTCCAAATGGACTTTCCAAACAGCACTAGAGATGAGAGGCCATCAAACAAACATCTGCTGTGAGCTGACTGGAAACGGTGTCAGAGGTGTTGTTTGAATAGGCAGTCAAGAAAATACCCATTTTGATTAGTGTGTACAGGCATTAGTATCAGTCATCATTTCCTTCCCAGAGAAAGACCTTGGAAATGCAGCACTTGAACCCAGCTGTAGACATTGCTTTGGACATGTTCATAATGTCTCTTTCAAAACAGAGCTTGCTGGGCTACTTTTCTTGACCTGGCAGAAGAATAGATAATAATGTGAAGTATCCTAAATGCAGCTAATTGCCCTAAACTGTATCTACACACAGTACAGAAATAAAAGATATTTCTCTTTCCCAGTAGAAATCGGCTACAGGAACTATTTATACAGGGGAGAAAAGGGGGGTGGTCACTTGACATAAATCAGTTCCCTTTGGTGTTTGCAAAACAGAGCAAGATCACAACACGCAAGCAGACTGAAATTGCAGCTGAATAAATTTATAGCCTTGTTTTCATTAGTTTTAAAAATAGACTGTAATGTCTAAAAGCAATCAACTGATGGTTTTGGTCCACTTCTGTCTAATCAGTGCTTCAATTGATGTGTCTCCTAAAAATACTTGAAATTGAAACTGTCAGATGTTAACAATCTCTTCTTCTGCCATTAGATAATATGCAATCAGTGATTATGGGCAGCAGTGAAGCTCCTTATTCAATGACTACACACCACCTACTTTCCCATTTTGCTGACAGAAGATCCAGCTGTTTCTGGTTCGTATCAATGCTCTTCAAAGACTGGCAAGTATAGTGACAAGACTAAAAATAGGAGTATTCTGCATCCCACATCAGTCACCCTTTTGCAGCAAAAGAATTTCAGAAAGTTCTCGACTAGACCAGAAAGAATGAGATTTATTTTTAATAAGCACTAGACACTCACACTGGTAATCACTGGGATATATTTTCAGCTAGAAACAAAAAAAAGACAACATCACTGGTGGATGAGTTGGCTCTTGGGCTGCTTTGCTTCCAATAAAATTATACTATACAGGGAAACTTTTATCCTGCTGCATCAGTCTTCGAGCCAATACCTGCCTGCAAAGTGTCTTAGGATTTAGTCCCTGGAGACAAACAGTTCAGCTGTTTTCTCATCTGCTGTGCCATGGCTTCTTATGTGAGGTTATGTTCACTGTAAATGTTTAAACTAAAAGGTATATGGGAAACTGAAATCAGAGAGGGCAGATTTGCCTTGAGTGATGCTGGGATCTGTGCCTTTCTTGACGTGAAAGGTGGTGGCACGTACCACATCAAACTCAGGCAAATGTTCCTGTGACCAAAGACTGATCCCACCCCATGGATCTCACTGGTGGGACTGGGTAAAGATGAGTTAGTGCATGCAGGTGTCAGAATGATTGTACAGCAAAATTAAGTACGCCTGCTTTGAGAATAAAGAACATTATTAACTTTAAAATGCTGCAAGGACCGTTTGACCACTGAATTCCAAGAACTGATGATTCTTTTATCCATGGTGTGTGCATGACAATGCTGAACACTGCCTCAACTTAAGGCAGTTTTCTTTAATCAGTATTATTTTTAGATGCCTGTAAATATGGGTGCCTTGAAGCAGTGACTGTGATTTTTTAATGCATTTATTCCAGGGTTTTGCAATATGCTGAGCTCCATTGGCCCGTGTGCTCCTAAGTTCCCAAAGCTGCCAGCTTTCCTGGGGTGCAGCTTTACAGTCTGTGCTGTCCCCAAGTCCTTCCCTCTCCTTCTCCCAGCCCTGCCATGCTGCCAAGGCAGCAGTGTGGAAAGCTGTGATGTGTTTTGGGGTGGGGACATCTCCTCATGTCCTCCCAGCCTCCTCACTGCCATGAACTGCAGTCTAGCCTGAGGTACTTTATCTGACTTGTCTCTAGTAAATACCACAGTCCCAACAGCAAATTCTTGCTGAGAACTATTTATGGTCAATTCACAGCCTGAAGAATAAATGCCATTACAGAATTAAAATACTTTTGAATTACAAAGCTGAAGAAATTGTGCTCCGCTTTCAGGGAGACCGCACCAAAAAAAGATGTTGCCTTCATCACAGGGCCTTTACTTGCAAACTCTTTCAAGGGGAGGAAGCAAAAAACAAGCCAGATCTGCCCCCAGGGATCTGCTACAGGGTCTGCCAGGGCAGCAGGGTCCATTAGATCCCCAGAGGCTGCCCAGGAGCATTAAACTTCCCAGACCTTACTTCTCCCTAGAACCGGCCTCAGTCACCTCTGTGCTGTTGGTTTTCTTTCCTTCATCCCTGTTGGGTGAAGATTTATTACAAGGAGCAAATAGTACTGAGGATGGAATGCACCCCAAAATAAAAAAAGAATCAATTCAGAATGCATTTAAGTCTATCTGACCACAAGTCACAGGTATGGATTATACTTCCCTTTAAGTCTAGCATTTATTTGTGCATTGTGTTTACCACTGGCACTCAGAGTGCTAAAAGGAATTACTTTCTGGTCTCTGTCCCATGGACTGAGAGGCCCAGAAATATGGGAGAAACCACCAAAGGAGCTGTGCTGTCCCAAACATGGCAGTGCCAACTCACAGACATTGGTGTAGCTCAATGCTATGGTGAAAACAGAGCTGAAATGACTGAATTTATACATGGCATGACAAGAGGGCTGTCCCCACAGATAGGTTCTATTTTAGGGACAAAGTCTCCCACACATTAAGTAAAATCACATTTACTTGTGCAGGAAGCAGATGAATTCTCAGCACTAGGACAATCAAATGGGAAATTGGTATTTGCTGAACTGGATTGGAGGCTTGAAGCTGCTTTAGCCCTGCCTGCTTCCTTGTAGACCTTTAACAGCCAAGTCCCTCCATCCTAGGCTCAGGTTTTGCCCAAGTCTAGTCTACATGGATAATCTACATCTGACAGGCACCACTGTTTTCCTCCTTTCCAGCCACACTTGGAGCATTTACACAGAATCAGATGAAGCTCCGTGTGCTCATTAATTAGCCTTTGCTCAAATGAGATTTTCCTCAATTATTAAACCTGTTTCCCTTTGCCCCTTCTCCATTTGATTCTTTTCTATCTTTATGCTCTAGGGAGATTTTCAGAGGTCTTGTTGTGAGGATTACAAAGGCAATAAGCAGATTATGGAAAAGCAGCTTTTTGGTGTACCCAGCATAATACAAATTAAGATTGTTTATAATTTCTTCCCTTATCAGTTATTGCTGTGTGTATGCTGAGGTACTTTGAGGTCTCTAAATAAACTGAGAGGGCCAAAGGTAATGGAATTATTTTAACTGGCATATTAAGGAACACACTTGCCAAAGAAAAGATCATGTGTACAATGCTGCTAATTAGTAAAGTTCATTATATTTTTAAAAGAAACTATGGAAAAAGGAGTGATCTTGTGCAGAAGGACTTCTGCAGGTCAAATTTATCTGTTGGTGAAAAGAGGAATGTGCCTGACTTTGAAGACACTCTGCTTTCTTTAGGTTTTAAACTTTTCAAAGCAAGGAGTGCCTTCTCATGTAGTCCAGCAGAGTGGAAGTCTGGGCTTGATGAAGAAAATGTTGATCTGTTGCTAATTAAGAGTAATATTGTTTAATATTTCTCCCTTTATCTGTTGGGAAATTTACTGCATGCATTCACTTCATAGTGAATCTAATTTAAAGTAAAAATTCACCACCCTATCACCAGGAAGTCCAAAGGATGATGGAAAACTGGGTATTTTATTTTGGTTTCTTCCACTTTTGCCTTTGTGGTCCCTCCTGTGTTCAGGTGCCCAGACCCACCAAAGGATAGACCAGATACTCAGGGAGCAGAACCTCTTCTGGTAGGCAGCAGTTCCTCCGACTTCAGGCATTCTTGTAGCTTTTAGACAGCTGCAAAAAGAGAGGGGGAAAATTAAAAATTGATTGCTCTATCATGAAATAAATATATGCTCTGGCATTTGATTGTCCAGCAGAAGTGGTCAGGCAGTTATTTATGTCACTAAGAACATCAATAACGAGGTGCAGTGCACTGCAATAGGGGTTTGTTAATGAATTGATGAAAAGAGAGTTATTTTTAGATTGTGAATAGGTCTGAGGAAGTGAGCTCTAAAACTCTTGAGGAGAAAACAAAATTCACTGTGTTCAGGTTTATCAGCATTGAAAGCCATTCCCCTGCCTTCTGATAAAAACATACCAGTGTAAATGTCAAGCCAAGCCAGTGATGCCCTCTGACTTCTCTGAAAATGCCTCGATTCTTTCAAAAGAGCACTGGCAGAATAGGCTGAATGACTAACTGGGAGATTGTGCTCTCTGGAAAATCCCAGAGATGGTGTTGAAATTAAGGAACTTCCCCAAAGGCAGGATGAGCAGAGATGCTGGGATCAGCACAACAGCTCTGCCTCGCTCCAAAACCACAACAGGCTCCTTCCCCACATCTGGGGCTTTGGGGAGAGAGGAATAAGGAAATCCTCTTCTTTGGCTTTTTCCCCCTTGAAACCTGAGCTGATTTTTAAGTGTATGTTCATGTTTTCCCTCCTTTTCCTCTCCACCTCGTGTTCCCAAGGGCGTAGGTGTTAGCACAGGGACAGCTGCTGAAACCCACACTGCCCTGACCTAGGGAAACATTTTGAGTTGGGAGGGTCAGAATCCATAATCCTTGTGCTGACACCGACCTTCAGAGGCTGCTGCACTTTTTTAAGCCCCTCTCTGTGGAAGGCAGCACCTGGTCCCTGGATAAGGCTTACAAATGACTGTAATTCTGTTTGTGCATCCCTGTGTTCCATAACCTTGCAGCCCGTGCTGTCTCATTTCTCTGTGCTGGGAAGGGATGGGAGGTGTTCCTAGGTGAGCCTGGAGACAGCACTGCACACCTGTGGGGTACCTGCATAAAATATCCACAGGCAGGTACAGTTTTTCAACACAAAAATATAGAGAGAGAACACACACCTATGTCTTTTAATAGATAGACATATCTTCCCCTGACAAGGTCTTTAAGGTTTTACATAACAAGTCAGCAATAAGAACATTAAAATATACTATAATTCAGGCTATTAGACAGGCTGACTGGGACATTTCCACCCCTGCAGATTTTTCAAGCCTTGCTGAGGACTGCAAGGCTGCCTGATGGTGTTTTTAGCAACTGAGACAGACACCTCATGGCCCTTTCTTTCCAAACTGGCTCAGGATCTCTTCCTGCTCTCAGTGACAGTGACTGGGGTGCAGCCAGGCTGGAGGAGCCTCCCATCACACCCTGCAGACATTACTTAATTCTTGCCCTCTGAAAGCTCCTACAGGTTAAGTCTTCCCGATGCCAGGAATTCTCAGCTGAACATCAACACAGTAATAACCACGTCCTCTCCATCCCCGCGGTGAACTCGGGCAGATTTGTTGTTGGTTGCTAAAGGCAACTCCTCCTGATTGATGGTTTCCAGGAACTTTCCACCAGCAGGGTGGGGCCGGGGCTATCGTCTTTCCAGGGCTCTGCAGACAGGCAGAGGCTATAGGAGAAAAAGAGGGAAACTGGAAGACCACAAAGGTACCAGAAGTCGTTGAGATTTCTGTCTGCGAGTGGCTTGTAACCACAGCAGCAGCAGCAGCAAAGACTCTCTGTGGGAGTTTGTAAGTGATACCCGTTGCCCGCTGTATAAAATAAAGTAAAAACAAAACAAAAAGTTCCTAGAACTCCTTCAGATCCATCCATATTAAACTCCCTGCTCACTTTCTCATACTGAAGTCATCTCGGTGAGACAAATCTCTTTTTAAATATTTATCAGAAGAAAAGGGAAACGGTCTGAAAGAGATTGGCACAGAACCTTGGGCGTGTGAGCCGATCTGTCAGCCCTGCCGTGACTGGGAGCAGTTTCCTCTGCCTGGCTCATATACTTCAGAAGATATGGAAGCATTTCTGTGTGCACTTGAAACGTTGTTCTCCAGATTTATTCTTCTAGTATTTTTCTCAAACACGCTTATTTGTCTCTTTTAAGGCCTGCTTTACATTAGGTAGTCTCTTTGTGTTCCCTGCAGATGAAAAGCACATGCATTTCCACTCCTCTCTCATTATAATGCTGCTTTCTGAAGAAAAGCATCTCATGTGTTCTAAAAAACCGTTGTTATTATAAAGATTTTAAAAACCTGTTGATGACTCATTGGGAAATAGTTAACAACATTATTTTCCCAGCTTTGCCTTATGCCCATTCAATCCTAGATCTTTCTGCCAAAACAGTGCAAACCCCTTCTTGTAGGTGGGGCTGACAGCTCTGTTGTTAAGATTGTTCAAGTACATTTACCAAACATTAGATATTTTAGCTAAAATTTCCATGCTGAATATTTATCTAAACCTGAACTACATGGGAAAATCTTAGCCAGAAGTTTCTCTTATCTCCAAGACCAGGGCTAGGTTGTATTTTGCCTTGTCAAAATACTCTGGTAATCTTTTTCAGAGAGCCTTTAACGCCCTTAGCCTTTGGAAAAGGAACACGAAATTTGCCTTTGTGAAAGTTTGCCCCAGTTTAACAACATTAGGAGGCTTTGAAAAACTGCAGGCACTGTTTGGCCAGATCCAGAGACCACATCACTCAGACCTGCTGAGTCTGTTGAAGGGCTCTGGGATAAGAGAATGGGAAGGTCCCTGCCTGGCTCCTTCTCCCGGCCAGGTTGTCTCAGCCCCCTCAGCGTCACTTCTCTCTCTTAGAAGGCCCCTTCACACACCTCATTATTGTCACAGAAAGGGACTGGATGAGCTCTGTGCCAGCTCCAAGGGACAGAAGGCAGGGGGGTGGAACAAGAAGATTTTTAAAGGCCCTTCCAACACAAACCATTCTGTGATTCTGTGATTCCTGCTCCTGTAGCCCATGGACGGGGCACCAAAGCAAACAGCAAGCCCTCCTTCCCTCCTGCTTTCCCAGGGTTTCTCTCCTCCTGAACCACATGAAGAAGGAAGCTACCAGAACTGTACAGCAGTGTGAGGAGCAAGATAAGGAACAAGAAAAGGAGATTAGGTTGTGAGACAATACCTGTGGCAAAGAACAGAGACTTGAGGTTCACAGAGGTTGCCTGGGGTCGGGGGAGGGAAGCTGGGGATGACATGGGGGTCAGGATGTGGCCCCTGGGACCTCCCTGTGGTTTGCAAAACCCACCCAAGGTGATGGGAGAACCCACAGACAACACCTGGCTGAATAACATCCCAAGAATGAAAAGGGGAACCAGAAAGACCATGCTTCAAATAGGCAGGCAGAAAACTGGTCACTAGAACACATTCCTCTCTGGAGCCTGTAGAGGAAGCCAGGACTCCACTGCTTTTCTGCTGTCAGCAAATACCTGCTCCAAAGTGTGTCCTGCCTCACCAGTGGCAAGTTCACAGTCATTATTGGCATTCCATAAGCACAAGGAGCAGAATTGCTTCAGCAGGTGAGGGGGTCACTCTCCTGCTGCTGATGTTCTGTTAGCAAGACTTGGAAGGGCAGAGGAGATGCTAATCCAGTGTAAAAATAGGTACTTGAGACTCAGAAAATGCCTGTTCTCGATATAGATAATCTTGCTTCATGTTCCTTCTGTATATCACAGGGGTTACCAGAGTAATGTCTTTTTATTTCTGTCCTTGTGACCCTCAGCAGAAAATGGGTGTGCAACAGGGACCTGTTTGGTCAGGTTTAAACATATTTAATGAGGCCATTGCTTTTCTACAGTAAAAAAAAAGTTCAAGGTCATGGAAGGAAAGACATGTTCAGAGTGGCTCAGAGAACAAGGGACCAGAGAAAGGTTTCAGTGACTGTGTAGCTTTTCCTGACACTTAAAAAAATTGTCTTTTCAGACTAGAAATGATCTTTTATAATGTTAATGCTCAGTCACACCGTTATCCCATAGCACCCTATAAGCAATGTCCAAAGGTTTAAAAGCAAATTGGACCCCAAATCTGCCATGTTGGCTGCATGTTCCCAAGATTTCCCTTCATTTAGCAGCCATGAAAGGCTGTTTGAACTAAGCCATGGCAACAGCCACTGAAACAAATGAACAGATGAAACAATGCTCAGGTTCCTGCAGTTCTGCTTACACTGCTACATTTCAGCTGTGAATGCCTCAGCATGGCTGTGGACCACAACAATCCAATCACTTTCAAAACTGACCAAAATGGTGAAAATCGAAGGGCAGACCTTATCTGAGCAAGCCCAGCTAACTTCATAAAGGCTACCAAGCACTTTCCAAGAAGGAGCAATGCTGGATCCTTCCTCATTTAGAGTTGATTCTAACCTGTGATTCAGAATTGAAAGTCTCGGTTTCGTTTTATTAATATCTTCAGATATTTAACCTTGGAGAAACCTGTTTTTTCAGACTGTAACAATACACAATTCCTTTCCAATGCCAAAATGTATCTGTAAGCTTGTCTTTCTGCCCACCAAACCAGACATCAAACCAAACAAAACAGAGTCACCCAAACCTTTAGAAAAACAGCCAGGTCAGGTTCTTCAGGTCAATCCTTGGTCACTTTGGAGCTGAGGGAGAAACCTGACCTGACACACAGAAGAACCTCAAGTTTTTTTGAGTACTGCCTTCAGGCTGGATGTAGTTTTATTAAACACCTATTCACTGCCCCTCACGTGTTTCTCATCCTCCCCTGCCACATGCCACTCTGTGTCAGAAAGGGCCTTGCTGCCTTCCCAAGTCATTAAAATCCTGTTACTGCCCTGGCTTCAGGCATGACTGCAGTGTGTAAGGATGGTGACAGTGCCCCGGTTGTGGTCAAGCTGGTGACAGTGCCCCAGTTGTGGTCAGGCTGGCCGTGGTGCAGGGACAACCCTTGGCCTGTGATTCTCAGTTCCCATTGTATCCAGCTGGGATATCCTGCAACTTGGAAGAGATTATTGTGGTGTTCTGTCTCTTTGCATCACACAGCTCATCATCACTTCCAGCTGCTGCTCTTTACAGTCCTGCAGTGACTGTTTCTCTCACAACCACGTCAAGCACAATCTTTCACCCCAAATCCTTCCCTGCATCGTCTCCCATTACCTGCTAGGCCTCACCAAGGCTAACACCTTTTCCCTGCACTGCCTCCCTTCATCATACAGCTCACCAAGTTCCTCCTTCCCATTTTTCTCAGCAGCCCCCTTGCCTGCCCAAAGCCTTTCCCATGCTGTGTTTTATAGGCTAATATATCATGCTGCAGCTATAATATGCGGAGTAGCACTTCACTGCATAATTCCAGAACTGGATGCATTCATCTCTTCCCCAGTCACAGCTCAGAAAGCCCCTCTGAACAGATGATTAGTGAGTCAAGAAGTTTATTAGAAGACAAACAACACACCAAGGTAAAAGCCATAAACACAAAAGCAAATTGCTCATGGCCGTGGTTCCTTCTGGTGCCAAGAGGAATACGACCTTTAAAGCTGTGTTTGATGGCCTGGTCCTGGCTCTCTGTGCTCTCCTCAGGCTGTCATTCTTGTAGGCTTCAATACAGAGTAGAGTTCAGGTTTCCTATAATGCCCCTGAAGACAGCGTGGATCCGCACCTCAGTTTGCACAGGTCACTCTGTAATGTAACAATGTCACGTTCTGGCAGCCCTGGAAAGAATGCTTCCCCAGGTTTTCCAAGGAATTCAGCAGAAAACAAGTGTGGAGAGTGTCTCCTCCCCCCCATATATCAATATAAAGTTTTGGTTTTAACATGGGGCTTATGCAATGCATAGAGGACCAACACAAGGCGTGCACTATCAGGAACACACCATTACCAACACCTAATGTTGTAACATTCAACAATTGTTGAATTCAAAAGTTGTAAGTTAGAGCTCAAAATATTATGCAATTGGCACTCAAAAAAAAAAAATCAATACTGAACATTTAAAGCTGATGCTTTTCAGCTTTATCTAACCACAAGAACTAGACCCTGACTTTTGTGTAATAGTTTGAATGATGCCAGGACTAAGGGCTCTAGAGAAAACAATAAATATTTTGAGATATGTCAAAGTTACAGTTTTTAACCTGCAATCTGTGTGTTCATAGAGTGTTTTTAAGGGGTCTGCAGAGGGTAACTAAGTAAAGCAAACCTATTTTCTGCAGTATTAAATCACTATACAGGAACTGACACTTCCACTGGAAAAAGAAAGGTTTTAAGGTGCTGCAAATTGTAAAAGGTTGAAAAACATGTTTCTGGTGATTCTGACTGGAGCTTTCAATTATTCAAGTGTGCAAGGGCCCCAGTTCTACTGAAGTTAAGTGGGATTTGTTCTAGGTCCCATAGGTACTTCGGAAAGTTCAAACCAGAGTTTCTGGATGAATGGTTCCAACTGTGTACAATGTGCAGAGCTCTGATTTTTTTTTTTTTCCTTTTTTTTCTTTTCTGTTTGGTTGGTTTTTGGGGGTTTTTTTTTGTGGTTTGTTTTTTTTTTGGTCCAGTGGAGGTGTAAATCCCTGTGTATAGAATTTAGGCCTATGTATAGCAAGGCAGCATTTTTTGATTACGTTCTGCAGCCCCTTTCCTGACAGTCCCTGAGCCTTGGCATTTCCACACAGGCTGCCTGAGCTTTTATAGTGACTTGCTCCTGTCCTTCAGCTAATATTTCTGGGAGGGATTTCAGGGATCTTTTTTGGCTTGGGAGTAGTTAGTTAAACTGTCAAGGAAATGATGAATGGAATCTGCACCCATGTGTTACCACAAAGATGCCTTGCAGACATTTCCTCAGATCTCAAGGCATCTGGCTGGGGCTTTCTTACGTCACCAAATACAATAGAAGAATAGTAATGATTAGCAGTTGTATAACAGCAGCACATTTCTCCAAGTTCTTTTTGCTTGGATGTTTATAAAGCTCTGCTGGAAGAGAAACAATAGTTCAAATAGGAAAACTAGGGAAGAGGCAAAGTTCCTTGTTTAAGCCACAAATCCATCTCAAGTCAGTGCCCAACACACAATTCAGATTCTGTGCTCAGATCAAAATTTCCCAGTGAAGGCAGGTTTTTTTAAAAATGAGAAAAAGAGATTTTAGTTTCAAAACCTGAAGATTTCTTGACAGTAGCACCGAAAAGAACACATTTAGTTCCTTTGAAAGCTGTCTTACAATTCAGAAATTATGTGTATTAACTTTTCTGTGTGTCTTTCTCACATGAAAAGTTGCTCAAACCAGAAAATGAGCATGAGGAGCAATAGGGCTCATCCTTAAAAAAAGAAAATAAAAAACCTGAAACTGTGCAAAAGGAAAACAAGTGATTCCTGAATTCCAACGATTTCTTGGTGTTCCAGTTTTGCTTAAGGCTAAGCCACTCCTTTCAAGGAAACATCCACAGGAAGGGCAAGGTTGTTCATGCTCTGAGTCAGGGTCTGTCACTGTGTTCCTGGGCGAGCTGCCCAAATCCTGCCTCCCTGCTCCTGCTGCTCCTGGGCAGGGCAGGAGGAGGCTTTGTGTCCCTGTGGTGTGGGATGATGGAGCCTCGAGTAGATCTTGCATGAAAATGCCTTTGCTCTGGCCTCTGGAACAAGCCTTTCCTGCTCCATGGCATTCCAGCCCTCAGTTCTCAGTGATGCCTCCTTGCTATTTAGGGGAAAAACAGATCACATTTGAGTTTCCCAGGCCCTCTCAGGGGTTAAAAACAGAGAACGTCTGGGGAAAAGGTTTGTGCTGATGGTGCCTGTTAGGAGCCAAAAATCTGGAAATGATTTGTGATCTCAAAACAGGAGACATCAGGTAGGGCACTTAATGCTGAACTTTGAGGGTGTTATTCTTAAATCCTGGGACTGGCTTAGAATTGCAATAATTAACAAAATAATTTCAGCATAAAGTGTGGGGTTTTTACACTCCTTCCCTCTGCCCTGTCCCTGTAGCCTAGTTTGGCATTCACAGGAGGGAAATTGCTGTACACATTTCCTGTCCATGAGAGAAACTCGTCCCGCGCTGCGATGCCGTCCCTGCATCCCTGCCAGCCTCCTCTCCCAGCCCCAGCCCCGGAGCCAAGCACTGGCAGGAGCTTCCCTGCTTACACAATCCTGCTGACAGAGGCCAAGTCCAAGCCCAGACCAACTTCCAGGGCCTCTCACGCTGCCTTTGCTCTTTCCTTCCCACTCTTAGCCACAGATTTTCCACCCTGGTTTGCTGCAGCAACCTCTGCAATTCAGCTTTGATTCCCCCTGAGATTTTTTTTTGCCTCTCCTCTTTCTAATGAACAGCTCTACTCTTGAGTTTCTCAGTGACCTGCAGGGATAATCCCAGCGTGCTGAGTGAGGCTGAGGGATCAGACTTGCTCCAGTTCACATCTGTCACCTTGTCCCTTTGCTGATGATGGTGCCTCCTGGATTGTTGCTCCTCCAGCTTGTTTCACTGAAGCATCTCTCTCCCCAGCCAAGTTTTTAGCCTCAGTGGCTCATCCCCTCGCTGATGGAGTTTGTGTAGCCTTCAGGTTTGACTTCTGAAATTGCTGCTCACGCATTTTTCTTGCTGATATCACATAGGCTGGGAACATCACCACCTCCACCACAGGTGATCTGGGCATCTTTGTATCCCCACGGGGTCATTTTAGCTGCAAAATTCTACACAGAGATAACTTAGGACAGAGTCATTTACACTGCAAACCTTCTGCAGGTCTCCTGGCAGGCCGGTTGCTTGGCAGGGCATCCATCCAGGCTTTTTGCACATTTTTGTGATTGTGAAAGCTCTTCTGCAGAGGAGCTTTTTATTTGCACATGGCTGGACAGCACTTGGCACATGCTAAGCGGCGTTAGCGGCTGCTCCTGTGATGTGCTGCAGCGTTGCCCGGTAAATAAGACTTGAAGTGTTTCATTTTTTTCCTGCTGTAGGCTCCACTGCTGTGTCTCTCCATGGCACCTTCCCAAAGGATTATTGCCACCCTGCCCTGAGGAACAGGCACCTCCATTAACCCAGCTGTCTCCATGTGTGCCGTTATCAGCTTGGCTCATCACAGCAAGACCTCTACAGCCTCCCTGGAATTTCTGGCAGATACTATCACTTCCTAGGTATAATACATTACCCTTTAATAAATTAGTATGTGCCTAACTTTAATGACCCAGGGAAAAGTAATCTTTAAATTGATGGTATCCTTTTAAAAGAATTTAACCAAAGATAAGTCTTATGTAAATTGTGGAGTGTGTTAATTATATCCACCTTGAAATGACTTAACAGCCAGCCTCCAGCTTGAGGGAGATCCACATTTTTTAAAGACACAGCATAGAGAACAACAGTTCCAACCTTTCCCTTTCATTGCTCCATACACCATCAGGGGTGTTTGGGTCCACGTCCCCTCTCTGGGCTATTTTGCTGCTGCGTAATTTAAAAAATGTAATTCTGCAGTTATGTACTGTGAATTCACTCCCTGCTGCACAAACAGCACTGCCTGTTTCAGGGCCATAAAACTGCCCTCAGTCCCAGCATGGGACTCACCTGAGCCCTGCTCCTGGCACAGTTTGGCCCTGACTGTGCAGGAAGCTCATTACAGATCCCATTCCACGTACCCATGTAAATTTGTCAACCAGTAACTGGCAGAACGGAGCTTCAGGAACACAGCATTCACTCACTACGTGTTTAGCTCGCTGGAGCCTAGGAAGGAGTTTAATTTTTCATACCCTTCATTAAAAGAGACCACAGGGAGGACAAATGAGCAAGCAGAGCCATAAATACATTACAGATGTGCAGAGTTTTCTTTAGGGGCTGGAGTCAGAAGTGATTTGGCTGGAGCTGCCTGGCACTTGCACTGTGGCGTGGCTGTGGCACAGAGGGAATTCTCCTGTGGCACGGAGGGATTTCTCCTGTGGCACAGAGGGAAGGGCACAGAGTGTGCAGGCCCGAGGCAGGTATCAAGGGCACCTGATTGTGCCCACAGACTTTTCCAGTGCCAGAGGAAAGCAGGGATTTGCTCCCAACAGCTTTGAAAACTAAGGCTGGTCTGGGGGATTTCTGCGTCTGCACAAATTAGGAAGATGGAAACACATAAATTCACTTGGCAGGAAGCACAGGGTTTTGCTGACACTCCAGGAGTTTTCTCACACGATACTGAGTGAAAACCACTTCCATCACATTCCCAGGTGATGGCCTGCATTAGCCTGCCATGTAACAAAGCAAATCACGGCGTGCCTGGGCTCTGAAACCACTGCCAAGCCCTGAAGAAAGAGTAGAGAAGGTGAAATCGGCCGCTTACTTTCCTGAAGACCAATGTGATAATCACACAGAGCCCTCAGAAAAGAAGACCTGTCAGCGTCACACGTTGAGGAGGGGACTCTGAGTTCAGGCCTCCCCTTCACATCCCTCATCCCCCTGGCTTTTCTCTCACGTATTTACACCGCAGGTCCCTGACCTCTCCTCTTGCTTGGGCCCGTGCCAGGCACAGATGTTTGTCCTGATGTACAATTTCCCCATGGGCTGCACAAGGGGCCATGGATCAGGGGAATGACCCACAGGACACCCACAGGGACAACAGCCCTGCCCCTGAACATCCCCCTCGGCTGCAGTCTATCCAAGCAGGCATCTCCTTGGGGATGATCAGCACCAGCACTCTTTCACCCACATGGAAAGTAAACACCGACCATGAGAAAACAAATGAAAAAGGAATACTTGCTCAGATCTGAGACATGCCCTCCCTCAATGGAAGTTCATAGTACCACAAATTAAATGAGACTCTTCTGAGAACTCCATTTTTTTTTCATGGAAGAGATGCCAGGCTAGTCCTGAGGGCACTGGGTCTCGTGGGTATCTACAAATTGCTTTCATAAAATGGGGAGGCGATGTGTTTAAAAAAAAAAATCAAAACCATCCTAGATACTTAATGGTAGCACTTCTGAATTAAAGCATTGATTTTTCAAAGCATTTGGTTTTGTAATTTTTTTCAAGGTTATTATTACTTTGAAGTTTATAAACACTTAATATGGAAAAGAGAAAAACAGCCCTGCTAGAATTATTTAGATCCTTATTTTCATGATGAGAGTCTTTGGCACGGCTTATGGAAGATGAAATATTCACAAAGTGCAAGGCATAAAGAGGTGCATGACTTTGGCAAACTTTCCCCAAAAGCGATGGGAACACTGCTTTAGGAAGGGTGCCTTTGGATGAAAGAAAAACAAAAATAAGTTATGATGAAAGAAAACAAAAGCAGCTTCACAGCAGGATTTAACTGGCAAAGCCCAAAGAGCATCATCTTCTTAACCCTCTCACTACTAAGAAACAAAATTCTGTCTAAACCAAATTTTCCTTATAGCCAGCCTGTCCCTCTCTATGTGTTCCAAGTAGCAATGTCCTGTTATTACCCTCCTTCATTTCTCAGTCTACAGGAACGATCCTTGCTTGCCCCAAATGCTTCTGATTTCATTGCCAGCCTCTAAAATATTCACTGGACCATCTGGAACACCATTTCTCACCTGAATGTAGGCAAGAGCCTCTTCTGAATTGGGAGATGTGCACAACATCTCTGAGATACTGGATCAGCTGCATTATCTGAGTGCAAAGGGCTTATCATTACTTTACAAGTGGTGTTTGTAGAGCGCTGATAAACAGAATGATTATCTTATAGCAGCTTGGCACTTCCTTTGTTCCTGTCTTTGGCTGAAAGGCTGGGTAATTAGTTGAGAAACCCTCTTCTGCTACAATAACCTAAAAAGAGGGTCGTATTCAAGACCTGCTTTTCAGCTTCCCTTAGCATTTCAAACCCCACACCTCTGCCGTTTGCACATACAGGTCGGAGAAAACAAATTAAAACTGACCAGGAACAAAAGATCAGTCCATCTCTTTGTTTAGGCATGACACAAACTCAGTGACATGAAAAAGCAAACAAACAGCAGGAGTCAGGGACAGGTCAGAAAAACAAAGGGCTAAGAGGTTACTTTGTTATTGCTTGAAAGAATAAAAATTGGCCTAAATCAATTTATTGCGTGTTTTCAGCTTTCCTGCTAGCCTTTTCTTACAGAGCAGACCCTTGAAAGCAGCTTGGAGCTGTGATTTTACAGCAGGGAAGGAAAATACATCCAGTCAGTGCCAGAGGGCTGTGCCTGCATCACTTTCACCTCCCGTGCCCACATGTACATTGAAAGTTTTAGTGAACAAATTAAATTATGTCTCTGTGTTGAAAATTTCTACATGTCATATTAACAGATCCCTTTTACAGCTGAATTCCTCAGAAAAACATCAATAATTTAACAATTTTGCTGGGTTTTGACCAATTACATTTGATGCTAATATTTTTCCTGCCATTTAGCATTACAACCCTTATTCTGTTTTTACACGACTTTCATTCTCTTTTGAGGAATTGTGCTGGTGGGCTGCCTGACATAAAAGATATAATAATAAAAAAATGGTACATTCATAATCAGATTTCAAGGAAATTCACTTACATAGCAGACTACCAGGCAAATGTAGGTACTTAAAAAAACAAACAGAGCCATTCTCTCTAAAGCTATTACTTTCTCTCTTCCTCTGCTTCCTCTAATAAGAAATTAAAATCCATCATGTTCAGGACATTGGAATATTCATCATTCTGTTCACTGGAGGGTTGTGCTTCAGCAGTAGTGGGGGAAAAAACATGAAACCAGCGCTCATGTTTACTTGGTATACAAAATTGAAGACCAGATCCTGACTGAGTACAAATCATTACAGCTCTTTTTTGAAGCAATGCTGAGAATGTGGCCTCGGACCCAAAAAGAGAATTACCCTTCTCCAGGCCATTGTGGTTGTAAGTATGGACATTTTCAGAGGTTTTGCAGTTATATTTTCTCGTAAGAGCACAATATTTTCTCTTGGGCAAAAACAGATGATTGCAGATCAGAGCTCCCTCGTGGAGTTACAACCAGGAGAAGGTGCTACTCACCTTCAACCACCAGCAGACAGCCCCAGAAAGTTCCCTCCCAGCAGGACCCTGCTCCTCCTTGCAGGAATGCCCTAGGGGATCTGTAAGGTGAGTTTTCCACTTTCCTTCCTGCAAAGGGACCTTAAACAACCACCACCACCATGATGGAATAAGAGCAGTGACAACCCCCCTTCTGACATCCTTCTGCAGCTCACCAGTCCTTCCCAGCTACAAAAGATGTGGAGCTGCAAAAAGGGAACTGGCTGGGCCAGACTGGGCTTGGTGCTCAGCAGAAGAGCTGCTCTAAAGAAATAACTGCCCTGCAATACTTCCCTAGTATAGAACAGAGCACACTGTGTTGGGATTATTTCCCACAAAAGGAAATTAGCCTGCCCTGAGCTCAGCTTGGGCCTGAGCTTACACCACCACTGTTCCAGCTTTCCAGGACTGGTGTAGGGTATTGCCGTGGTCCATGCATGGACAAAGGACCCTTAGCAATAATATCAGAAGGCTAAATATGATTTATTAACATGACTCCATAGTTCAGAAGGATTTGGGCTATAGTGTGCCCAGGTGCAGAGCTCAGATCCTTACTTCTTCGTGCTCTGTACAAGAATGCTAGAATGCTCACAATATCAGAGAGATAACAGTCCTTCACCTCATAGGTTGAAAGAGAAACCCACATCTTCCCATACCGGGAGACAGGCAGAGCAATCCAAATGTCCTTGAAACACAAACCAGAGATTTTGCTTACAGAAACTTGTACAGAGTAAAAGACAGTAAAAGATGCTTTCCCATGGGAAGATTTTTCTGCAGGCTTGCATACAGAGAAACTTATAATATGTTCTTGCAAGAGTAGGGTATCCCTACACCATGCTCCAGTTGTTCCCGTGGGCACATCCTTACCCAAGGCTGCAGGGGAGGCTCTCTCTTGTATCAGGATGCTGGAAAATGCACCTCCCTTTTGCTCCCAGGAGACTGAGTGCTGGCTGTGCAGAAAACAGCTGGTGGGAAGGGATGCCAGCCTCTGCTCTCTCCCTGGCCAGAGAACATCGGCCGAAATGTGGGGTATGTGGAGGTACAACCTGGTGGTGACCCCGCTGCCGTGACTGCTCAGATCCATCTGTGCTCCCGCGGCACAAGGAGGTCAGGGTGTTGCACAACAAATTTGCAGGATTTGTGGCCTGGGGAAAGAACAGGAGGCACGAACCAACACTGAGAATCTCCCACCTTGACTCACCAGTGAACGCTCTGCTCCCAACAGATATTAGAAGCCAAGACATGTGACTGTTAAAATTTAATATAGAAAACCCTAATCCAGCAAGGATGCGCACAGATGTGTAAATGAATGCTTGGTTTGGATGCAGCAACACACAGGCTTACAAGACTTTTGAAGACTTTGGCCTTAGGAAAAAAAGACACCATGGAAAAGAAAGAGAAGGGACAAGGAAAGTGGCAGGAAGAAAATTCTAAACCCAATAACAACCAGTTGATAATGTAAATACCTGAAACCTACTTTGCCGATTTCTTTGCTCTTTTTCAGTTTGAAGCAGACAATAAATGAAACCTCTCGAAAACAAAGGGCTCGATGAGGGGCAACAACAGGTAAAGCAAAGAGCTTTTCACAGCTCTGATTTCCAATAACTTACTTGTAAGGCACAGAACCACCCAATTATTCTAAAACAGTCATCCGATTTGTTTCTCTGTAGGGAATCTTGGCTCGCTAGGGTCATAAGGATCAGGAAATTAGTTCTTTGTTGAAAGAGGGTCACTTGCCCTCTCATGTTTCTCAACCTACCACAAAAGCAAGGAGTGACAGCGAGAAAAAGACTTTACATGACAACAGGGAAACTGTTCTCGACAAAGAAATGAGTCTGCTGAACTCAGGTTAAATACAGACCCTGCAGAGCAAAGCACCAATTTTTGCTGCAACAGATTTGTAGGACAGCCTAAAACTTCTATTACAAAGTTTCTGGAGGTGAAGTGTCAGTGTTTATTCCCAAGCTTTTCCAAAAATCTCTGAGAAGTAAAAAACTCTTCTTTTTTTCCCATGCAAACTTCTTAATATGGAAACCTCAGCAGCAATACTTTATTCTGTGGTGGGTTTCTTTCCTTCTCCATTTTAATGTGTGTTTTGAAAGCCCTCAAGGCATCTATTTGAATTTTCCAAAAGCTTTGGAGATCTGGCCCTAACTTACTTATGAAAATGGGGCTTAAGCTCAGGAACTACCGAGGTGCTTTTGAAATTTTGCACTCTTTGTATTTTAAAGTATATTAGCCTTGATTTTGCTGCTTCAGGGAACAGGTAATTCCTATCATTTGCAATAGAGATGAAATACTGTGCAGCAGGAAAAAAACTGAGGGTCTAGAATTTATTGACAAGGCCAAAATACGAAAGGGGTTTGGTGTTCCTTTTAATGTGCATGACAAAAATCTGTGCATAATAGAAAAGCGGGCACATCTTTTGGCACACCTGCCAGGCGTACAGAAGAGTAACAACAAAACAGATTTATAAACTGGAAGTTAATATAGTTATATTTAAATATATTGCTGATGAGCCATATCTTACACTGGAAATTATAATTGTCCTAAATCAAAAGTAACAGTACCATGCCAGACCCTTTAAATATTCCTGATTTTTGAACTCCATGGAAGGATATCCTACTGTCCTAAAGTTTTGTATCACACCTGGACAGAGAGAGAGGATTCTGCTATATTTTACAGGAAAAACAACACCAAAATACCCTACCCAAACAAACATTGGAATGACAAAGTTTTATAATGCACAGAAAAGCTTTACAACTTTTCTGTGCATTATAAAAGAATATTCCTGTCTAAATGTCCTTGATCAGAGAAGGGCACAGATTTCCAGACACCCAGCAAATTAACTCCTGCATTAAATATTACACCCATTTCAAGGGCACATTTCCAGGCTCCTAAATTAAAATCTTCTCCTTGTCATTCCCTCCTAGTTAAGTCAACTATTTTTGTCCCCATCATTTGATTTCTTTTAAGGTGTGAGGATTTTCTCTGCTGAGCCAGCTCTCCAACAGAAGACTTGTTTTAGATAGTTTGATCTTCAGATGGTTCCTCAGTCCTTGCTTGGTGCAATGGTTGTGTCACCACCTAGGTCCTCCAGGCAAGAGAGATGCAAGTCCCCATAGAGATAGAAATTTGTTTCAGCTGGTTTCAGGTCACTTTCTCAGAGCCACAGTACATCATCTTCTCTCTTCTGAATTGCTTGAGATTTACAGTGGTATTTCTTTCCAGGACCTGGCTAAAAGGTGATGGAAAGTACTTCCATAAAACTTAACAGGCAGAGCATTTCTGTTGTCACTGTGCTCAAATTACATGCCTGAAGAGCGACATTGGTAATTTCTCCTCCTTTATCATACGACATTTAGATTTCCTCTTATTTGCATTTTGGTTTCAGAATTGTCAAGGTTCACATCTTTCTTGCGTTTCTTTGTAACCATGGCAACCACAAACTTACTTCTTTTCTCTAATGAAAGCCAAGACTCTCGTGCAGTGATCTACAGAAGACAGAACTTGAAGAAAAATACTTTAAAAATTACAGCTTACCATAGACCATGCCAGATAACTATTGATTTAAACAGGCCTTTAAAAATTGGTTTAAAGGTGTTCATCCACATGTTATAATCTTATGGCCAATGCACAAGGGTGAGGTCTGCTAGTAATGTTTCACTCCCCTGTAACATTCCCCCGCTTTAGACTTCAACATGTTCCTCTAACTTGAGTGAACTGGTCTATCTCTGAAGGAAGAAGATGACTTTCTATTAATCAAGAAAAATCAGAGGAAAAAAGCCATTTTTTGATGAACAGACAGAACCAGGCTCACCTGATTCCCATTCCTGTGCAATAAACAGAAGACCCATGCTCATGAATATTGAGCATCTTGCCTGACAGAACTCTAACTATCCCTGAATATATTCACACTCTGCTTAGGCTAGACCCAGGAACTGGGAGAGTTACTGCTGGTACTGACAACAAAAATAAATTTGCTCCGGTTGCTTATTCAAGGCTAATTCCCTAGTTAGTGTGAGTTAACGTTCATGGCCAGGTCAGAAAGAAAGGGGAAGATTTTGGTTTGGGATTCTTTTTTGAGCTCATTTGGATCTCTTCCACAGAGCCCAGTCTTGAAATCTGCAGTCTCTGTGAGTATCCAGAATCTGCTGTGTGAAACAGAAATAGAACCTATTTCCCATCTTAGAATATCTGTCTTTTGAATTTCAACCATTTGAAGACCGAGATTGCATTTTTCTGTATATCGAACACAGCACACCACTCACACTCAGTGCACAGCAAGGCAAGGCCTAGAAAACACAGAGGAGAAACAACCAGGAATTATTGCTCCTCAGGCTCCAAGAAATAAATATTAACTGGAAGGAAAAACAGAACTAAGAAGAAAGAGTTTGAAGAATGCACTTAAATTTTAATCTGATGTTTGCTTCCCCTGAATATTAGACAGCAGCTCTATTTTAAAAGAAACCAGCCTCTTGAAATGTTCATTTTACAGTTAATCAAATACACCACTGGACATAAATTAACACCACTCCAAATTAGCTTGTTTTTCTGCTTGTTGGGTATCAGTTCAGATTTATTTGCTATGGACCAAATTCAGCAAAGTACTTAAGCACATGCCTAACTCTGATCATGCAAGCAGTCCCACTGAGACTATTCACATATATGTACACAGTTAAATTATTTCCTGGATCCAGCCCTACTTTTCCTCAAGAAAGCATTTGCAGAGACAGAGTTTGTTCTGTTCTGACCATGAAGAGCTTCCTGCAAACCCACGACAGTGAAAGCAGTGCAGATCACTTGTCACTGGTCACACAGAGCTGTTTCTGCTCTCCATGAGTTGGATTTTATAGTCTGGCTTAAATTTGAAGACTCCACCGAGACACTGCATTTCTCAAGGTGAAATGACAGCAGCGAGGGCAGCGGTAGCTGCTGCTAGATCAAGGAGAGAAGGAAATTAAGGAACCTCAGAAACATTCTCTTCTTGGTTTTGGTCATAAAAGGCATCATTCTTGGAAAACTTACATAACCAAAAGGCACGTGGGCCTATTTTCTCCTTTCTGTGCTCATTAAGAACATATGTGTAAGGCTCTGCATGTGTGTGGCTGTGTGGTGCAAGGAATTCCCTGTGCAACTAGAATCCAAAGGGTGTCTTACTCCTTTCCTGGGATACTTAAATTTCCCCTTTGGCAAAACCAAAGCAGGATCTTGATGGGAAAACTGCTTTCCTACACATCTGAAAACTTCTCTGGCTAGATCCTCTTTACCCTGCTCCAGCAAAGTGTGGGAAAAGGATTGAGCGAAGGTGAACGTGACACAGATTATTTGGGATTACACTAAAAGTAACAAAGTTAAGAAGTGACTGGGGTGGACACCAGGAGTGAAGAACTGCCACAGCAGAGTCACCCTGCAGCAGCACAAAGTCCTGCCCTTGGCTGGTACAATTTAGCATCACTCTCTAACATCTTCCTAACCAATTTTCTGGGGAAACAAGGCATCTTGTTCTTTCACAGAAGAGCAGCTGGACTGCTGTGCTACATATGGGAGGTATTTGTACAATTTTATCCCCATTTCATGGCTGGATTTGAGCCTGATTCCCTCCTTTTCACTTATATGACCACTCTCATGTTCCCTGTGCTAGCCTTGGTCAAATTCTTGGTCAAATTCATGCAATTGAAGCAGAAATTCGCTTTTCTCTTTTTGCCACCACCTCACCTTCCAAAAGAGTTACATTTCTGATGTACAAAATCACTCCTGAAAATGTATTTGATGCCCTCTCTGGACGTCCTGTCACATCAAGCTGTGAAAAAATCACCCTGAAAAATTCACAAATACTATTTTGAAGCAGTGGAAATGTGTTCCCTTCGGTGACTTCATAAATGCAGAAGGGAAATAGGAAGAAATAAGACATTAGAATATTAAAAATGCCAGTGCTCAGCCAGCAAGTCAAACACCACAACACTGAGCATACACATTTTATGCCTTGTTGTGCATGTGCTGAACATTCAGAAATCTCTTAATTGTGGCCATTAATTTCCCCTCTATTAAGGGGTGCTTTTCATTCACTAAATTTTCTCGTGGGGAATTACACAGAAGGCGTATAAAAATTATTTGTTGGGCTTGAGAAACTAACTGGTGAGTGAACTTTGGACAGAAAACACGATGCTTGATGTTGTGGCCCCCCGGTTCTGCTGAACACCTGGAGCGGGCAAACAACACAAACTCAATTACTTATCAAGTACTTGTTTTCAGTAAACCATTAACTCCTTCAAAAAGGCTTTTCTCCTCCTAACAATAATTTCCCAGGTCATATAGCTTCAACAGCTTCCCAGATCATTCACTCCATAAGAGTCCCTGGGAAGCCTGAATTTTGGGAAAATTTCTTCCATGAGTTTTACGGCTCCTGTTGCATTTACAGGCCTCACGAAAAACAAAAGGGAGCAGTGGTATATTCTGAGAACAGCAGCATCTTGACAGCTATACTTGGTTAAATACTTTGTAACAAAGAATCTACTTAGAAAACGCAACAAGCTTTTAGGATGTTGTCTTGACATTCTTGAAAGTCATAGTAAAAAATGCCTAGTGCAAACAAATCTCATCCAGTAGAGTGCAGGACTGGTCATAGCACATTCCTTTTTCCTTTTATCCCTCAAGTGTTGTTTTTTTTCTAAAGTTTCTTAAACTGAAGGTGAGAGAGTGTGTGCAACTGACCACAGAAAGCACGTGGTCCCCAATAGAACAATCTAATTTTTACAACCACACCTTCACTTCATGCTGTGCTTAAGGCTCTTCTCACAGACTGCTTAGCACCTCTTCCGGGAGGATAAAAAGGTCTGAACAAAGAAATAGAAGTGACAACATTCTCAAGACTTTTTCAGCAGGAACTTTGGAGGTGCGCTTACAAAAAATCTGCTTAGCAAAATGAACCCACGAAGAAGGATGTGATCGTAACCCAAGATCCAGACCGACTACTAATATTTGTACAAACATCCCCACACCTCACAAACATTTATTTGCTTGTATCTAAACTGAAGTTTACGTGTAGTCTTGAAAATGCCCTCCGTGTAGCACCAGCGCAGAGTTGTGTGGAACCAAAACCCCGCATGGAAGCAAAACCCTGCTCTTCTCTGAAGGATCAGGAATTTACAAAAACCACCTCCATAAAAACACTTCGGGATGCTCAAAACCCGCAAGAGGCATAGCGGTAACACAAACAAGAAAAGACGTTCTTTTGATGACACTCTTCTTTAAAAGAGCAGCGTGTCCTGGACAGGGCACAGGCAGTTTTGGGAAGGCCACAAGCCCAGGGAAGAGCTGGGACTGACTGCTCTGCTGCTGGGAGCTGATCGCAGTCCATGTTTGCAGACAGCGAAAAATGCCTGTGCGTCACAGCGCTGAAGTTCATTTCCAAATAGGCTCCGGATTTTTTTTTTTTTTATGGCCATTTTCCCAGAACTGATTAAAA
>VXAX01001022.1:32513-89190 GCA_013399835.1 Leptocoma aspasia | reverse complement strand
CGCTGGCGCTGCCCGGGAGCCGCCGCGGGACGGGCGCCCGGAGCCGCTGCCGGCAGGGCGGGCGAGGGGACGGGCGGTAAGTCCCGTTCCCCTACCCCGTTCCCCTGCCCCGTTCCCCTGCCCGGCTCCCCTGCCCCGCTCGCTCCCTCCGTGCCTGGCTTGCTCTCCCGGCTCCGCGTCCCCTCTCCGGCAGCTCCCGGCTCGTCCCCGCTGGGCGGTTTGTGACCCTTCCCTGCCGCCTCATTGCTCGCCAACTTTCCCGTCCCTCTCGCCCGTTTCCCATCTCCCCTCCGATTTTCATGGTTCTTTTTTCCTTTCCTGTTTTTTGCGTTTTTTTTTTTTTTTTTGGCGTTTTCGGCTCTGCTGTTCCCCCTCTCTCGCCTCTTCCCAGCCCTCTCGCACTCGCTTCTGTCCTTTCGCTTCTTCCTTCGCTACTTCCCCGGCTTTTCCTCTCTCCTGGCGTCCGTTGGGCATCGCGCGGAAAAGTAAGGGATATTCTTCAGTGTCCTTGAGGAAGGGAATTCAAAACCTACTTTTCTTACACACAGGGAGATCTTTGTAGTAGTTTTCTTTCCCCTTCTCTTCCTGTCACCGGAAAGAAAGTTGAACCTATTTTTCTCCTTTTCATTTATTCCCCCCCTTTTGCTACGTGGACTGTTTGTTTTGGTCTTTTTTTTCTTCTCCCCCTTCTCCGGGCAGTGCCGGTTTGTTTCACGATTAATCTCTTTTATTCCTTCCCCAACCCCTCCCTCTCTCTTTTTCTTCCCCAGTAAGAAGAAAGATTAGAAGAAAATGTGTTTTGCCAGCAGGGAATGCATGAGGCTTTTTGGTGGTTGTTTTTTTTTTTCCTGGGTGTTTTTTTTTTCCTTCTTCTTGTGGGGTACTATTGATGAGAAAAGCTTAAGCAAATACATTGCGTTAGGACAATACAGAGGCATGCACTTTGAAAGGTAAGGAAATGGATTCCGCTGCTTGGTTTGTCCAGCTCTGAAGTAGTGTTGGGGAGGTCTGCTCCAAGGTCCGGTGTGGGGTTCTGCTAGTCCGGCGTGTGCCAGCCTGTTTTCTGCCCAGCAGAATGGTGATTTAGACTCGGTCCTAAACTGCGTTTCAGTGTTGCTCGTGGGTTTCGTCAGCGTGGAAAATCAGGAGGCGGGGGAAGGTCACGGATTTCGGTGACCCCTTTGGAATTACACCTGTCACGCCTCCCATCCCCCAGCTGCAGGTGTGTCGGAGGTTGACACATGGAACAAAACCGCTGGAAACTGCTCGCATCCGTGGCAGAGAGTGCTGTCGGGGGTTGAGGAAGTCTGGTTGGGACCTGTGAGTTTCTGCCTCGGCTCTAGTCAGTATCACGTTGGAATTGGATGTTTGCCGGGATGTGGAGAGCGAGCAAATCAATTGCCCAATGATTTCTGCAAGACACCTGTTTAAGGGCTTTCAGGCTCCCTGCTAATTGTGTTTGGGCGCGGTGCGGTTGTGTGAAGCGCTGTGAAAGTAAAGGGCTCTGTCTTTTTCAGTAGAGAATATGTAGCTTGTGAATGAACTGTCAACTCTTTTATTGGAGGTGGTTCTTCTTTGTGTAACATTGCCTCTTTTAATAGATACCGTTCCAGAAGTCCAAAACACCGTGTGGCTGAACTGCAAATAAAATCTGCCTTACTTTTTTTCCCCGTTTTTTTTTTTTTTAAGAAGAGAGAAAATTTAATTTCGGATTAACTTTCTGTTTGACGACATCTCTTTGGAAAATAGGCTAGATATGAAATTTTAAGTACTTCTCTGAGTCTTAGAGCAAAAACATTTTTTGATACGGAATGAATTGCTGAGGGAGCTCAAATGACTGCTTGGGATTCATCGTATTTAGTTTTGTGCCCTTTAGGACAACTGAGAGATAAAGTTGATTCACTTATTACAGTTAAGTAATCTCTCCATCCTTTCCACCTTCGCAAGCCCAGCGGAATTTTATCCATTGTTAGAATTAATCTTGGTTTTAATCTTTCCTGGAGATGAAAACGTTTGGCATAGTGGGAAATAGGAGGAGAAAAATACCAAGTCATACTTTGCAAGAAGTTTTAAGTCTTTCAAAACTACCTCGAACCATTACTGGAAATGCCAGCAACAATTCTGAAGATCCAAATTAAGTTGATTAGGATAACTTCTTAAAATCTGTTTGAGGTGAGCTCTGAAAAGGAATTAAGGAGGTTGAGTTGCTGACAGTGCAGAGCTGAGCACCGGGGATGGTGGCTTCTGTTCCAGCTGCTGCCATCGCAGGGCAGTGTCACCTCCTGCCTAAGCTGCCTTCCTGCACCTTCTGGGACACTGGGATGGCCCTGGTTCTCCTGAGTGCTTTTTCACATGATTTGTAAGCATAAATGCACGTAAATGTTCATTGTTGTCGTTTTTATTGCTGGTCAGGTGGTAGTTTGGCTCGTGCTAATGCTCATTCTTGGAAAGCTGTGGGGATCTTGAGCATCACCGCTTATTTTGAGCAACATGGGATTTTTACGTTGCTGCAAAGGTTTTGAGACTGGGGTTATTTTTATCCCCTGAATATCTCTGACAGTATCAGTGCATGCTTTTTCTGTGGTCCCTTGAGTCTGCCTCAAGCTCGCTATGAAGGACAGCATTGACCTCTCTAGAAAGACACTGTTAAATTGAATTACAGGGTGGAAAACTGTACTGTGGGGACTGGGCTGAGGACCCCCCTCAGCGTGATGCTTGCTGTTCCTGGTAATTTTATTTTGTGAGGTCTGTAATTATGATCTTAGCTTAGTCCACCAGTGTGTTTGCTTTCTAATTTTAGGTTTTTTGCTTGGGTTTTTAAGTCTTTAAGGCTTCTATCTTGACATTAAATATAAATGTTTTATGGTTTTCTGGGGCTTTTTTGAAAGCCTGGGTTTTCCTGTAAATTTTTTTCATGGTGGGATTGGAACTTTACAGTGTGATGAGATTTATTATAATCTCAGTGCCTGTTTTACTGTAAAGTTTGAGACTGGGATACTTTGTAAATGCGAGGCTCTAGCCTGTTGCTTGTCTCCCTTCAGTGAAAATGAGACTCGGTTCTGTAGAAAGTTGTTATTGGGCAAGTATAGGTGTGTTTTTGTGTTTATATGTGCTGTGTCTGTATAACTTGCTGTCCTCATGCATGTGCACATAGCCAGCTCTGTGCTTCTGAATGTGGACAGTGAATCTAGTTTCAGATTCAGTTTCATAAATAACTAATTCTTCCTACCCTTCCCATTCTCCTTCAAAGCATGTGGTGATCTCACGCCTTTGACAGGAGTGGTTTTCCTGGCTGATAAGGGGATGGTCTTGGTGTTTTCTGCCTCGGCTGTTCTGAGGGCTGTATGTTATCTCTCTCTGTGCTGATAAAGTGTGGGGAGGGGGTTGAGTGGTCTGTGTGTGCTGGGCGGTGCCATCCTGCTCCATCTCTCTCCAGGCTGCCACCTGTGAAGTTGAGATCACAGAACTTGTCCTGCTTGGGAAAGGAAGGTGGGTTTGAGCTGTAGATACAGGGGTTTGTCACATCTGCCAGGGGAACTGCAGACCCCTCTGGGCTGTTACTTCACTCAGATCTCTGCAAGCATCTGGTCATCTTTGTGATGACATAAACATGGAGAGTGTTCATGTATCTGAGAAGACTCCAGGAGGTAGGCACTGTGAGCTTTCAGCTGGGAGGCACTTGAGAAATCTGCTTAATTCACCTTTCTGCTTTTGAGTCACTCCTTAAGGAGGGAGGAATCTGTTTACTTTCTTGTTGTGCTTGGAAAACGTGCTCACCCACAACAAAAGTCCCTGTAATGCTTGCTGTAGTGCAGGATTATTGCACAAAAGCATCTTGCTGTGCAGTGCTGTGGCTGTGCTCGGTGTTGTATGATAACACATGTTTCTCAGCTGTTGTTGATTCCTCAGTGGCACAGACTTCAAAGGAATGCGCTGACAGAGAGCTGCAGCCAGGGAAAAATGGGGTTTGTTCCAGTGGCCTGTACCATCCATCTGTTTAAATACTCTGCTGAACTGTTCCAGAGTGTTCAGGCACCCAGTTAGGACTGACGAGCAATTACAGCTGGGAGTAGAGCCTGCTGCACAGAGACCACCTAGGGCAGGCTTAAGTGCTGCCTCCCTTCTGTGGGTCAGAGCCCCCCTGCCCTCCCAGCCAGCCAGGAGAGATAAGGCTCCTCATTTGGGGTATCTTTCAACATGACTTTGTCTAATTCCTAATGCTGTTGAGGATTTATTTATTTTTACTTTCCATGCTATCTTTAGCACAGGAAGGGAAGAATGGTAATGAGGACAGACGGTCATCGCTGTAGTCTCCTCTGTGTGGGTAGCAAGCTAGATCTGTAATTTAAATGAGTAAATATTTATAAAAAGATAATTTTTTTTTTCCATATGTATGGGATAGTTCACAGAGAGTGATCTGTTGATCACTTGTGTCTCCAAAGGTAGTGATATACATTACTGGATTAATTTTAGCTCCGAAATATGAGCAGTAAAGTTACATTGCAGCCAATTACGTTGCGCTCTTTCAAATTGAGCTTGGGGAAACACTTCACAAATTGATCCACAGTAACTAAAAAAACTCCAGTGTACTGCATTATAATACAGGAGGATGCTGCCCATTCCAAGTATTATAAATTATGTTTTTACTTAAATTCCAGTATTGGAGTCTGCTGTGCAAGACACATCTATACCTGTTGTTGCCAACTGAATCTTCGTATCATATCATGGCCTGTGTGTTCTATGTAGTCCCAGACAGTGGAACTCGGAGGAAATATTAGCAGAGAGCCTACAAGTGCTCAGTGGATAACCTGTGAAGATCCCTGAAGCTTTTCTGTGTGGGACTGATGTTAATTTTGAGGATTGGAATGAGCACTGTAGATAGAGCAATGTATGTTTCAGCTAAGAGGGTTTAACCTTCTTTGTCAATGGAAAATGCTCATGCAGATGCACTAAGAGGATATTTGAGCTTGGAAAAGTTGTGAGGCACTCCAGGATTTGTTTTTCACCTGCAAGCAAGCAGCACGGCTTTAAAGGTGAGCTTGAATGTTGTCCTCTGCTGTGGTGTTGCTCCCTCCTTAGTGTGGGAAATGGATTTGTAGAGAGTTGTTAGAGCCTGACAGAAGGCTCACACAGTATGGATCTGTATGCAAACTTGGAGCTAAGAAATGCTGACTTAGAAATGCCATGGAATAGGACAGATAGTGTTGAGAGAGAAATGGAGCTAGAAAAAAGTTTTAGAGGATGGCTTTACAAATAAGACTAGATACTTTGGAGAAATAGAACTATAAAAGATGCATTGTAATAAAACACTATGAGGGGTAATTTTAGATTATTGGCTTAAGGCATTTACAGCACGGTGTGGCAAAAAGCTGATAGGTGAAACAACGCTTATAGTGTTCTGTAATGAAGAAATGGTTGGCTTCTGATTGTGATGGTGTGAATTATAACATCTGTATTGTCTCACCCTTCATATGAGACTGAAAATGGAATAAAAGGTTTTTAAAACACCTCTCAGTTGCCCCATCTCTGGGTCAGAAAAGGGCTAAAGCCTACACCTTAGTAGTGTGATGTGACATCTGTGCCTTTGAAAGGAGAGTTCTTTCTCCCCATGCTGGCAGTTGTGATGGTTTCATGGTATTTTGAGATGTCAGATTTTAATGCCTTACTATCCCTTTGAGCAGAAAGGGGAGGGAAACTTCTAGAAATGTGTAATGCAACTGACTTCCAGCTTCTGCCCTTGCTCCAGGCTTGACATTGTAGTTTGAATTTATTTACTTGCTTTGAAAGCTGTACTTGGTGTAACCTTGAGTTTTACTTCCCTTAACTGCAACAGTACCTGACGTGTTTCCAGCCTGTACCTTGCTGTGCCTCTGCATGGTCCAGTTTTAAACTGGCCAGGCTGTTTTAAACTGGCCAGGTGCTTTCTTTGTGTTGTGTTCTCCCTAGGAATCTTCAGAGCTGGAACTTCCTTTTGCTTCAAGTGAACTGGAAGTGTTTTGCTAAAATATTTTTGGACTCCTGAAGTGTTTGTCAATGTTTCCAAGCTGTTGCTCGAAAGGAGCTTGGAGTTTCCGGAAGAGCCTTTGGAAACTTTAGGTTTTGCTGTCAGACAACAGTTTTGTGAGCATGGATAAAGAGAGGCTGTAATTCCACTGGGCAGCCAGATGTTTTGTGTCTGTGCTGAAGTGGGGAGACAGCGTGGCTTTAGGGGTTGAAGGGTCTGCTGTTCTTGTCATAGGGCAGTTTGGATATCTTCAACAGATCTGATCTGCTTTGTCTCCTCTCCCTTGCACTCCCTCCTGCCATGCCTCTGCTGATGGTGATTGCCTCCTTCCGAGTAAAATGGGACTATTGAGAGCAAAGCATAACTTGTTGCTTTCTAAAAGGTAGGTATTTGCTTGTCAGGCTGTGTTTCTTAAATACTAAGCTTGAAGCGGTGTAAAAGCTGCATGTATCTTGACAATTAGTGAATTTATAGCAATTATCCAGTAGATTAATACTAACATTCATTCTGACTAGTGTGGCATTAAGTGAACTTTATAAAGAAATCAGTTTTCCTTGCGAAGAGAGGAGAGAGCGCTCGTTGATGCAAATCCCCCAGTTCCATATTAAATTGCACCATTTTTAGGCACTTAAACACTTGTAAAATTTGTGTCTGTCTGTGTCTTTTTTCTCCCTCTTCTATGTGACATATGAGGGAAAGTTAAAAGGAACTCATCAGTGGCTGCTCATGTCAGAGTCTTCTGGAGAAGAAAGTAGGAGGATGCTGCAGCTGATAATATTTAGAAGTCGATATTGGGACTCAAGAGAGCAAATGCTTAATTCTGCAGCTGTGTAGCTGGCAATATTAACTAGCAGTTGGACCTGGAATAATAATTCCCATCGGGAGAGAAACATGGCACTGGTTGAATGCCCTTGTCCTTGCCCACCAGGAAGTGATTGTGGTGTTTTTTTGGTTTGGTTTTTTTTTTTTTTTTTTTTTTAGNTTTTTTTTTTTTTTTCTTTTAAGAGAGTTTGCCCTGGGCTTCATCCGTGCCTCCAGGTCAATCCAAGCATTTGCACTATTTTCATTGGGAGCAAGGACAGAAACTTCAAATAAGCTGAGTTGGAGACTGTATTTTGAGCAGTGGAAGTGGCACAGAGGAGCACAGGACTAACAAAGAACAGTCACACTGAATACAATGCAGTGTTTTCATGCAGCTAATGGGATTGGAATTGGTAACCTGATACTCCAAAGAGATAACAAAGGCTATTTAGCATACAAGGGAACATAGATTTTTTTTTTTAAGTAGCTGGTAGAGTGTAGCAGAATCTTTTGTCAGAACTCATTCTAGTGAACAAGTTCTGGCAGAAAATGACTGAATTAATAAGAGCTTATGAAATACTCTGAATAGAAATGGAGTTTTCTTTTTTACTACCTGTGTTCCTTCACTGCAGTTTGTGTATTTGCTTAGCAGTTTACCTGCTTCTCTCATGCTTTGTGAACTTAGCCTTTGTTTCAAACTGAAATGTACCATAAATTAAAAGTCTTTGGGCTTTTCTTCCTCCAGGAATGGAAGAGGGGAGCAAAACTAAATGAAATGTGCAAAGTTGTCCTAACAAATCAGGTACCCTGCTGTTCCCTTATTTGCCAGAAACAGACCAGAAGGTGACCAGCTTGATACAGAGTACAGCAGTGCTGCCTGGGGTGATGTCCTGTGTGAGACCACAGAGCTCTCTCTTGATGTAGTGAGGATGGACATCTGTGATGGTGGTCAGCTGTAAGACAGCCCAGTCCCACCTCAGAACTCAAGAATTAAGATAATGTTCTACTTTAGGCCTGCTGCTTGCCTCCCTTGTGGTTTTAGTGAATCAAAGGAACTTGCAGTCCATGTGGGCAAGGCTGGCAGGTAAGAGGCACACACCTTTAGTGGTGGTGTGTGCTACAGGAGGGGAGCTGGGTGTGGGTTTGCTGTTGGCAAGTTCTGTGTGCCATGGGTTGGTCATTTTTCTGAGGCAGAAATTAGGGGAAGAGGCTCACCTTTCTTAAGGTATGAGAGATCTGGGCTCCTGACAGCAGCCAGAAATTACAATTTACAGAGTACTCTGGTGCTGGGTTTGGTTTTACTTAAACTCTTAGCAAGACAGAAGGGGGTTTGGGTGTGTCAGGAGTTGCTGGTCTTCTGTTTGTAACTCATTGCAAAGCTCCTCATCAGCCTTGAGCAGCAACCTGGGCTGGTGGAAGGTGTCCCTGCTGGTGGCAGGGGGTGGAATGAGATGCTCTTTAAGTCCCTTCCAACCCAGGGCATTCTGTGATTCTGTGCTGGATTTGCAGTGTGCCTTTTGAAACACGGGGCTCTTTCCCAACCCTTGCTGCTCTCCTGCTGCCATTCTTTTAGCACTTGCCATTAGTGACTCCTTCCTGTGCTCCCTGCGTGTGCCTGATGGCACTGCCACCCCTCTCTGCCCTGCCACCAGCCTTCCTAAGCGCTCCCTCGTGACTTGGTGGCTTCCCAGGTGCCCCTCTAGCTGCAGCACAGCTTTTGCTTTTGGGTGGGAGGGAAAGACACCAGCACTTTGCCTTCACATCTCCCAGGCACAGAGCATTCCTCCAATTCCTCTGCTGCTGAGCTCTTTGGAGCAGAGCAGGGGAGCACTTGCTTTGCTGCTTCCTTGTCCAGGAGTTGGGTTTAACTTGCATGAGGCACCTGTCCTGTTGTGATCCTGACATCCTGTCAGTGCTCATTTCCCCTGCTCCTTGAGAGACTGCCTTTTTGTTGCTGGCAGCTCTCTGCCTTAGCCTTCTAGGGAAGCCCAACCAGAAATTTTCTAGAATTCTTCCACTCTCTCCCTCCTCTTGTCCTTCACTGACCTCTAACCACATTTTTATCTTTCTTGACAAGATGCTTAGTTTCATTTATCAGCTGCTTTTCCCTTCATTCTTCAGCTTTGATTATTTTTCCAGGAGCTGCTTAGAAACATTAACCATTACAAATGTGCAGAACAGTCAAATACAGTGACATTCCCTAGTGTTTTGGCTTTTTTATTGTACTCTAATATTAAAGTGCCTGTGGCAGGTAAATATTTTTTATGTACATCACTTGTCATGACAAAAATATCCATCCTCAGCACAGGGTAAGGAACTGCAGTGGGCTGTATTTTCATATTACGATATACCAATATTACCAGCTGCAAGAGCCCTGTGTTTCCCTCACTGAGCATAAACTAGTGTAGTAAGTTTTGACTTTTAAAAAATTTATTAACATTTTCTGAATTTGTATTTACACAGTGTAAGATAAAAATGTGACATAAATAGAAGGAAATGGCAAATACACTTTCCTGTCTTAGTCTTGTAGCTTCCTAAGTGCTTGACAAATGCTCTGTCATCTCTAGACAATATTATTTTGTACTAAAAACTCAAATGTTACCTCAACTTTTGTAAAGATATGTTTGCTTTAATTGTGGCTAGCAGAGGATGACTGGATTTATTTAAATATATGCTGCGAGGGTATTTCTTTCCTATTTTGCAGTGCCCTTCATGCTTGTCATTGTACGTGTATACGCAAAAGCCTAAATAATTGGAAATCTATATGCTTCCTGAGCTTGGTTTGTTTTAATAGTCCACAATGATCTCTGGACAAACTATATTTTATTTCAAAAGACCTCCATTATCCTCAGCTTGACCAGTATGAATGATAATAGCATTCAATGTATACACCATTTTTAAGAATACCCTTCTTTTTCTTGCTGACATGGACATAAAGCATGTGGTAGAGTGAAGACAGTTCTATAATGGAGTAGAAAATTAAACAAGGGGGAAGAAGAGGGTATAGCTTCAAGTTTATAGAGAGGAGGTTTAGATTGGATATTAGGAAGAAATTCTTTGCTATGAGGGTGGTGAGGCACTGCAAGAGGTTGCCCAGAGAAGCTCTGGATGCCCCATCCCTGGAAGTGTTCAATGATCTCATGAAAAAAAGAGTATTTGAATCTCTTGTGATGATGTCACAATGTGTAGCTGTAATGTTGAGCCTCTTCATTGCTGGGATTTCCAGTAGAAGGCAGATGGGGAATATCTGGTCTGATTTTAATAATAATTAAGTATTATTAATGTATTACATATATAATTAATAATTAAATAAAATAATAATGATTTTAATAGTGGCAGGGGGAGCCATCTGAGTTGCTTCATTCAGAGTTCAAACCTTACTATGAGATTACAGGGTGAACTTGCTTTGGACATTCAACTGCTACTTATCAGAGGCTTTTTTTCCTGAAAAAAGAAAAGGTATTTTTATCTTTCATTATTTTTTTCATTTATTCATATTTATTATTCATCTAGTATGGCTACCAGATGAATAATTAGACCTCAGACCAGCAGTTGGTAGGTGCATGTCCCATCCTCAGTGGGACAGACTGTTGGCATGCCCGGGACAATGTCCCTGTCATGAAGTCCAGCTCTGGAGTAAGTTCTTTATTAACTTGTGTAGCAACATGACAGCCTGTGTTGCAGCCTGAAGTGCTCCTCAGCCAGGCTGGAGTGGCAGAGGCGCAGAGTAGAGTGAGGATGGCCAGACAGTGCCACCTGCGAGCCCCTCGGTGAGTCACCGAGGCCGTGTGTGCTGCGGCTGTCACGGAACCGAGGGGAAATAAATCCCCGTGGAAGGTGTTGAGCTGATTTACCTGGCACCTTGAGGGGGATAACAGCAGGCACCACGGAGCTGGGGTGCAGCTTCAGTGCTGGCAAGAAGCTCAAGCAAAGGGAAGTGTAAACAACACTGGGTGTTGGTACGGAATACCGAATGTTTTAAGGGGCGAGTATCAAGGAAAGGTTCATCTTTTTAGGAGAAGAGCTGATGGAACATGTGTTACAAGGTAGTTGGAGGCAGCCATGAATTGTTACTGTCCCTTGTGGATTCCAGGAGCTGGGAAGGGTGTGAGGTGTAATCCAGCACTTGGTACACAGGTACTGTCTGGCAAATAAACCACTGGCTATTCTAACATCTTTTCTTGCAACTTCTGCTTCAGTTTTCCTGCAGGATAGTAACTCTAAAGCCAGTGCTGCAGTGCTGTTTGAGCGTACAGAGCTTTCTGGGGGGGTTTGTGTGAACTTCCGATGGAAGTTCAAAATAATTTTGGTGTATAACCACTGTTTTCATTTTGCTCTGTGTTGTGTTCTTCTCCCTGTCTTCCTGATTCCTGCAGTGTTTTAATAAAGTCAGTCCTGTGCTTGTTGAATGAGGAAAAGGGAAACAACTATAATGCTCCAACACAGGTCCTTTCTACTACACCTGACAAATATTCAAGTAAGACATTAAATCCAAGGAAAATCTTGAGTACTTTGACTTTGGTTTGACTTTGGTTCATTTTAACAGTCCTTTTCCAAAACATGTGTTTTTGTCATATGATTTCCTGCAGTGGATTTATTACTGATGTTGAGAATTAGTACAGACCTTCAGAAGAGATCACAAAGTAAAGAATCAGTATTAGTTTAGAAGCTTTTACTGGGGTTTTTTTTTTTTCTTTTTAATTCATACAGTAGCAAGTAGGTGGAAGTATCCTTTGAGAAATTCTTTACCATAAGTTTTATTGAAAAGAATTCTAGGTTGTATTTTGCTGTGCTGAGCCCACCATCAGGGTGTCTGACTGGTTACCTTGTGTTCTTAGCACTCCTGAGGTGCAAATGCTGTTTGTTCTCCTTCTGTTCACACTGCACCCTGTGGATGCCTTGAGAGATGTTCTTTCTGTGCTTTGTTCACATGACTTAATTTCATTAAAGCAAAGGCCAAGCATGTCCTGAAATTTGTAACAATATTGTTTGCTCTCCTAGTACCTATTTGCTCATTGTCACTAATGTGGCAATGTGTGAACCTGAGGCAGAGCTTGACTATGTGGGAATTGGTGATTTGTGCTTGCATTTGCCTATTCTTAGGGAAATTTCAGGGGTTTTTTTTATTAACATTTACCAGAGTGGGTTTTATTTGAAAAGGAAGGAAAAAAGAGCTTAAAGTATGCGTTTATGTAGGCCTGTAAAAACGTGTTGCTTTGTCAGCTTATGCTATTAAGAATATACTATATGTAGGAATTAATCTGTTGATCTTCATGTAAGATGCTCTTACACTCATTTAATAAATGCTGAAGCTTATTTGAAGCACTGGAAATGGGTGTAGAGGGTGAGGTAAAGAGTGATTGGGTGCAAGTCAATTTGAGCCGTCATCCCCAAACAAATCTTGTGGCACAGATCACTTGGGTAAGTTTGCTTTTTTATGTGTTTGCTTGTTTGGGTTTGTCTGTTGGAACTGATTTGTGTTGTGTCTTGGATCCAGGGGACAGCAAAGCAGTTGTGATGGCTGATAGTAAAAACTGGTGTGCAAACTTACCTACATAGGTTGTTTCTACGAAATTCAAGTTGATTTATTCCACCTTGTCCCAGGCTGGGAGAAAACTAGTTGCTTTGAGTCAACACTGTTGTCCTCAGAGCTGAGACTCCAACTCTGCCTGCATTGATGTAGTCATTTGTGAGCACAACTTCTTAAAAATGTTTTCATCATCAATAATAGGGGATGCTTTTTGCACTTTATTAAAAACTCTTGGAATGCATTGGGAAACTGGAGTGATTCAGTGGCTCTGAACTTCATTAACTGTGGCAGTATTTAAAGAAAGTGATTTAAGATTTGTCACTGGCTTAGGGCTACTGGGAGGTCATTAATGACCATATGTAAAGAAGGCTTTAATTTTCTAGGGAAGCATCTTCATCCTTTGAGTCAGTTTGCAGACCCAGCTGGTGAAAACAGCCTGGTCTGAATGGAGCACTGGCCTTAAACTTTGAGCAGGAGGCTGGGCTCCAGCAGCTCCTTCCAGCCTGAAGGGGGGGTGCTTTTTTTATTTTCTTTTTCTTTAAGAGGTGTTTGTACCACGCAGCCACCGTCAGCTCTAATGGGTTTGCCTTGCTGATACTGCCAGCAGTTAAGCCAGAGGGGTAAATAACTCCTTGCTTGTAAGGAATTTTTTTTTTAAAATCTCTTTTTTTGCTTATCTTTTCAGCACTTCAATTGGATAAATGCAGAACATGTAGGATTTTCATTGCATCTTGTTTTCTGGCTGCTGCAGAATCTTTGTTTAAAGAGGTGGAGTAGGGCAAGTTATTATGACCTTCCTCTAAACTGTAGGGTAAGTTCTCAGCTTTCCAGGAGCTGGGTTTTTATATGGAATGGTTCTAAAGATTCTGTACTTGAATGCAGCAGACAAACTGTGTTCTAGAGAAACTTGTCATGGATGTATAATATATTGAAATTATCCATGAATTATTGAGTTGGAAGAAAAAGCTATAAGCTTGGCAAATACTAGAGATAATAAAGAAAAGGAAAAACTCTTTCTATCCAAAGTACTTCTAACAGAATGCAGTGCATGCACTGATGTGATGAGACCTTAAACAAAGAGTTAAAAGTACAGATGTTTCTATAGGAATGTTTATGCACATAACTTGAGTAAGGTGATATGGGAAGAATACATGCCTGGTAATGAATCCAGGGTTTCAGGGCTGCTTGTTCACACACCAGCTTGCTCTGTGGCAGGAATAGTAGAGTGATGTAACACACTCCTTTATGTGTCTGGATTTGTGTCACAGAGGAGCCTGTCACTCCCTGGTGATAACTGAGCTTTAGAGACTCATTCCTCTCTGGACCCAACAGGACAAATCAGGCTTTCAGCTGGAAGCTTTGAAGCGGGAGCAGAAGAGATTTTTAATGAAATTGAAGGGGAATAAGTGATTAATATCCTGTGCTTCAGTACGTGCTACATCACTAGAATTCTTCCTTGAAATGAAATCCTTGATCAAACCATTCTTCTGTCTCTTTATTTGTTGAGTGAAAGGGTTCCCCTTTGGTTCAAGTACTGTCATATAATTTTTATGTAGTTGGTGTTGAGTAGGTGGCTTGATGTACCTTTTTCATGGAAATCTGATTTTCTTCCTTTCAGTTAATAGGTTTTTTTCTTTTCTCGTAAAGCAATGCTTGAACATACTGTGAAAAAGGGACAAATTAATTAATTCTTCACTATTTTTTACTTCTAGGTGAAGTAATCTTGATAATAGAAGGCAATGATAGATGGAATAGAGGTAAATCAAACTTTGAAGGAGTAAGGATGCAAAGGAAACTGACTGAGTGGTCACCTGTGCACAAACAGTCAGAAACTACAGCATCAGTTCTTAGAAATTTTGGCAAATACCTGAATGTCACAGCATCTGTTTAGTTATTTATGTAAATGCACGTGATTTGCAAAATCTTGAGCTTCTTAATTTAAAAACCGGTAAATTAAAAAGTCGGGGGAGGTGAAGAGGGAAATGTCAGGACAGTGGTGTATTCTGGCATCATCTGCTGATTGTTTAGTCACGTGCATCAATAGTTATCTACCCTCATGATAACTTCTGTTTTCTAAATCAAGATTAGATAGAAATTTGGAGTCACTGTGGTATCTCAGGTGGTTTCTTGAGAATCGTTTTGGTATCTCTTCCTTCCTGCTTTTGGTAGGATGTAAGACTTGATTTAACTGCTTGCTGGCTCGTGTTGGAAGCTTACGGTTTAGCTCCTTAGTTTATTTACTGAAAAGTGATGATCTGTTGGAATTGGAGCCTGGGGCTCTGAATATGCACACATTGCACTGATTCTGCAGCCAGTGGCCCGGTGCCAGCTGGGGTGGGCAGAGCTGGAGCTGAGCCACTGCTCAACACCTCTGCAGTCACCGTCATCTGTGCCACGGGGAGCTGCTGTGCAGTGAGCACAGGGGCTTGTCTGCAGGAGGAGCACGCCATTTGGATTGCGTTTTAAATTTTCCTTTGGAGGAAATAGATGGGAATAGGAGGGTTAATTGCAGCAGGGGCCGTGTCTGTTGGGATGTGGAGCTGCAATACTTTGGAGCTGAAATCAAGCCTGATGTGTTTGGGTGCTGCCAGCCTTACGCCAAGGTGCAGGCTCATGGCCAGAGCTGTTGTAAAAGCAGTTGTAGCAGCTCTTGTAAGCAGGTCCTGGAGGTCACTGAAGTGGCAGTCTGGGACTGGTAAACCCAAATTGCTGACCACGAGAGCCTCCTGCAGTGCATCAGCTGCAAACCAGTATTGACGATACTGCGTGGAAGTGCACTGGATTATTGGAGTATTATTGGAGCTTTTTTTTAAATATAGATGGTGTTTGAAGATCTGGAAACTCTGAACTTGTCGTGTGTTTCCTTAGCATGCTTTAGCCAACTTTTAGGTGTTTGTGTTGGTAGCCTGCTGAAATAAATGGCTTTTTGATGATGTGATTCTCTTAAAGGGATCAATTGATTAAAGTGTTTGTTAAAAGTTCATTGGTCAAGCAACACAAATCCTGTCTTCTTTTGATGGGACTTTAAATAGCAGAGCAACTGTGTACTTGCATCTATCTTTTTGAAAGGGGAAAAACAAGCTTCCATATTTTCACAGCAATACTTTAAAAATACCTATCGTTGCCTATGAAGCTTTTTCTAACTGTATATTTTCATGTAAGAAATTTGCATTTCCTTTGAAGTGACAATTTACAGTGGAAAAACATGTTTATTTTTGGCAGTCTTCTCAAAAGAACCCAGATTAAGATCTTTGACCTACAGCTGTTGTAAATGCAAGTCTTTTTTGTTCTAAAGCCTTGCAGAGTTGTTCTCTTTTTGTGTTAATTGATTAAAATGTGTGCTGGGTTGGCCCAAGTTCCTCTTGGTAATTGGGTAAAATGAAATCCCAGAATAAATAGAAAAATCAACACTAGAGCTTCCTTTTCGGGGAAGTGGATTATTATTTTGATGAACTCTTTTTGCCTGTTGTGAGCATATATATATATGTGTGTGTGTGTATATATATATATATATATATATGTTTGTGTTTTAGCCTCAAGACCCCTTAGATTGACACTGCACTTCACCAAGTCTGTCTCAATGTTACAGAACAGATGGTTAATTCAAAACCAAAGGTATTAAAGCTGAGTAGCTAAATCTGATCTCCTAAAAATGAGGTTGCCAAAACAAGCTGCTGTATTTGATGTAGCTGCTGCGTTGGCCTTTTATTTGCCACAAAGGCAAACCTGAGTCCAGTGCCTAACTGCAAAGAGGTTGGTCATTTCCAAAATTTTGCAGCTTTCAGTTTCTCTTTGAGCCTGTAACTTGAAGCAGGAGGTTGCTTACATATTGTAGGGGTTCTGGAAGAGAAAAAGGCTCATTCCAAATCCCTTGTTTTTTCTGGGCTTATCACAGTGGTCCTGGGTTTTTGAAGTAACAAAGACAAATTGCAGCGGTGGAGTGGGGCTGATGCCTGTTTTTCATGTGCTGTGATTTGCTTTTTTCTTCTATTTAGGTGGTCAGTGAAATGAGAAGAAAAGGGCAAATTGTTAGAAGAAAGAATTTGCCTGTAAACACAGTAATCCTTTCTCTGGTTGTCAGCAAATAGGATAGATAATTTGAGACAGGTGTTGTGCTGGAAGGAACCTTTAGATGTTGAATCCAACCTGCACACCACAGATCCTGATTATCTCTGGACAGGGCCTAATAAATATCTACTGATACAAAAGGGATTAAAGCATTTATTTCCTGCATTTACCTTGTTGGGATTGTTTCCTAGGGATGCCATTTCACACTAACATACTTTGCTCTTTTGAAATGAAGCATGAGCAGGCTGATGTTCTTTATCTCAGTTCTTGGGGGTTTAAATCCTTACAGTTCTTATGTGAGTTGAAAGTCATAGTCACTTTTCAGGAATCTCTGACCTTGCAATACATTTTCCTGTGGTGGATTAATCTTAAAAAGAGTGCTGTATGTGACTTTTGGGGGGTTATTTTTCACTTATATGATGCTGTAAGATGAGCTCTTACATTTTTAGGACTACTTTATCTTGAATGATAAGGCATGGCATCAAGGTAGTGTGATCATTGTATAAAAGTTGGAGACAGCAGCCAAATTACTTGTGTATGCTTCTGCCTTGATAAATGCCCTAAAGTTAAAAAAAAAATCAGGCTGCCAAATCTTTATTTACTTTTGCTGCTTCTTTTAATGTTCAGCTCTAGGAAAGGTGTCAGGCAAACGGGTACAAACTGAATCCTTCCTTCTCTTTGATGTACATCACAGGTTTTGTGGGTAGAATTACACTTGCTGCATAAGCATCTAAAATTCTGTATTTTTTGGGGGTAGGCCACTATTTGCCATGGAGAAGGTATTGCTTTACATGGTTGCATATTTAAATGCTAGGGGTCTTGATTTCCATGGGGCTTCTGGGCTTTTCTTAAAAGAATGAGTTTGTTTAGGTCCTTTTGAAATTCTGCTTCTTCTCATTGGCCTGGACCTCTTTATTTCAAGGGTTGTGCCATCTCTGTTGATGCTGTCAGCCACATCCTCAGGCTTCTGGAGGTGATGGTCTTTGGAGGGGGAGTTAATTTGAAATCTGTTTGCTGAGGTGTTCACATCTCAACTTGAAATGTCCCCTTCGAACATGGTAGGAGAAGTGCAGGAAGTAGAGAAGCCTTGGCAAAGCCTGGAGAAAGCACCGCATTAGGGAAGAAGTTGGCACAGGCACTGAAGTGTCTGAGAGCAGATGGAGTGTTGTCATCAGCTGCAAAATCAATGTAAATACTTCCAGAAAATTACTCTTCCTCTGCCCTTGCCAAACAGAAGGAACAGGAGCCATAAAAACCATTGGCAAATTGTTTTAGCTGCCAGTGAGCACCCTTGCAGTTGGAATTCTCCCTTGCAGTACTGGGCAGCCACTGCTGCAGGAGCGTTGCATTAGTGCTGATGAAATATACTTTTTTTATTTTTTTGGTTCTTGCCTGAAGGCTGGAAGATCCCACAGTTCTGTCACTGTGTGGTTCTGTTGGGTCATACCAACAATAAAAATGAGAATTTTGTTGCTGATTGTGCTGTATGGCACAACTTGCCCGTTGTGGGTGGTTCAGCATGGGGCTGTAAAGCAGCTATTTCATGTGTATTAGCATCATGTAACTGGGAACCAGTCTGTCCTCCCAGATGGACAGTTTTGGGATACTGTTGTGTTTATAAATGTGTCTGGCTGGCTGCTGCTGAATTGATGGCTCTGGTGCCTGCTTTAGAAGGGGCTGGCAACCTCTAAATGAAAATGGGGAGCCACAAGGCAGGGTGAGTTACTGGATCACAAATGTGTGTGGCATTTGTGCCTCTCTTGACCCCTTGTTACCCAGGAAAATGAATGTTGGAGTAGAGCGTGGAAGATGGAGAGGGTTGGGTTTTAAATTCTGCAATCCCTGTTTGTACTGATCCAAATTCCATTTCCATGGAAACTGGAAGTTTAGTACTCTCGCTTGTCAACTTCAGCTTCTGGCTGGCTTTGGAGAGACTAAAATTGTTCACTTACACTAAACCTTCCAGAACTGAGAGTCATGTCAGGATAATAGCACCACATATTTTGTGGAGACTGGGAAATTATAACTATAATTACTTCATGCATTTATTTTCTGAGAGATGCTTAACTTCAGCTGCTTTCAGATCAGAAATCTCAATGTTCAGAGCCTGTGCCATGTTATCCAATAGTGGAATTGTCACGTGCATCATGTCCAAGATCATAGTTTCTGGTGGGGATGGTTTCTTCATTGCTGGTGTGGTTTTGCAGGTACTGAAGGAAGCCCAATTTATTTAATTAGCTGACTGCAGTAGTGCAGGTGTTCTCCCTTGCTGTGCACACACCATCTGCAGCAACAGCTTTACCCCTGAAGACCTCATCAATCAGCGCTCTCTTAAGGGACTGTGGGGCTCATCATGAAGATTTTGCGAGTTGTGGTGCTGCCCTTGCCAGCAAAACAGAGCTGCCAGGCCAGATCTGCCTGGAGTCTGGGCTGACAGAAGGGCTGTGCCAGGCCTGGGAGGGAAGCAGTGGAAGGCTGAACTGTCTGGGAGAAGCCCTGAAGGAGCTGATGGCTCTTCCTGCCTCTGAGTGGAATGGAATTGGTGTGACTGGGGAGACCCTAAGGGGTGTACCACTACCATGTGGAGCTGAGAGCAGAAACCTGCAGTCCTTTGGTCAAGCAATAAGTGTGGGGAGGTAACTTTTCTGCTCTTGAAGCTTGGCTGGTGAAGTGAAACCCTTGCTAATGACTTAGACAAACTTGTATCAGTGTTCCACTTTCACTTAGAGCTGCTTTGGGAGCGTTCTAATCACTGCAACTGCTGTTTGAAAGCAAGTATTCTTTATGGATTGGCATTTCTGTGTTTCTGTAACTTTAATGTGCAAGAACATGCCACAGTAGCAGTGTATTGAGTGTGAGGGGAAGCAGCACTATTTTAGAGACTTGTAACCTGAAATTTTTTCACTTTTTTCTTGGTGTAGAACAGTAGTGTAGTAGTGCCTTTGTGGGCTATTAACTCTGTATGTTTGGGTGCCAATCCTGTGTGTAGCTTCACCAGAAACACTGATGCCAGTTCAGCTTTCAGCAGGTGCATTAAACTTCAAATTCTCTTCTCTGAGTCTTAAAATATTCAGCTGTCAGTCAGGGCAGGTGACCTTCCTCCCTGTAGGTGCTGTGTTCTGTGAGCACACCTGGCTGTCCTGGATGTGTTTGAACAGAAACATTGAAGAAGGAGAGAGCTCCTCTCACTTCTTTTGTGCAGTCATAAGGCAGTTTGAAAGAAGATGATCTCTTTTTGGTAGGTAAATAAGGCTACTTTTAAAACAAAATTTAAAAAAAAAAAACCTCTGAGCTTTCAGCTTTGTAAATAAGTTACAGCAAGGTGCCATTTTGATTTTGAAAAATGAGTAAGGTGGTTCTGAACAGTGCCTGAGATTTTGGAAGAGATGTATTCCAAACACTTAAGGAAAAAATTGTTTACATTTAAGGACTTAGATGTAATTTTGTGGATTTTAAGGTTTCTCTTATCTGGCAGAAGTATCAGTTTGCTCATTAGTGTATTTTTTCCTCTAAAGATCATGACAACCAAAAGATTAGTATCAGGAGTGAAAAGAGAGGATCGTTTGATTTGCACACACTCCTCTATCATGAGTTGGAATTTGCTGGAGATCCATCTTCCTGCCTGGATTTCTTTAATTCCAGGTGCTTTTTAGGTGCAGTATGGGAGGCTTGTTTAAAGGGAGGAACATGCAGCATCACTGCTCTGATGGTCTTGTCTGTCTTCAGGTAGAGGGTTCCAGGTTCACTCTAAAATAGGGGTAACTCTTCTCTGCTGTGATGGCTGGAATTTGCCAGTATAAACCAGGAGCTGGGAGAAAAAGACTTGGATTTTTCTTACAGCAAAGATACAGGGTTATGAGAGAAACAGCCAGAAATTAGCATAATTAAATAATTGTGATGCTCCTGTAAAGCCAAGAAATGTTATTTGTTTGTATTAAGAAATTTGCCTTATGTTTGAAAGGTGTTGCCATAATGATAATTTGGCAATGGCTTCTGTTTTCTGTTCCAGCAGCCAGTAAGTCTAAAAGCTAAAGAGAAGTTGTAAAAAGGTACATGTGCAAGGTAATAAACCCTTACTTAGGGAGAACATTCCCAAACTACCTGCAGTTAAATGCAGGAACATGGAGTAATCCTATGGAGCTTCTAATCTTCTTGGAAATATTACCTGAGGAGGTGCTTTAACATGCAGAAATCATTTTGTTGTGCTGGTGTTTCTGATCTTGTACATTAATTTAAATGGAGAAATATGAAAACCTGAATGAAGTTTCAGCACAGCTTCTCTTCCCCTGTCATGGGTGTTATTTAAAGGATCCACACAGGATATCTGTGTGCCCAGCTGGGCAATTATTCAGCTGCTTACTTCATGCCTGGTGCTCAGTTCTCCTATAATTACTTGGCTTCTCACCACTTATATAGGTCACAGATTTAAAGAAAAAATTTTTTAAAAAATCAGTAATAATGGAAAATATGAGTATTAGTGCATGAAAGCCTCGTGTGATGAAAGTGTGTCATTACTGACTAGCTCAAAATTCTGTGAGACTACATTCTATTCACAAATGGAAGTTATCTCATGTTGTTCTCATTGAAAATGGTTTTCTGTCCATGCTGTTTAATGCAGTTAGAGCATAACAGATTATGTTTACCAGAGGTTTTGCTACCTAGGCTCTCTTCAGTGTATGCAGAAAGCCAAGATGCAGGTAAACAACTTCAGAAATGCAGAAGGGCTGAACTCTTGTCCACCTTAATGTAATATGTGTGGATAATAGGCATAAAAATAATCACATACAAACAAATAACAAAATCTGTTTTCTGGTGCTGGTAGTCAGTTGTTGATTGTTGCAAGGAGCTCCTTGTCCCACCCAGAATCTCAGAGCTGAGATTCTCATTCACGTCACTCTTGGACGCAGTTTGCTCACCAATAGTCACTCTCCTTCCATTATACTCCTTATTTTTAGAAGGCTCAAGGAGTTATGTTGTAATTGAATTACTGTAAAGAGTGTTCTGATCCATTATCTAGCATACACTCAGTCCTGGTCAAGTGGCTTTTAATGGCATTAAAAAACAACCCCGTTAGTACTCAGAATATACGTGTTTTCCCCAGACTCATTGTTTAAGGATGGAAAAAACCAGCAGCATGTCATAGTCTTGTGTTGTAACACAGCTGAGTGAAAGGGGAAGCACTCAGATGCTCTGGGTCACAAACATTTGGCCATTCTATCCATAAAACAGGTATGGGCTTGCACTTGAGTGTAACTGGTTTTACTTTGTGTGAGGGCTTCAAGTACTGTGCTGTGAGCAAAAGCAGACAAAACCACCTCTCTCATGCCTCTCAAACCTGTGGGGATGTTGGTAGGGGCAGATCTGCAGTTAGATTTGCTTCCAGAAGAAGATGGTGACTTCTAACTCTTGACTTGGAGGAGATGAAGAGCGCCCCTGGCTGATGCCAACATCACCTTGGGTTAAAAACCTGGTTTTGCCTTGTGACTTGGCTCTAAATCTTGTATTTCTTGGGTTTATGTAGGCCATAAACCATGCTGTAAAAATAGCTTTTGGCCTTTCAACTAATATGCATAAGAAGTCAATTCTGAAGTCCTTAGAATAGTAATTATGGTTGTTTTATGAGCATATGTCTTAAACTGATGGATTTCCCCTGCACCCCTTTATGACAGTGTACACTGTGCATAGTTCCAGGTTTATTTTAGGCAGTATGTATTTAATTAATGTGGTTGGCTGAACAGAATCAGCCTCTATGCTCCAAATGATAATTCCTTTTGGAGTCTAAACAGCTATTTCAGATGCTGTGTCCTACTTTGATTTTAACATGAAGCATTCTTAGAGCTGGTGTCAAGCCATTGCTTAATCTGTTGTTTTCCTTCATATGGTGTGTAAAAATGGGATTTTCCCTTCTATAACTACATTGTAACTTGCCTTTTGGGGTATTTGGGTCTGCTTTCACATGGTGTAGCTGTGCTGGTTGTGTCCTTGGATATGCATCTGTTGTAGCACTGACCTGGACTGCACGTGGGTTACTTCTTCCTGCTGCAAGTGGAAATAAAAGATTTCATCTTCCCCTTCCTACAGCAACAACAGCTAAAATAGTCTAAATGATGGTGAACAGATTTTAGGAAGAAATTGTTCCCTGTGAGGGTGCTGAGGCCCTGGCACAGGGTGCCCAGAGCAGCTGTGGCTGCCCCTGGATCCCTGGCAGTGCCCGAGGCCAGGGTGGATGTGGCTCTGAACAACCTGGGATAGTGGAATGGGTTGGAACAAGATGATTTTTGCAGTCCCTTCCAACCCAAACCACTGTAATTCCTTGATGCAATGTGCCACAGGCACTCGTCTCACATTTTTCAGGTTCTCAGGTTGGTTTTGGATGAGGCTTTTTGTAGCTGTGCATTATTGCTGGGACTTGAGAGCACCACCTGTTCTGCTTTATACTTATGAGGAACTTTGTGAATGCTCCATTCAGTCTGATCTTCGCTTCTTTTCAGATAAAAAATGCACAAGAGAGATTTATTTTCCAAATGCACAGCTTTGTTTTGATGAATGAACTCCAGTTGTAAATGGTGCCATGAAAGCAGTTATTTGCGTGGGGAAATGATAGTCTGGGAGTGTTTTACTCCTTAGGTTTTCCTGTGGGGCTTCCATCTACACCTCAGGCTTCATCTATGGCAAAGCTGCTGCTGTGGGCAAGGGCTTTTCTAGGACATGGGGTGCTGCCACGTTAAATATTATTACATTTAAATTATATTTTTGTTTCAGCTATGCAATAATATCCAATGTATGAGGCACTCTTACAGTCAGGTGACAGGAGGCTTGCCTTTACTGCATGAGTCAAGTAATGTAAACCAATTTCACTTAATGTTGGGTAGGAAACAAGCTTGAAATGGAATAACTTTTAAGTTGGATTGCTACCAGCTTGCTACACTGGCAGAAATGAAATAATTATTTGTCTGTTAATGGCGAACTGTCAAGAAAATGCTGATTCTGATTTTAATGCGTTTCCGAAACTTATTTATTAAGAATTGCATAACAGCATGTTGGGATATTAACATTGCGGCTTTGGAGGCTTCACTCTAAAAACTGATTTAAAATTTTTTACAATTGTGTTTCCAAGAATGAAACAAAGAATGTAGGGTTTGTGTTATATGGTGGGGTTTTTTATTGTGAGTACAATAGCTTGGTGAAATATCTTACCTGTATGCACTCTTTGTTTATTATAATCAGTTCTTCTGGAGGTGACTGGACCAATGTCTTTGTCCTATCTTATATCCATCTTAAAAATATTTTGTAGCAAAAAAATAATTTCGTGGTGATGCCAGGTCACTTTTAGTAAAATCTCGTAATAGTTCTCATATGGGTTATTGTGTCCTATGCAAAGTATGTGCTTTTCTTCATCAAATTAATCTCAAGGGCAAGAAGGACAAAAATGACTGGAATAAATAGTAGAGAAATACAATTTCCGTTTTCAAATAATAAAAAAAAAGAATGTCCTTTCTAAAATGTAACTGAGAAAAATGAACAACAAGAGTTGTCTTGTTGTATTAATGTTGGTGGAGTTTGATAATTCTGTTCCTCTGCTACACATCAAATATAGATAACTCTTGTTACTCCTAATCCTCATCATGGTTGGACATGGCTTTAAAAAATTTAGCTCTCTCCTCTGAAGATCTGGGCTAATTAAACTTTCATTCATCTTCTGAAACAAAAAAAAAAAGTGTTTCGCTGTGCTCTTGCCTTCTGCAGAGAAGGTGCCATGAGTGTTGGTGCATCCAGTGCCTGGGAATGTGGCGCTGCTGGGCTGTTCTGCTGAACATCTGGATTTCCAAAGCCTCTCACCATCACCTGCAAAGTTGTTCCAGGTTGTATAATGCTTTTTTTTGTCCTGCAGAACTCCTGCTCTGGCCATGAGTGGCTCTCCCATTTTCCTGCTGAGTGGATGCCTGCAGAGCAGAGTTTGTACCACCAGCACAGCGGGGTCAGGAGATGGTGATTCCCGAAGCAGCACGTTCTCCTCGTGCTGTGTCAAATCTTTTTAAGGTTTGGTTCGTGCTCTGGTTGTGTTTGGGATTTTTTTTTTTTTTCTTTTTGTGTGTGGGTCAGCTATTAGGTTTTTCTAGCAGGCTGTTACTTGTGGTCATGGAAGGTTTGCTCCTGAAAATACTGATAGGAGGCTGAGATAAGCAGTGAGTGAGTCATGTTTGATTCCTGTGTAGCACAGTAGTGTTGCTTTGTTTCATGTTGGTTTTCCCCCTTGTTTCTGAATGCCTCCAGTGAATGTTTGGAAAATCTAAAATCTGATGGAATGCTTGGCCAACCACATTGCTGTAGTCCTTTTGCCAGAATTACTAACTTTCTTGTGATAATCATGTACATACAGAATTATTTACAGACTGCTTACCTGGCCTCTACATCTCTTCTTTTCCTTGGTGCCTCACAGACCTGGACTAACACAAAGAACAAGGAGCTACAGTGTTCCTGAAAGAAATTTGGCAAAGGAAAGTAGTACCAACCTAAAACTGGTAGATTTTGGGAGCAAAATAGGTCTTTTTGGTGACAAGTTAGAAGTGCTTCTGCCTGCCACTGTTACCCTATTGCTCTGTGTTTTCTTCAGCACAGAGCATCCACAGGGCAAGTCAAGATGAGGCCCCCATAACCAGTTTGTGGAATGTTGTTTTGTTTATAGAACTCCAGAAGTTAGCTAACTAGCAGTAGTTTCAGTTGGAAACTGATATTGGAAATACAGAGAAGTCTTAACAAAGAGAGCTGGTGCTGTGGCAGAGAACCAGTCAACAGTATAGGCTTATTTAGCTGTAATCGATCAGGTGAAAAATGAATTATTTTTTGAGCTTCTGTCAGCAAAGAGGATTCTCAATCACTGCAGCTGAATTTAATATTGTGTGCAACTGGTGTGTTATATTGTAAAGAGTGCTGTAGGTTGATACTTTTTTATGACGCTGAATCAAATTTTCATTGCTATAGATGTCTCTTTCAGCTGAAGAGATTGCCTGAATTCAGATGTTGTCCAGTGATTATAAACAGCAATGTCTAGTACAAATGTGGCTTTTAACTCAAAAAATTAAGATATTGGTAATGTACTGAGAAGAGGCCCGTTTCCTCACCATAAAGTCAGATTTTCACTTAGTGTTTGGCTAATCTTAGAAACTATGTAAAGGTCCTTTAAAGCTTTTGATAGTTTTAATGCATAACTATGCTAAGTCAACTGAGCTGGTGTGTTCTTAACATAATACTTGAGGATTATTATTAATAACTGAGTGTTCTTTGTGGTTTTTTTTTTTCCCACAAAGCATTAATTTAAAGAATAAGCTGTGCAGATTGCACTCGATTGTGCAACAAGAAAGCGCACAATAGAAGGAATACAAATGCAGACTTTCTGGTGATGTTTGTTCCTGCCCAGTGGAATTTTAGGTGCCTATATGGCATTTCCATAAGGAAATATTTGCCTGCTGAAGGGCACCATTGAGGCACGTTGAGGTAATTACTGGTTAGTGCTGGTTTCTTTGGAGGTGGAACTGTCTTGTGTCCTTGTAGGAATTAGCAAAGGGATGAAGGAACCAGGCAAATTTGTGATCTGTATGTGTCTTGAGTAAACACAGAAAACTTAGTGAGGATTTTCTTGTTCAGCTCCCAGCCATCCTGTCATGGGACAAGTACTCCCAAGACCTGAGCTTTTTGTTCAGGTGGTTTCATCACTTGGTATCTTCTGAGCCTTTCATTAACTGGTACGAAACATAAAGAAGAAAAATAGGTGTTTTCTTTGAATAATTCTCAGATAGGTAGTGCTGCCCTGCGGGTTTGTGGTGGAGTTGGGTCGCTGTGGCAAGTCTTGTGCTCACAGTTTGGTTGTTCCTGTGTCTCAGCTCTCTGGTGTTTTTGTGTACCCACCTGCTGTTTGGGTGCAGTAGCAAGAGAGTATTTTTAAATGAGTTGGCATTAGACTTTTTATAGAAACAAGCTGTGCATCTTTTAGCCTCCAAAAGCCTTTTAACGTTGTTAGTCTTTGTCATTTTCAAAGAAGGTTAAAACATTCTATTCAGCCTCTTTGTTACATTTGCAGTTTGAAAAGCTGTTTCATTGACTGTGTTAGTTTCGGGCAATATTTACACTTTGCTGTTGAGTGTTTTGTAAGTTTTGTGTGTAGGTGGATTCCATTTGCCCCCAGGGAAGAAGTTATTCTAACTAAGGCTTTAATTAGCTTTTTCTTGGTTTCCATTGAAATTGTGGAAATCGAAAGAGTGAGAGCTCATCAGAATTGGTGTAATTTGGGTGAGATCTGAGTCAAGGTTAACTAAAATCATCTCCAAATCTCAGCACAGGAAGGACAGGGAGCTGCTGGAGCCAGGCCAGAGCAGGGACACCAAGGGCATCAGAGGCATGGAGCAGCTCTGCTGGGAGGAAAGGCTGAGGGAATTGGGATTGTTCAGCCTGGAGAGGAGAAGCCTTTGGGGTGACCTCATTGTGGCCTTCAGTGCCTGAAGGGAGCCCACAGGAAAGATGGAGAGAGACTCTGGACAAGGGCCTGGAGTGACAGGACAAGGGGGAATGGCTTCACACTGACAGAGAGCAGGTTTAGATTGGATATGAGGAAGAAATTGTTCCCTGTGAGGGTGGTGAGGCCCTGGCACAGGGTGCCCAGAGCAGCTGTGGCTGCCCCTGGATCCCTGGCAGTGTCCAAGGCCAGGCTGGATGGGGCTCTGAGCAAGCTGGGGCAGTGGAAGGTGTCCCTGCCCATGGCATGGGATGGGATGGGATGATCTTTTAAGGTCCTCTCCATTCCATGCCATTCTGTGATACTGTGAATTAGGTTTGTAATGCCTTGTTACAAAATGTTTGCAGTTTTGCAGTCAGCTATGTTTGGGGAGGAGGAGAATTTATAAAATTGTGTCTAGATGTAATTGAAAGACAAGCTTTGATAAAAACGCATGGGGAAAAAAGGCAAAGTCACCAAAAGAACCAGACTTGGTGTTGTGTATCAGCAGACCAGGACAGCCTGTCTTTTGTCTGCTTGGCTTCAGGTCTCCCTTGACTGAGCAGGACTCTGGAAGGTATCAGTCCATCTTTACAACGTGTTGGTCTCGTGTGTTTGCAGCTTTGAACTGCAGTTGGACCTCCCACATGTTGTTACAGTGCATGGGACCTTTTCAAAGGGAATTTGGGGGCTCTGCTGGCCACTGCTCTAAATCAGGAGAGAGGCAGTTCCACAGAAGTCTGAAAACAGCATAACAGACACGATGGGCTTTATTGCTGCTTTTCTCTGTCTTGATTGTTTTCCTGTTTTTTCTGCTAATGGCAGCAGGATCTCAGTCCTGATTTTGAACTCTGAAGAAATATTTCCATTTTGTGTGGCTTATGTTGAGCACCTAATATTAGGTAATGAGTCTGACAGTCCCCTACCAAAACCAAGCAAACAAAAAAGAAGTAAATAAGTGGTTGTTAAACTGCAAGGAAGGGTCTTTGAATAAAAGTGCTTGACTTCTGCCTTGGTCTGACTCTGGGGTTAATGTGAGGACTTTATTAGTCAGTTAGGAAAATTTAAAAAGAAAATATTTCCTGCTTTGAAGATCTTGTGAAGAAAAAGCTTTGAGTATATGAAGATTTTTCTGTCATTCCACTGTTCCTGTGCTTGGAGAGTCTGGTTATCTAGAGTCACAGACTGGTTTGGGTTGGAAGGGAGCTTAAAGATCATCTTGGTCTAAACCCCCTGCCACAGGCAGGGGTGCCACTAAACTTTATTATGTTTATTTTCACTTTGCTATACAAGGGATTTTTTAACCAGTCCATTATCTTCTTTGTTGTGACAAACATTTTTGTGGTTACTTTCCTTTTTTAATTTGAGCTAGTAGACCTGAGCAGTCATCTGTTAAAGCAGCTTTTCTTTGTCTCCCATCCCATACCTTGCATGTCACCCCCAAAAATACACCTTTTTCAGAGAATTCAAGTACTGACTGATAGGGATCATGTTTGTGTAAGAAAACTTGGTTTTAATGTTTACATTAAAATTAATTATTTACATTTAGCAACCCCATTGGTTTCAGATGTGAGGAGGTGGATTTAACAGTGACAGCACCAGTCTTGGCATAAGCTGGACAGTAGAACTGGACAGTAAAGTGTTGCTTTCTTCTTGATTATTAGTGACCTTTGAAGTGCTGAGTTGTGTTGCCAATGACAAAAATTAAGTTTTGTAGTAGATGAAGCAAGAACTTATGTACCTTTATACTACTAAATAAATAAATTTCAAAGACTATAATGGCATAAATTGCATTTCCTGGTAGCTGATGATGAGTTGGCCCTTATATCTCTCAGGTGCTAATTAACTACCAGTAAGTGTCCAGCTAGAGATTGTAATTAGTTCTGAAACTGCTGTGCCTTGATCATTTTCTGCAGGGTTTCTCCTGAGTTAAAATCTCAAGAGAGATAAATGCTGTGGCTTTACTTCCTGCTGTTTGTGAAGGAGGCAGTGGATTGCCATAGAGAAATTAACTTTTCTCTCTCTCACATTTGCCTTACACTCTCACCTGTGCAATGTCCAAGTGTACTTGGAATTTGTTGCACAGAGGGTTGATTAAATTTCCTTGGACAGAGTGCAGTAAATCCACAGAAATGAGCTCCGTGTTTGTCTTCCATTGACTCACAAGTAATTGCAAGGAAAGAAAAAGGAAGTTTGGCATCTCTTGACTACATAATGAGGTGAGAGATTAAAGCTCCACATGAGAAGAAATCTGTGATTATATAATAGCAGTAGCTGCTGTAAGAGGTGTATTTCTTTGGTTAGTAACTAAGAAATGGTGTGTTATAATCCCAATAATATTTCCTCACACACTCTGGGGTGGGAACATGATGGCACAGGACAAGGATGTTGGATGAAGGACTGATGGAGGGTACTCATCTTCCCCAAGGACAAATGCTTGTGGAGGAAGCTGGAAATCTGCAGGCTTTCAGGCCTGGCTTTATTAGGCACTGTGTGCTTTCAGTTAAAGACATTTGAAGTTCATTAGATGGAAGCTGTTTGGAGACACAAGTTACCTGAAAGGAATTACTGCTTAACAAACTTACTGTATTATTCTTACACTGAAATTGAGTTACTTTGAGGGTGTTTCAACATAAACAAGAAAACTACATGTTATTGTCCATTTTTCCATAGTTCACCTACGTTAATGAAGTTGCTTTCGAGGCATCATCTCAAATAAAGATCTCTTAATTTTTTGGTGATGATAATACAGTGTCTCTTTGGCCCTTTAGCACTTTGCCTTGTGTACAGAGGCAGAACCATGAAGTGATGGCTCTCATGAGTGAAAGTGGTTTGTCTTGGTGATGTCCTTTCCTTGTGGATGAGCACTGACACGGCCGGGGAGGAATTCACTGGCTCCTTTTATCCTCTCAGCAGTGCAGTTTCATTGGCTCGTGCATATTGCTGGACTCTTTGTGAGCTTCTGGCTCTTAGGAGTATGGATTTGATTCCTGACCCAGTTCACTCAGAACTGAGGGCTGCCACGTGGGCCAGGCAGGAATGGTGCAGTTCAGAATTCTGCTTTCAAGTGTCCGTGGAGCTGTGTGCTTTGGAAACGGAGAAGGGACAAGTTTGTGGAATCAAATGGAAGGCTGCAGCAGTGCACTGCCTGCAAGGTGGCAGTCACAAAAGAGAGCACTGCAGGCCTTTGGAACAGAGGCTGAATTTCTCTGTCACCTGCCAGGTTTTGCTGCTGCTGAGAGCACTGTCTTAAATGCTTTGCTTCGTCCTGTGCAATTCGAAGAAGTCTGGAATCGGGGTTATTAGCAGTGGTTTATGACTCCTTGCCAAGAAAAGGGTAATTGAAGTTAACCTTTAAACCCTCTGGAAAATCACTGGTTTGGGTGAGAGCTGTCTTGTATTGAAAGGGTTATTTGGAAATGTAGAGCGATGTTGAATGTTCTGCGGATGTTACAGACAAAACTGACTTGACACTGTGGATATTTTTGCTGGCTTGGGTTAATCCTAAACTGAACCAACTTGAATTTAGAAACAGTGACTGTTTAATCCTGATATCTTAATTATTTTATGCTCCTGATGTGATCTGCAAACTAACCTACCTCAGTGCCCATACAAAACCAGGCTAAATCATCACACAGAGGGATGCTCTGTAAACAACCCAGAGAAGCAGGAATAAAGGGCTTTTACTTGCAGAGATAGCAGCAGTCTTTCATTATTTTCAAAAATAGAACAGGCTCTCAAGAATTGCCTATAAATTGATCTGATGTGGAAATGGGAATTGTTTGGCAGTGCCTAGAAGGTGGAGCATTGTTTAAGTCAGGAATTGTAGTATTGACTGTGAGTGAACTGGAGGGGCTGTTGGGTTCTGGCTGTACTGCAGGTGCAGGCTGCATGGTGGGACACTGCACAGGGACACCTGCTTGGCAGGAAAGGAATCATAAAATCTTTGAATAGCTTGGGTTGGAAGGGACTTTAAAGCTCATCCTGTTCCAAACCCCCTGCAATGGGCAGGGGCACCTTCCACTATCCCAGGTTTCTCAAAGCCCCATCCAGCCTGGCCTTGGATACTTGCAGGGATGGGGCAGCCACAGCTTCTCTGAAAAGGGAGATTTAGGGTTGTTTTTCATTAGTTCTACATGGTTTTAACTACACAAATGGAAATAAACCAGAATCTTATTCCATTATTTTTTTCAGTTACTGTCAAATATCCTTAAGGAAAGAAATGAAAGCAAATGCCACATCGTTGTACTTCTATTTTTATGTGCTACCCCTTCTACGTTCCCTAAATACCTAGATGACTTGCCCAACTGCACTTTTTCAGAGATGTGCGTGCTTGATTACATACATGTTTTAACTTGAATCATTCCTTGAAAATGCCTTCCTGTAGTTCTAACCACTAGGATTAATAACGAGAGCTAACCTCCGACCCAAATAGGTCAGTGAATACCCAGGCCTAATCCTGATTTCTGCTAAATGCTGCTTGGCTGTATTACTCAGTCCCTTTTTCCTTTTCTTTAAATATGCTTCCTCATACATACATGTCTGAGAACCAGTGCTAAATACTTAGTCATAGGTAGGTATGGCAAGAGTTTGCTGTGTTTGAAGAATTAGTAGTCAAGTGTGAAATTGTGCAGGTAAGGCAGGAATGTAAAGTGAGGGAGCTGCTCTCTTTAAATCAAAGGGCAGACTTGGGTCGACCATGAGTGAAAAAGAATAGGTTTTCAACAACAAACCAAATTCTTACCATGACTTTCTCTGTTGTTCTGTTGGATAATTACATTGTGAAGTGCGCCTGACTGCATGGAACCACAGCGGCGTGGCCAGGGCAGTGTTTTGGGAGGGAATCCTCTGGTCAGCAGCTTGTTGGAACCATCGTGCTTCCAGGGCTGCTGAAGGAAGCAGAGGAAAGCATTCCTCCTGTCAGTGAGTGTGACACCTCAGTGCCTCCTGTGTTGGAAAAACTGAAGCAGTCTTGCTGACAAGAAGAGAAACCCCTGTTTCCTGTGCAATTCCCCCAGTGTTTTCCAGGCACAGCCGTGGCAATGAGGGAGTAGAGTAGGATGTGGAGGTGAGTCTGTGGGTGAGCTGTCATGGTTCTCTGCTTTATCAGCACCCCCTTTTCATCCTGGAGTAATGGTTCCATGGGCTTTAATCACAGGGGTTGCAAAATAAAGTGCTAGTTTGGAGAAGGAGAAAGCAACGTGCTTTACCTGTGGGTATTCTGCTCTGATGTCTCTGAGCTCATGTGCCAGGGCTTTCTTGGCTGTGTCATTTAAACAAAAAGAAAATAAATCACTTCAAGTGTTTTTCTTCTTCTTTCTCTTTTCTCAACGACTGGAACTCTAGAGACTTGGAAATGCATTAAATGAATTCAAGCCCCTTGTTCCTGGAAAGCAAATGCCCTTCATGTACTTAAGGAGAAGGAAGGAGACAGATGACAGGCAGAACCCTGGAGATCTCAGTCAAGACTTTTCTTTTACGTCAAGCTGCTTTATAATTTTAATTTCACTCTTCTTGGTTTATGTGTCAACATTTTTTTTTGTAGTACTTGCTTTTCAACATCACAGCAGAGCTTAAAGAACTAGGATAGTGTTGTGAGCAAATAAGGAGTAGTTTTTGAGCTGAATTTGAAGATAAACAGGTTTTTTTTTCTTCCCGAGAAGAGCTAAATTGCAGTAACAAAGAAGCACCATCTTTTCTGGCATGTAAATGGTGTTGCTCCTGCTAACACAGGGTTTGGGACTTAATGGTGCAGTGAAGTCTGGGCTGGACAAGTACTCTGTCAATTCCATTTGAGGTGTTGGGTTGCTCAGGGATGAGAGGCAATAAATTTTTTGGATCTTGTTATGACTGGCCACCTTTGACAGTCAAGTGAGGACATGAACAAGTGGCTGCAGTCAGTGAAGACATGAAGAGCTCGATGCCCTTTATACTCTCCAAATAGTGTATCTTGCTTCCAGTTTGGATCAGTTTTGTCCCCGTAGGTAAGAGCAGTAGCCAAAGCAGAGTGATACAGAGCCTGTTAATTTGGGAGCACATGCTGTTTATCAATAGGGTCAGAAAGGGCAGAAGAGTGAGCTGGCAGGAGGGAGAACTGCCTTGTCCTCTCCACTGGTGTGCCCCTAAATTTTCTTGTCAGCATTTCCCGTAGTCAGTTTTCACACCTGATGTGAAGACGCCGTTTTGCACCTGCAGAGCTTCATACCACAGGCTTGTAACTGAGACTCCAAGACAGTGTGCTGCCTGCACTGACTGACCTGTGACAGGCAAGCTCTCATCTTGCTAGAAGCCAAACACCAATCCCAGGTTTATTTTTACATGGGTTATTATAGGGCTGATGAAGGATGGCTTCTGATTACCAGTGATGAGAAGATAATTGGGACCATCTGCCCCAGATGTGGTAAAAGGCTTCCCTAGCTGGCAGCACCTGATCCTCCTCACCACCCTGTCCAAAACAAACATACCTTTCATCACTACCTCAAGGCATCCACAAATCCATCTGTGCTTTGGATATGATCTTGTATCTTCCTAGGCTGTGGCCTCAAGGCTAATAATTCATAGTGCTGTAGGCTCCAAGTGATATCTGCAGTCTTTCAGAGTTGTCATGGCCTTGATAGAAACAGAAGCTAACATCTTGTATCTCCCATTACCCACAAGAACTGACTGAAATGTTCTGACCTTGTTAACATTACAGATGTGTCTCCTTGGAGATAATGACTCAAACTTTCTAAGCTCTGTATTTTTTTCTTCTTTGTGGCTAATTGTTACTTAATTCAACAAAGAAAGGGATGTAATTTCAAAGATTTCCTGCTTTTAATCAAGAATGCTGCTTTCCTCTATTTAAAAAAACCTGCAAACACCACCCCCCCTCCAAGAAAAAAAACCCACTCCAAGTTTTGAAAAGTGAACTTCACATGTTTTTAATTTTCATTTTTCTGTAAGGTCTTTGTCAGTGTTGTAAGCTGCTTTGTGTTTCCTGAACTTCACTTAATCAGAGGGTTGTTTTTGCTCACATGAACTGAGGAACAGTTTTGGTCATCCAGTAAGCTGTAGACCACCTGTGAAGAAAATAAAACATGATTTAAGGTAAAAACATTTGTTACCATGCCAATCTTGTTTTCCTTCCATGTGAGTGGAAGGGTCACAGTTGCTTTAGAAGTGTGTGACTGAAAGAGACCACCTGAGATGGAAATTAATTTCTTGTTCTTCCCAGTCCTCCTGCACTGCAGACTATTGGCTAATAAAAGTTCAGTCAGAGAAGTTTTGGGAAGAGCCTCCATGGGAACAGATCATCAAAACAAGCAGTCTGCATTTCCAACAGTCCCTCAAGTACATGTTTAGTTTGGTGAACCAGTGAGCTTGGTTAGGTTTGGGTTTAGTGTTCTGCTCCCTTCTTTCAGAGGAGTGGGAGATCTTTCCACCTGCTTGAAAGGGAGTTTCCCACCTACAGGAGGTAGAAATCTTGCTGCTCTCTGTGTTTGCTTCCTCCCACTGAGTTCCCTGCTTGTGGGAAAGTCCTTTTTTTGTGGCATCTCTTAAAAGAAGCTCTTCTGTTGAGCTACTTGTGGCATTTATTTGCATGTGTACATCTCCTCAGAGCCTTGTGGGAATAGGCTTTTAATGCCTCTTATTTTGCCTACTTCTGTTAATTAGGTTTTCTTTGTAACTTTTGGTTTTTTGAGACAGTATGCCAGTGAACCTAGGCAGCAATTTATGCTGTATCCCTGCTAAGATTCAATTAGGCTGAGCTCCTTTCTTGTTGGTTTGACTGACTTCTCTCTATTCCTGTATCTCTTTGCATTTTATGTGAGGATCTCCTTCTACAAGTACAAACTGGAGCTGGGGCTGCAGTGTAAGAACAAAGACCACTTCAGTATTTTCCTTGGGACTTTCATAAAATAAAATACATAAAACATCTCCATTAAAATGTCTGGATTGATGAAGGGNCCTTTTCCTCCAGCAGTGGCTTGATTAATGGATTTATTGTTTGTACAGATTTTGTCAGGAAGCCATATGGCTTGAGGAAAACAAAGAGGAAGTGGCTGATGTTGGGAATCTGATTTAATAGGGGTCCCTAAGGACAGAATGTGGCTCTTATCCTTACTCCTTCCCACTCAGTTTGCAGAGTGGTCTGAGAAGAGCTTTAGAGTTTGAGCAGAGCTGCAGATAATGTGGCTCTGTTGGAGGGGAAGTGTCAGTCCCTGCTGCTGGGTCAGCATCACGGCCACTCCATTCTCAGCCTCGGGATCCACTCCTCTTCAGCTTTTGTATGAAGTGTGCTGGGGTAATTAACAAACAGCAGTAATTGAAATGGTTACTATTTGTGTATTGGCAGCTGATCAGTTTGCAGTAGATGAAGACGACTTCTAGCATCTCAGAGTTGAGTTTTCATAGTTCAGGGTGAGATGATTATTTCTCTCTTCTCTATCTCTCCCTCCCCCAGCAAAATTCAAGCATCTGTGCCTCTGGATTACCTAATTCACCATCTGTATCGTAAAACCAGATTTATTTTCCTAATCTAACATGTGTAAGTGGGGATTGGTAAGTAACTGGGGCTCAAGCACTGGTGATTTAACCTGATGTGTTGGGTTAGATGAATGTTCTGCATTTTCTGTGACTGTTTGACCCTGCTTAGGACTATGTGGTGAATAAACCTGAGTAGAGAACTTAAAGGAATGTTCTCTAATGGAACTGCAATCAAATACATTAAGGAGATTTAACAAGCATATCTTCCTTCTGTTAAATTACAGCTTCTCAGCTGAGAGACATAAACTCACCAAAAATTATTCTGTTCATTTCAGAGCTAGAGTAAAAGGCTCATGGGCACTGTCAGTAAATGTTAGTGGGCCTGCAGAGTGGAAAGCACAAAACATCACAAAAACGTATTCTGGCAACCCAGGAATTTGATTGATATTGGTTTGTGAATGAGAGCTGTATTTTCAGTTAGTCATGATTAAAATGATATGTGCCTGGGACTGTTGGAGCTCCTGAATGTCCTGTTGTGGAGTTTTGGGCTGTAATGAGAGATGCAATTACTTCTATAGGGCTTTGGTGCATCATGTGCATGGTTCAGATCATGTGCATATTTTACAGACTCCCTTCTTTCCAGATCTTTAAGAGGCTTTTGTTCTCTGAACTCTTATGATGTTCTTATGCTGGAGTTGGTACTTAATACATCTTTCCATCGGAAAGATATTAGGAAACAAACATTTTGTCTGGACAAAATTCAGTGTCTGACAACAATGGTAGAGGAGATGCTGAAATACCAGTGGAAAGTTTTTCTGATTTAGAGCTGTTTTTCCATGCTGCACTCTATAAAGTTCCCATGTAGAGTTACACATAATAGATATGTTCCTTTAAAATATTACTCAGAAATTCTTTGGTCGTGAAGGCTTAAAAATAACCACATCTCACATGTTCTCCTTGGCAGTGCCATAACATTAGGCAATGTCTGTCACAATGATGCTGTTAAACGTGGTTGTAGTAAGCATCCTTTCCAAGCTGATTATTAGACTTAATCAGCAGTTTGGGATTTGTTACCTTTTGCCCAGTTTGTGCATGCATTGCTCGTGATTCACTGCTGTGAGGGAGTCAGGGTGTGCAGCTCCAGAGCACTTGGAGGGTTATTCATCTGGAAGCGCTCCAGTCTGAGGATTATTTTCCTTAAAAAGAAAATTGGGAAAGAAGATTATTTCACAATCTCCTATATTTACAATTTACCAGTGGTACATGCTCCTGACTACCTAATACAGTGCTTAGGGGTTTTTTTGGGTTTGTTTTCGCTAATGTTCTGGAAAGCTGTTGAAATGTTGTTTACCATACTTAGTTATTTATAGCAGGAACGTGTCACATCAGGTATAAGAAGCAGCAAATAAAGAGCAGTATTCCACGTTTCTTTTGAACTAACTTTTCAAAAATAAAATTCTGCTTGTGTATACCAGGCTGTTGTAGGTCTGTAGGTGCCAGGTGAACACAGTGTTTTTCTAAAACATTAAAGGAAGGAGGGGGAATAGAACTTCATCCTCAAGAAGGTTGTTCCACTGATGTATAACAATATTTCTCTTTTTTTTCCTTCTAGGAACTACCCTTGTCAGCAGAGTGAACACTGATGCCTGGAGTAGCAGATCGTGCATAAGCAGACATCTCTGCCTTCATCTGCAGGTAAGAAGTCAGCACCAAAACCCTCCAAGAAAGAGTTTCCCTGCTCCCTTCTGAAGGTACTTGCACATAAAGCATTCCTAAAACTCTAAAACTTAAAGAATCACAGAATGGCCTGGGTTGGAAGGGCCTTGAAGATCATCTCCTTCCACCCCCTGCCATGAGCAGGGACACCTTCCACTGTGCCAAGCTGCTCAGAGCCTCATCCAGGCTGGCCTTGGACACTGCCAGGGATGGGGCAACTTCGTAAGATCATCACTCCCCCTTTCTTCCTGAGATGAGAAATCTGAGCAAGATCCCACTTCCCCTGCTCTGTGCCACGTTTTCTCTAAACAGTTGTGTTCTGGGCAGACCTGCCCTGGCCCTGCTGAGTTTCTCTCTCCTGTGATGGTGTGATCTCCATGGATATGCACCTTCCTGCTGTGTAAGAGGGAGCTAACCTGTCACTGGGGAGTGTGGAATGAGAGGAGGCTTTTGTCCTTTGCTCCCCTGCTTGTCAGGTGATCCTGGGCAGCAGATCTTCACTTGAGAAAGAATTTCTTTACTGAAAGGCTTGTCAAGCATTGGAATGGGCTGCCCAGGAAGGAGGAGTCACCATGCTTGGAGGTGTTCAAGAAACAGGTGGTGCTTCTTCTTTGGTTTGGGTGACAAGGTGGAGTTTGGTCAAAGGTGGGACTCGGTGATATTGGAGACCTTTTCCAACCTTAATTATTCTGTGATTCACTGTAAGGAGTTGTCCCCAGAGTTGTCCCCAGCTTGGCCGCTCGGGCATTGCCAAAAATCAAAAAAAGTTGTCAGGAAAGGTAAACAGTAGCAGTTGGTGTTTTTCCTGACAACATGATGAATCCTTGATACAGGAAAAATATCAGAACTTAGACTAAAATGTATACTTTCAGACTATGCATTGGTTTATTTTTCATATTACTTTGAATTTTTGAGTCCCCTGTTTTATGATGTAGATGAGGCTGGTGAAGCAAGTGAGAAAAACTGGGAATGCAGCTTCTTCACTGGCTCGTCACCATTTACAGGCCTTGTTTAAAGCTGATTTGCCTTTTGTGCACACATCAGCTTCTCAGTGACAGACTTCCACAGCAGTCACATCACCTCTTTCATTTCTGTGTGTATATTGCCATTTTACCACTCCTCCTATTGCAAATGCAGTATCTTGTTGATATCTGAAGCAGCTGAGGGACCAGTAGAGCTAAATAAACTAAAATGTCTTGTTCATTTGCCACAATGACAGCTTGTCCCGTCCTCTGTGTATCAGAGGTACAGATAAGGATAAAGGTACAACAGCTTTATCTTACTCCAGGAAAGGCTGCAGCAAAGCAGCATTGGATGGATACATTCATTATCCTTAATACAGTGTAGAACTAGAAGAAATATCAATGAACATACAGAAGATGCACTCTGTATGGTGAAGAGGAGCTTTGCTGAAGGGTGGTATATGTGTGTGGATTCCTCTGTCCATATGTACAGCACCCAAAATGCTGTGTTGGCTAGAGTCTGGCTTCAGACTTGTCTTAAATTGCCTCATATTTGAGAGGTGTTTTGGGTTATTCATTAAAGCACTTTCAGCCCTACGTTCTAGGCACCTTACGTGTCACTTTAGTGCACATCAGTGGATTGTTTCTAAAGCAAACATTTCCAGAGCATTAATTGCTGCCTTCAGCCAACATCATCTTCTTGCTAAAGGGCTGTGATGGTTTGTGTGGGATGGTACCAGCCATGGGGACAGTCCTGCTGGCTGAACCAGCACACAGAATTTAGCCAGACACTGCTCTCTTATTTTTCCCAGGTGCCACTTAGCCAGAGCACATATACATATGTATGTTAACCTGGAACTCCAGGAAGCTTGGAATGCAGTGGTGTTGAGCCAGGTTTTCTTCTGCCAAGTTAAAATATTTAAGGATTTGTTGTTGACTCTATTTTGAATAAATTCCTTTCAGTGGAGTGAGTTTGTGGCCGGCTGCCAGGTGACTGCAGTGTCACTCCTTTATTTGTCACTTTGAAACAAGTCATGTGAGTTACTGTCTCTGAATGGTTTTATTGTATGAGAGCAGAAGGTATTTGCCTGCTGGAAATTCATCAGGATGGTGCCTGCCCATCCTCACACGGGGAGAGTTACTTATTTACCTTTGCTTGTTTTGAATAAACCGGTTTGATTCTTTTGCCTTAAGCTTCACTAATGTAATTTGTTGTTGTCACGTGATTTTATTTTGCTGTCTGTTTTGGGGCACAAGACAGGGTCAGCTTGTGTTTTATTAAACTTAAACAGTATGTGTTAAACAGTATGTGTTTTATTAAAACTTTTTTCCCCCAGCTGAAATAATGGAGTAATAATAGATTTTTGTACTTTTAAGGAAAAAAAAAATCAATCCACTTTTATTCAGTGTTAATAAATAAAATAATGAAGAAAGGGAACAGGACTTACTCACTCTGGCAGCACAAGTGGACATCAAATCAGAGGAGTAACTTTGGAAAATATTTTCTTTCAATACTTTAAATACGGAAAGCGGGCAAAAATAGACATGACTTTTTCTTTGAAGTTTAGAGTAGGTCTGAGGATGCTTTAAATTGAATTAACTTCCACACAGTCTTAAATACATTCGACAAAAACGTTGTTTTAACACCCACTTCAGAAGCTTTCCCTCACAGAATGCTACTTCATGTTTTTCTGCATAGTGATATTGCATTTTCTGGGATGTTTGATAAGCAACCAAACCAGATTTTGTTGGTTTGTGGGCACTGACACTTAATTTGTATCCTCCAGCTGTTTTGTGGCCTGTGTTTGTCATGATTTAGGTGTCTTTGACCTACCTGAGCTGGGCAGATACTTCTGCTGGCTGGGCTAAAAACCCTGTGTGCTCCCTTCCAGAGCCATGGAAGCAGAGTGCAATTCCTTTTCCATCAGAGTGCCCCAGGTCATGAATCAGGACATACTCCTTTCATTGAGCTGATGATTTTCTGCCCTCCACCTTTGACTGGTATCCACTGAAAGGCATTAAGAGGTGTGAGAAGTTGCTGGGTGCTCTGAGAGAGGATCTCTGGCCAAGGGGGAGTTCTGCTCTGATCTGGTTGAGGTGAGGAATAATCTCAAGGGAAAAGTGCTGCCTCTCGGGTTCTCATTGCTCCTCCAGCCCGTCTCAGCTTTGCTGGGTGCACACCTTTCTCCTGCTGCCTGGCCACTGAGTCACTACAGGAAAAGACAAGTTTTCTTTGACAGTGGTATTGCTGGGATCCTTGAGTTTTGCTGCATTCTTTGCATTACAAGAGATACTTTTCATCTCTTGTCTCTCTTCCCCACTCCAGAGCCACACACTGCACAAAGTGCCTCTTGTTTCCTTGCTGTCTGTGCTGCACTTGTTCAGACTGGTGGGGTGGCAGAGCTGAAATTGAAGATACCATGGCATGTGCATCCATTTCTTTCCTCTTCCTCACTTGGTCACATTTTTATTAAGTGCAGCTTCTTGCTTTCTTATTTAAGGCTTCTTTTCCTTTAAAGTCCTGTGTAAATCTGTCCTTACATAAAACTTGGATCTTATATCCACATCTGAATGGTTTCTTTACATTTGGAGCAGCAGTACTTCAAGTGTTTGAAATGCATTTCAAGTTGAATACTTTGAAAGTGCTTCTAAAGAAACACAGTTGTCTGATAGTTGGAAAAAAAAATTTCTTCCAGTGGTTTTTCAGAGTTGGGATTCATCTTGTGCTTGCCAGCTGAGGGCAAACTGAAAATGGAATGTAAGTGGAGACAGGATGTGTGGAAAGGACAGAAGTATTGATAATAAATGGCAGGGGGGGTGGTATGTGGAAATGCCACTCTACACAAAGAGACAGTAGTCCCTGGCTTTTCTGCTTCAAAAATACTTGATTCTTGAGATGTGGGTTGCTGCATCCAAGCCCTGGGTGTTGCAGGCAAACCATTTTCTCCTTTTTTTTTCATTAATTTATCAAGCTTTGGCAAGGTTTGCTTCCTCTCACTTGCTGTAGAACAGTGGAAAAAACAGAATTATGCAATTCCTGTGGACTCTCAAGTTAAAATGACTTAGTTTGGGTTTCATTAATTTATCAATCACTAGGGAGTTCTGCACTATTCTAATCTTTGTAGCAGCAAAATGTGGAAGACCTCACCTCATGGGTGTTTAATGATTCACTGTCATTAAACATTTGAGAGGAAAAATGTGAAAAATTACTACCCAACTCACAAGTTTTTCCACTTTATTTACTGCTGTGTAAACATCAAACTGCAGTTTTTCCCAGTCTGCAAATGCAAAGATAGTATTGTTTTTTGCACTAATTACAATGCATATTAGTCATTTCTTTCTCTGGCAGGAAAGAAACTCAGCTTTTTGGAGGCATGTCATTCTGATACAATCTCTTCTCTTTGTTCCATCTAGGTTTGGCAGTTCTGCAGACTGCTTCCTACAAAGGAATGTTTAAAAATGAGAGTTTCTGGGCTTTAAAGAAATAAAGGTTTATGTTTTGAATTGTAGTTTTTAAGGAAGCGTGCTTTAGTATTTGATATCTTGGAGTGAGGAAGAAAAAATAGCAGCTAAATCAAGTCAAATGCATCTCATTTGTCAAATTGCAAAATTCTTACAAATACCTGCAAGCTAATATTCAGGTCATTCATAACTAAATAGGAAGAGAAATGTGCGTGCCAGTTACCTCACTCTGTAAGCCTGGCTTTGTACTTTTATAAATAAGAATTTTATAAAGAATAATTTAAGGTTTCTTTTATATAACCTTTCCTAGGTCTGAGGAGACTCATGTAGTTGGATTTTAATTTAAATGTTATGTTTTGGATGTTTTTATGATTTAAAGCATATCATTAATGCTTTAAATTTTGCACAGTTTTAGGTGTTGATTTGCTTCCTGTCTTATGATTAGCACAAACTTTCTGTGGGCACTTCCCCTTGAGTTCTTTCCAGGATTTAGATTGCTTGCTAGGTAATTGTGCTTAATAAGCCATTCTGGCCTCCTGATGTTACCTGGTATTGTACACTTCCATAGCTGCATATCAATAAAGATTAGAAATCCCAGCAGCCACTTTTTATTTAAAAGAAAACTGGCCAGGCTCTTTTTTTTAAGCTCCCTCACACAGTTCTGAATCCTTAACCCTGTTTATTAACTAACTCAGTGCTGCCAGAGGCTCCCCAGACTGCACAGCCTCTCCTCTGTTTCTGTGGAGAAACAGAATCCACAGATACTGGGGTGCTTTTAAGTAAGAAAGACCAGGGGAAACTAAAAATGTCCTAATCAGATCTTTTGGTTTTGGTTTGGTTTTTTTTTTTTTCCTGCTTTCAAAAAGAAATGCAAGCTGGACTTTGTCCTTCATAAGCAGTGTGATGATAACCCAGATAATTCATCGGAGCAATTCACGCAGCAGTGCTGAGATCCTGTTTTGGTTAACTTGGGCTCTGTGTCAGGAAGGCTTCAGGAAGAATTTCTTCATGGAAAGGGTGGTCAGATGTTGGAAAGGGCTGCCCAGGGAGGGTGTGGAGTCACCATCTCTGGAGTTCTTTAAGAGAAGACTGGATGTGGCACCTAGTTGACAAGGTGGTGATCGGTCAAAGGTTGGACTCAATAATCTTGGAGATCTTTTCCAATGTTAATAATTCTGTGTTCTTCAGTACCAGTGTCTGGCATCCCAGACATCTTAGAAGTTCAGAAAAAATGGTGAAGATCCACCACGATAAGAGGAATGATGATACAATTCCTTCTGGAGGGACGAGTGTACTTCCAGAAGGTCTTGATTACGTTGCCCATCTTCTGGGTGTTTTGCAGGAGCTCTTTAAAGCAGAACTGTGCTTGTCTTGCCCTCGCTGAAAGGCAACAGAACACCCAAAGAGAAGGTGCACCCTGCCCAGGGTGTGGAGGTGAATAGAGTAAGCTCAATCAGCCCAAAAAGCAGTAGGGCTCACCCAGTGATCCATTGTGTTTTGGTAGGTGCTCTGCAGAAGCGGGTTAAGGGACAACATGAAGGAGGATAAAGAGATTTAACCATTTACTTGGTGGAGTTGCACTTCATGTGCGTGTCTGAGGTGACTCTGGTGAGTTTGCCATAAAGAATTCACTGGGTAAACTGAGCAAGAAGTGAGTAAGAAGGGCAGAGATCAGTGTGGAAGGACTTCTTGAGTGAAAATAAGTGCATCAAGTGAAGAAAGGGGAGGGCTGCTTTGCCCTGCCTGCATTTGGCAAGTCTGCTGGCTCCAAAAATCTGTCCTGACAGCCTCGTGCTGGGCAAATGGACATGATGGGGTTGCTGAAAGTACAGTGAGGAGGAGGATGTAACCATTAGGAATTGAGATGAAAGCCTGTGACTGCATGGCCAGCAGTGAAAGGCTCTATCTCAGAAAGTGCAAAGTGTAGATGCTGTCTGAAAATGCAGAGGGAAATCAATACATGGGGAGTTGTGCTGGTTTAGAAATCATTGCCATGGAGAAAGAAGGCAGAAGAAAAAGAAAACTTTTCTCCCCCTTGCTGTGTTGAATTTGACCTAACATCTCTTTTCCATTGGCATTGCTGGCTGACTTCTGTTAACTGCTGTCAGTTTTTTGGCAGAGAATCATGTTTTTCCTGAAGAGCTCTTTGCTGGGTCTTTCTATGAATGTGGTAAGTGATCTTTATTAGACTTACATGGGGAAGGGTATTTATTATGATTTTCATATCTGCACTTCTCACTCCTCCCAGTGAGTTTTGGAGTTTAGGTGAGTTTCAGCAAAACTTAAAGAGAATTAGTGGTTTAGAAAAGTTGGTAACAGTTTCCCTAGAATTATCAGCTGAATAGAGAACCTAAGCATCCTCACCTCCTGAAGTGGAATTTGGTTCTGCATCCATTCTGTGCAGTGTGGTCATTTGGCCAAAGTACTGTAGGCTTATCTTGGAGCTGCCTGTGGCAATGCCACAGAACTATGGGAATTCAGACTGAAAACTATGGGAATTTCAAACTGAAAGAGGGGGAAATTAGGTGAGATACACGGAAGAAATTGTTCCTGATGAGGCCCTGGCAAAAGTTGTCCAGAGCAGCTGTGGCTGCCCCTGGATCCCTGGCAGTGCTCAAGGCCAGGCTGGATGGGGCTCTGAGCCACCTGGGATAGTGGAAGGTGTCCCTGCCCATGGCAGGGGCTTGGGAATGAGATGGACTTTGTCCAGCCCAACCTGTTCCGTGATTCCATGAATTAAGTAATGCACATTGAGTATTTCAGCCCATAAGCTATTGCTGTGTGTTATGATTACACAGATTTTGCTCTAATAAAGTTAGCCAAGCTCACAGTTGTCAAGAGAGAGGAAATACTTAAGTGATCCAGCTGAGTCCTATAAATAGAGAGTAGAAGAAGCAAAGAAGTTCTTTTGTGCCTGGGGAAATATGGAAGTAAGCATAGCCAAGTGTAAATTTTAGAAAGTGATGGGTTCCCCCCACTCATTTATCTTGCTTAACTGTTTAAAGACTCCTCATAGTAATAAGTTCTGTTCTGTCTTGCAGACTTTTCTAGGTTGCCAGGAGAGCAACTTGAAATTTCTTAGGCCATGTTTAATGAACAATGTAGCTGCTCACTGAATAAAGCTTTGAGATTATAATTTTTTTAGAACATTTATGTTGATTAAGTTGAAAGTACCTCACCTTGTTTCTGTTTCAGAAATTGCATTTCATTACAGTGAGATTTCAGTAGTCGTGGCTTTAAGCCATGTGCTTAACTGGCTTTCAAAACTTCTGTTAATTCAAATTCAAATTTAAGTATATTTCAGTTGCAGGATGTATTTTATTTCCTGCATCCTTCAGTGCAAACTTGGAAGGGGAGGAGCAGGCTCATTTGTGTGCCAGGTTCACCACAATATAGAGGAAGAAGGCAGTGTGTTTTGGTCCATATGTTGAAATGTGGGAAGTGTAACAAGTTTCTTGTATGTTTTTTTTTTTTTCTGAAATTTGCCCTCAGCTCACATTTGAGGTGCAGGGAACACCTCTCTGGCAGCTGAGGCTCAGGGTGGCTGTAGTCAAATGACAAAGCAAATGCTGCATGTGGGCTTGACTGGAGTATAAAGAACAGATTCAGCCCTACAAAACCAAGAGTTAATGCAGGTCTTGCCAAAAGGGAGCAGATGAGCTCATTGCCTCATTAGTGCAAATATTGGCAATTAGACACAAATGTCTTCAGTCCCTCAGCTGGGTGTGAGTGTTTGTGGACAAGCCATGAGGGGAGAGGGCAAAAGTTGAATGGGTGGAGGTGTGTCTTCCTTGGAACCAGTTTGGAGAATGACCTATTTTGTCTCCTTTGAAGCCAGGGCATCTGGAGGGCTAAGGCAACTTTGAAGTAAGGTGTGTGTGTGTATTGTAGCTTTTGTATAAATATTTCCCCTGCAATGAACCAGCCTGCTTATTTCTCTGCTCTTTGTTTTCTTTCACTCCCACACGCTATTTAGACCATATTAGAGATGTACAGATGTGACTTCCACCTAATGCTGCTGTTTATTAATAAAGTGGTGTGTAATAAAGCTGTTTTCTCAAATGCACTATATATTTGCTACTAATGAGGAACAAATTCTTACACGGCTTTGGAAGACATTACAGTGCAGTAAATGTCTGCCTGTTAACTGAGATGATGAATCAGGAGATGTTTATTTAATGCACATGTCTTTTTTTGAGCTGTTTGTAACAGCGTTTATATGCAGTGCAGGCTCCATGGCTAATGGATCTGGAAAAGGATATTCCTCTGCCACAGAGTAAATCTGTCCCAGCTGCTGTCTGAACCTCTGCTGTGCTGCCACCAGCTATCCTGCTGGAGCCAGGCCAGAGCAGGGACACCAAGGGCATCAGAGGCATGGAGCAGCTCTGCTGGGAGGAAAGGCTGAGGGAATTGGGATTGTTCAGCCTGGAGAGGAGAAGGCTTTGGGGTGACCTCATTGTGGCCTTCAGTGCCTGAAGGGAGCCCACAGGAAAGATGGAGAGAGACTCTGGACAAGGGGCTGGAGTGACAGGACAGAGGGGAATGGCTTCACACTGCCAGAGAAAAGGTTTAAATAGGATATGAGGGAGAAATTGTTCCCTGTGAGGCCATGGTTGTCCAAGAGAAGCTGTGGATGCCTGGAGCCTGGGGCTTGGAGCAGCCTGGGATAGTGGCAGGTGTCCCTGCCCATGGCAGGGGTTGGAACTGGGATGGGCTTTAAGGTCCCTTCCAACCCAGACCATTCTGTGATTCTATGATCTAGCCCTTCCTAGAACGAGGTCACCAATGAGGCTTTCTAGGACGAATCCACTCAATCCTGCCTCTCTAGGATTGTGATGTTTCATACTGACAATTTTGTTTGTTAGTAGCTAAATCAGAGAATGAGGAAAAGGAGTGTTTTGTGTAAAATGAAGATGATACTTCAGTCCTAATCCTGAAACAGATTCAGGGTTGGGATTTAGTGAGTAAGCCTGTTTGAATTGAATTCATACTTGTATCATAGTAAATCCTGTCTCAAGCTGGAAGAAGTTCTGCATCAGATATTGTTTCGATTTGTGGGTGCATATCCTAAGTAAAATTCTCTTCAGTTTTAAGTGTTTAAATTTCTGCTTTAGAAACTGACTGGAATCTAGTAGAAGCAAGGATCCTTGAAACTCTGACTTGAGTGCTGTCACCATTTCCAAAACACCCTTGGCTTCTTGTGCCACAAGTCCACGTGGAGTTCAGATGCTTTTTATATCTAATCTTAGGGAAAGGAGAATATTAATGTCAGAGCTGTTGTTTGCATTGAATTAATTTAAGTGCAAGAGTGTGAAACCTACTGTTAAAAATGCAAGGTTGTGCTCTCAGCAGTGACCAAATGCAGAGGAACTGTAGTAAGCCATCTGTTTCCTTGGCTTACCTGCTGGCTTGTTTCCTTTCCAATATTTAATGGGGATTTGAAAATGTTTTGCAGCACAGTTGGGTCAAGCCTGGTAGCTCCAAAGATACAAAGTGTTAGAGACTGTAATGGGAGCACTATCACTCCAGTCATCGGTCTGTGTTTGTGACAGCTGGCTGGAACTCACTTTTCTGGGAAGGCCATGAGAATTTTAGATACAGTTCATAATCCTGAAGGTTTGTAGCTATGCCATCACTTGTATCCCAAGTTGGATGAATGCTTTGTGCTGTGCTGCAGTTAAATCTTTACTAAGTGGTGTTTCTGGTCTCTTCAGATTGTCACATGTGATTTAGATTAAAACACTGCAGGAGGATGTCCTAAAGGCTTAACACACTTGCTGAAGTCAGAGATTAGTCTTAGATTTAAAATACTGAAGACAAAAATACAGTTTTCAAGGTGGAAGAACTATTTCAGGTAATAACTGAATAGTTGCCATTAACAAAGTGTATCTTTGCAAGAACTGACAAGAAGTGGGGGATGAATGCTTTACCTCCTCCTTCTCTCACTTCTCCACCCCCAAAAGAAAACAAGTTAATTCCTTCTAGCTAATTCTCTCCAATACAAAGAGAAGAGACAATTTGTTTCTTCTGCGCTATAAAGATTGCAGCTCAAGGAGAGATTGTAGCTCAGGGAGAGGTCAGAAATGTTTTGTAATTAGGCAAAATACCACTTGTAGCATTCCGTGCTTCAGAACAATGTTTCTTTCCCTCATTTTTTCCCACCAAATTGTTAGCTGTATTGCAGCAGGGGAACTTGCAGTGCAAGCAGGAGTCCCTGTTCAAGGCAGCTGAGGGTTCCTGGATGGAAGCCAACTGGTAATTTGTCTGGGAAACTGCGAGTTGGGGAATTTTTGGGTTATCCAGAGGCACGATTTCGTGCAGCCTTGGTTGCCAGAAACAGCTGCCTGCAAGTCAATGCTTGTACAAACTCCTGTGTTGGTGCTGTGCTGTCCTCTCACAGGTGAGGGTGTGTGTGTGTGTTGTGTGTGTTTAGATACCACTTGTGGCATCAGGGTTTTGGCCTGTTTGACACAGATGTCAGATCATCTTTGGCCAGTCTCATGGAGGAAGATTCCTTGGTCCTAAACTCTGTCTCAAGCTCGTTCTCAACCCTGTCCTTGTTGTGGTTGTTGGACCTCTGGTTGATTTGTTTCAAGCAGTGCTTATTATCTCGGAGCATTCTTCTGGAATAGCAAAAGAATAACCTCCATGAGGGTTAGCCCCACAAAAAAAAAACTCTGTGTAAACACTCTTCTTTTCAAAGAATGTCATGGGCTGATTTCAAACCCACAACCTGTTCCTTTCAGTAAAAGTTTTGCCTGCAGAGGACTTTCACTTGATATTTTTGACTTGAACCTGACATGAAATATTTTTGCTCATTTACTGACAGGAGGCTGCATGTCTTGTAGGGTATTCCTTTTTCATCAGTCAAGGGGAGGAGGCTTTTTGGTAAATACTAGAGAGCTTATTTCCAGTAGCCAATTCTGTATTTGCAGTTAACTTCATCTGGAAAATCTTACTTGGGTACATGCCAGGATTCTTCTGGTGGGGCAGACCTTCCAAATGCATCCCTGTTCATGTTCTTCTGGATAGTTTACAAACCCTTTCTTGGTAACTGGACTGGCTTCTTTGTGCTCGTATTTGTTTGGTATTTTCCAATCAAGCCTTACTAGCACTGACTAATTATCCTTATTAATGGCTTACAGCATGGGAGGAACGAGCTGCCTGTTTGTCCGGGGCCCTACCTGTTGTCATTGTAGGGAAAAACCAAGGAGCACAACTTGGCCATAGTGCACAGGGAATGGAAAATAAAGGGTAAATGCCAACCTCCAAATGATGTTTGGTTATTGCTAATTACAAATGAAAGCGCTGTGACTTTCAAGTGTGCTAAACAACATGGTAGTGACTTGTTGGGGCTACAGAAAGTCGCTGAACTGGTTGGTCAAAATTCTGCTGCAGAAGGATTTTAGCCCTGATTTGAGGTGCATGATGCTTTCAGGCAGTGTGAAGCTTGTAAAAGTAGAAATGAGGTGAAATCAGCAGCTTGATTTTAGCTCTCAGGTTTCCTTGTGACTTAATGCTTAGGGCAAGATGTCTCGCAAACATCTGTTTGGAATATTGTTTCTTCTTAAATGCTAGAAAAGTCCTTTGCACTTAGTCTGATCTGCTTGTCTTTTGTGAAGCTTCAGCCTTTTCTATATTTTGTAAACAAGTTGTGGTGAGGCAGCTAAATAATAGCATACATATATATGCTGTATATATTTTGTGTGTGTATGTATGTGTATATACATGCTGGATTTTCTTTGCGCTTAAAAACTGAACAAATATCTGAAAGAGTCAGCCAATTAGGATAAAAGGGGAGTTTAGGGAAAATGCTTAATGCATGGTAAACAAGGTAATTGAGGAGGCTTCAGGCAAGGTAATGGAGAAGTGGGGGAAGGAAGTAGCTGTGGAATGCCAGATTCCAGTGCTTGGTTCCAAGCACAACTATGTGTGGCTATGGAGCTGATGGCTGACAAACTGGGCTAAAGCTGTGATCACAGGCGTGCTTTGGCTTGTGTGCCTTTGCACTCCTGTTCCCAGTCATTGCTGAAATTAATATGCATAAAATGAACTGGTTTTGAACTTAAGGGATTGAGAAACCTGAAGTGAGACCTCCCCCCCCCTCCCTGCCCCAAGCCCTTCCATTGGCTTCAGGAAGAAATTTGCACAATATTAGAGCTAAGGCTTATTTTGCCTCCTCTAACATAAAAGCACAATGTGCATTCTGGGCATAGATTTCAGGTTGAAAAATTTATTTGGGGCTGTCAGATGACCATCAGTGGGGAGGTAAATCAGCTTTTACTGGTGTTAAAGTTAACTACCAGCAAATAAAGAACTGAATACCTATGAAGGAAAACCAAAGACTAATAAAAAGGTGCTACAGAGTTATATTTGTGAAGCAGAAATAAGCATGTGGCCAGAAAATTTTCTGGTTTTCAGACCTCTCTGTGAACTTCAACTGCACAATCCTAGAAACCAAACCAGTCCTAGATTTTTTTTTAACTTACTACAGATGAGCTTTGCTTAGAAACTCTAATGAGGCACAGTAATTTCAGCACAGAGATCTTACATTTCTGATATGAGTGTATGCTCTTAGTGGCAGGTCCCCAGAGGGGAATCCTGTGAGCACTCATGGGGCACATGGAATCCCAGAATCCATGTAGGAAAAGACCCCCAAGATCATTAAGTCCAACCTGTGATTGATCCCCAGATTGTCAACTAAACCAGAGCACTGAGTGCCACATGAAATTGTTCCTTGAACACTTCCAGGGATGGGGACTCCACCTGGGCAGCCCTTTTATTAACACACTCCTTTAATTCAGCCCTGCCTCTTGGTCTGAGGGATGCATGTACCACAAATTTTATTGTCTTATTTAGTCTGTTACAGCTGTCTGTCCTGTAAAAAATGAATGGGAACGTTTCCCCTGAGCTTGAACTGATTCAAAGGCACTTTGTTCAGATCATTGCAGCTTTGGTGAATGCTTTCTTCAAACTTGGAAGTGTCAGCAAATATTTCCTTATTACATGATGCTTCTCTTTAGTCTTTGCTTTTTTTAAAGATGGACTGTAGGAAAACAAATGACCAAACCTGATCTGCACTGAGCACAAGACTGTACATTGTGTGCTGACTGGGGGAAAAAATGCATTTGCTGGCTTGCTGAATTGAGATAATGCTTTGGATGTTGACAGACAGAAAAACAATTAGAGCTGTCGGATGCTTTGCTGACGTGTGTGTTGTCACATGGAGAGATGGCTTGGTCAATGCCAGGAGATCTGAACTGTTCAACCCTCAGCAAGTTATTAAGTTAATTAATAAAGTTCTTTACAGCTGGGCTTGGAATGTGAGGTCTGTTTATTTGTGAAGACAACTGGTCCAAGAATAAATAGCAGAGGTCACTGATGAAGCCTGTGAGGTGTTTTCTCAGTCACTGCTATGTTACAGGCTGGTAAAAGATTTTCTTCTGCTTGGTTTATTGGTACATTAAAATGGTGACTGAAGTGTTTCTGTGTTTGTACATGGTTAATGTTTGTGTAGATAGAAGTTTTGTTTGAATTACCTAGCTTTATGTGGAAAAATGTATATCAAAACCTCTTTGGGTTTTCAGGTGCTTGTTCATTTCTCAAAAGACTATTTCTGTATACAGTGATATTCTTAAAAGTGATCACTTTTCCATCGAGTGTGCAAGTCTATTTGAGATCTGGTTTTACTTACAAATTTTACATATACTTCTGAACAGGTAGGTTTCAGCAGGGAGTTTGGGGTGTTTGCTGGCCTGACTTTACTGCTTGGTGCTTTTCTGCTAAAGCTCGTCCTGTTGGTGTGGTGGGACCCCTGTGGCTCTAACAGGCTCTGAGGTTGTTGCTGCCCCAGTGTGTCAGGTGAGGATCTTCCAGGTGTCCTCTGCATCGTGTGTCAGTGTTTGTCATCTGTCATCTGTTCGGTTGTAGAAGGGGAAGTCAATTGTCCCCTCTAGTTTGGGGGCTGCAGTGGTGCATCTTTTAGATGCAGGAAGAGATGTTCACACCCCCAGGAGAAAGCAGCTCTGGTTAGACTGTAAATGTGAAGAGCACTGAGTATTTGCATAGTGTTCCCTGCACCATTTCTGCTCCACACGGTGCAGTTCTGTTCAATCCATCAGCATCATCCGATTCCATGGTTCTCGTGTAACCCTACCCTGCCTGTCTTCACTGATCTCCCCTAATTTTCAGATTTCTTTTACTCCATCCCTGTGTTATCCATTGTCCTGGTACTTAATTCTTCAAAAATATTGTCTTTAGTTTTATCACTTTATCCGTATGGGATTACCTGAGTACATGAGCTTCTTTTATCATGTTATCACCGATTATTTTCCCTCTGTCTGCTTAAGCAGCCCATCTGTCTCATTAGGTTTTCTTTATTTGATTTTTGTTGTTGGTTGGTTTGTAGGTTGTTTTTGGATGTTTGCCTTCTTGTTAGTTTCTGGGGTTTTTTAATACTTCGTCATTATTGGTGGCTTGTTTTTTGTTACATTTTTGAGGGACATTCTATCTTTTGAAGACAACAATTTTTGTTGGGTTTACTACAAAATCTTTTTGCATAGTATCATTGCAGTGCCTATGGAAAAACCTAGGAGAAGACATCAGACAACATCTGGTTCCTCACAGAACCAGCACAGTGCTGGCAGGGGTTAAACCACCCCTACAACACTTTCCCTGATGCATCCCCTTGTTTTAGAGGGAGAGAGAAGCAATCTGTCTGCTCGCTTTGCTCTCTGGGTTCTGGTACAAAATGCATGGGTTTGTTGGGAATAGGAGCCTTCAGCTGCTTCTGCAGGGAGACAGAAGTTGGACTCTCGTGGATGGCTGTAATTAAAAATGTTTCCCCCTTGTTTTTCTGCACCTCCACCTGCTAGAAATTATTGAACAAACACTGAAAGCATTCTTACTAGTCCCTGGAAACATTCAGGCAGCATATCAAGGAATGGGGGCACCTGTTACTGGAAACTGTTATGAGTTTATTCTGGAGTTGTTTATTTAGTGTTATTTCTCTGGGTGCTCTTTCTGTAACAACTCATAAAATTTTAGGAAATAAACTATAATGAAATTTTAGGTAAGTCTGCAGAAGAGGTAGACATTGTTAAAGCATGGGATCCTAGAATGGAATCGTAGAATTATTGAGGTTGGACAAGAACACCAAGTCCAACCTGTGCCTGATGCCCACCTTGTCACCCAGCCCAGAGCACTGAGTGCCACATCCAGTCCTTTCTTGGACACCTCCAGGGGTAGGGACTACAAACCTCCCTTCCCATGCCTGACAAACCTTCCATGATTAAATTCCTCTGGATATCCAGCCCGAGTCTCCCCTGGCACAACCTGAGGCTGTTCCCTGGGAGCAGAGCCCAACCTGCCCCTGGCTCTCCTCGCCTGTCGGGGAGTTATGGAGAACCAGAATGTTCCCCCTGAGCCTCCTTTTCTCCAGGCTGAGCCCCTTTCCCAGCTCCCTCAGCCCCTCCTGCTGCTCCAGCCCCTTGCCCAGCTCCGTTCCCTTCCCTGGACACGCTCCAGCCCCTCAATGTCCATCCTGCAGTGCCAGGCCCAGAACTGGACACAGCACTTGGGGTGAGGCCTCACCAGTGCCCACGGCAGGGGGACAGCCAGTGCCCTGCTCCTGCTGGCCACGCCATTGCTGCCCCAGCCCAGGTGCCCTTGGCCTCCTTGCCCACCTGGGCAGGTGTTGGATCATGTTCAGCTGCTGTTGACCAGCACCTCCAGGTCCTTTTCTGCTGGGCACTTGCCAGCCACTCTGCCCCCAAAATGTGTGGATGTGTGGTTCCTGTTGTTGTTTTTAAAGAAAGGAGGTTGTGTTGGCTCTCCTACCTAACAGATGTCAAGGTGAAATTGTCAACTTTTCAAATTGGTGATTCCTTGCTCTAAACACTAGGATTTTTATCTGTTCCAGCTGCTGTGGGAAGTCAGCTGCATTGTCTCTGGTGCACCTGCAAGAATGACTTGACTGATTTGCATTCATGGCTCTTGGATGATCTGGTGAACCATGGAGCTCAAAGTATGGGTGGATGGAGTGCAGAGAATCGTGTGTGGGGTCACCGAAGTCACAACATGCCAGGAAGTTGTAATAGCCCTTGCTCAGGCTATTGGTGAGTACTGCCAGATGGGAAGTGGGGTGAAGCTTTTTTTGTGAAGCTAAACCCCGGGGAGGTGGGAGAGCACTGGGTAACCAGCAGAGCAGAAAATGCAATGCACAGTGGGATAATCTTGCAGTATAAACTTGTAGCCATAGATTTCTCACCTGCCAGAGAGAGACTGAAAAGACAGAAAAGAAACATTTTGAAATCTATAACCTTTCCTTCAGTAAAAATTTATTCTCTAAGTAATGATAATTATGCTGCCATTGGTTGTTGTAAATACAGCCTGGACTAAGGAAGGTGCTAAACTGTCAATATTCTGAGTGCCAAAGAAAATATAAAAGCAGTGCAGTATAATTGGTTGGCTAGTGATGTTCATTGAAATTATACCCACTGTAAGTATCTTTAGCTATATTGGGAATAGTATAGATCAATGAAATAGATCCTTCAGGATCCCCTCTGACTCCTGCATGCCATATAACTCACTGCTCATGAAAGGATAACTTGGAAGTCTCTATGTTGTTAGCCCTTTGCTGAACAGCTTAGGAAAGAAAAATAAAATCTTTCAGGCTCCACCACAGGAAAGTCTTGTCAGATATTTCTCAGTGATTAAGGGCATCCTGAATAAGCCTCGACCTCATCCCATCAGTATTTTCTATGCTGATACTTATTCTTAGCTAAAATGTTATAATTGGCTTTACAAATTCAGGCATTAAAACCTATATTTTACCTAAAATTAATAGTTTAAAGGTGAGCTTCTGCATTTTTCAGTATGCCAGCAGTTTTGCAAGATTGTATTAGCAATCTGACTCAATTTGAAAATAATAATTTTCTAATAGAAAGTAAGTTAGGCCTGTGAATGTCAACAAGGTATTCTCCCTGTAAGCACAAAGTCAATTGCTTTGAAATTAATGGTTTTTTTTATTTAAATATTAAACTTCTAAACATAATTTCCATCTGCTTACATCTGATGGAGTGGAAGACTGGCACTTGTTTATTTTATGCTTTAAGAGGATTGAACAAAATGCTAGCATGTGCTTATCTATATGCACCAAATACCTTTTACAGCTTCATTTAAAAATTGTAGAAAATCAAGTTTGTCTCTCAAATCTTGCAGTTGATGTTAAGGCTGTTAAATGTTTCTTTACTGGTTTAGTTGCAGCTTTTTGTTTAACAATAATGGATTCATCAATTGCTTCCATATCTCATTTTCTGCCTGCAGGTTTTTTGAGAAACCATTCTGCTAGCATGATCATTTTCTAGTCGTGATTAAGTGATACATGTTTAGCAGTAATGAAGTGGTTGTGATACTTTTATTCTTCACTTTGCTTTCAATGTCCCTTTCATTCTGTTTCCTTTGCCTTCTCCCACAGAAATGTCGGATTCCTAGTTCTAGACAGTACTTTAATGTTCTCCTGTGTATTTTCTCCTTGGGTTTTCTTCTGTATCCTCAGTTACTAGCCTGAACTGTGTAAAGACTCCCTCAGCCTTGGAAACACACACAGGTTTTGTCAGCTCTGCAGACTTCCTTTTCTGTAACACGTCACCAGTTTGTCTGGGACAGGCGACTCTGCTTCCACGCTGAGATAAATTTCAGCTGCGACCAGAGCCAAATCCAGATAATCCTTTGGAAATTCCTTCCCAAGGCAAATACGGTCTCTAGAAAACCCCCAGAACAATTCCCCTCTTGCTGGGGCAGCTAGCACCATGTAAATGACACCTGTGTGTCTTTGGCAGGGAGGGCTTTCCCAGCCCTCCTGTCAGGCCATTCATCAGGACAGAACCATCTGGCTGCCCCTGTGATTTGGCTGTCGGTCCCAGCTTATCAGGAGTAATCGTCACTCGAATTTGAATGGGAATCTATGAAAATGGATCCCTCTAGCTCTCACCTGACATTTGGTGGTGGAAGGTAGCCAGTCTTAGCTGGCTTCCCCCTTGCTTGGCTCTGATGGGATTTTCCACTTTGCAGTCTGGCTCCTTCAGCAGTCACATAACTTGGCTGCACTCAGGATTATTTTGTCTGCCTGTAAAGCCTGTGAGATGCTCCTTTTGTTTTATTGTGCCTTCCAGCTTATTACTAGGTCCTTGACTTAAAGCATACAACACACACAACACAGTCTTCTTCACTGAGCCTGAAATGTGAATTGCAAGAAATGCATTATTTTCTTGAAGCTCAGTGTCTGGAATATCTGCAAACTGGCTTGTTTTACAGCCATATGCACTGAGGAAAGCACAAGCCAAAGATACCTGGATTAAGCCATCCACAGTTAAGAAGCTTCTCGTGGACAAATGAAGCTGCCTCTATTCTAGACACGTGAAAAAGAAAGCTTTGTCCTGTATTTAAAAAATAGGGAAATCAGAATTAGTATAGAGCTGTGGTTAGAAAGGCACCTTTGGACAGTATCCAACTCTGCTGCTCAGAGTAGGGCCAGGCAGAGCAGGTTGCTCAGGACCAGGGGCAGTTGTGTTCTGAACGTGCACAAGTGTGGAGACCCGACTGTAGCAGTGTTCACTCACCTGGCAGTCAGAGTGTGCTGTCCTTAAATGGAATTTCTTGTCTTTTAAAAAGTGCCTTTTGCTGTCACTTGATCAAATGCAGGGTCTTGTCTCCTGATCTCCTGCTGTGATAAAAGCAACAAAAAGGTTTCCATCCATGCACTTCCTGACTCTTCAACCATGTCATGAAAACTCAGTAACAACTTCAGGATACAAAAGTTTCTTGAGGTTTTTTTTTAATGTTCTAGGACTATCTTAGCATAAAAGATCAGGTTATACTGGGTATGAGCCTTTGTAAGAGGTTCTGTCCCATTTCCAGTGTCTAATCCTTTGGCCATGGCATTCTGTCACTTAACTTGCCTGGCTAATGCTCCTTGATTCCTTAGAAATTTGAGCTCTTCCAGTAAAGTCTCTCTCTGGGGCTGTACTCTTGATCAATAACATTTGTGTTACCTGTTCTTGCACTGTGAGCTCCTTCCCTTTCCCCTGCTGCCCATCTCTTGATTGCTGCAGAACAGGAAATGACTAGCCAAAGTAAGAATTTTGCGGCTTTTTGGTTGGTTGTGGCTTTTGTCTTTT
>VXAX01001022.1:0-32507 GCA_013399835.1 Leptocoma aspasia | reverse complement strand
GCTTTTTTCTTTTTTTTTTTTTTTTAATTCTGTTTGGATTGAAGTTAAATTTCAATCTCAAATGCCCTTTCATTCTTAAAAAAAAAAAAAGAAAAGGAAGAGTTGTCTCCTTTGGTGCCCCAACACCCCAACAAAGCTTATTTCTAAAAATGTGTATGTAATTTATTGAATGCAAGAGAGAATAATATCGGTTGGATATAACTTTGGATGCTAAAATTGTCTGTATCTGTAGCTTAGAAGGAGTTGGAATTGCCTTAGCTGGAGGGCGGGTCGCTGGAATTCTGTTTAAGACAGACATAAAACTATTCAGTTACAAGTTTCCAGAGAGTGAAATCATCTCTCACAGGGATCTTGAAGAACATTTGATACTACCTTTTATGAGTTTCATCTAGGTCTGCTTTATTTTCTTTTTAACTCAAGCTCTTTGCAAGTGACAAAGAAGGTGTGGCTTTTTAATACAAATAAGAGAGGTAATTGTTTCTCCATGAGAAACAAAGCCCTTACCAAAACAAAAATACACCTCAGCACACAGTTTAAATAGAGAACCATGAGTCTTATTTTAAAAATATTTTTGCCAGGAGAGATGAGCTTTTCCAAGAGCCATCCTTGTCTCTTTTAAAAATGTGCACTTGACAGCCCATTCTCTGCTAAGTTTTCTGCGCGTTCTGTGAAAACCAGAATGAATTAATATAAACATTGCTTGGTCATTTTGATTCCTCCTCATAATTTGGACAACTGAAAAAAATGTAAGAAGAGAGTTGTTAATACATTTAAACTTTGGGTGTGGTGAGATGGTTGATGAATCCAGCCAAAGGTCTGTTTTGAGTGTGTGTGAGCATAGTGACTCCTCTCAAAAAGTCATTGTAATAGTGAGGGGAAAAGCAGGTGTATCCTAAAAAAGGTGAGCTAATAATTTTAGCTGATGGTTTCGGCAAATGTAGTTTAACTATAGATTTTTTTAAATTGGCTTGTAGTGGTTGTTTTCCACTCAAACACGAGATATTTAAGATTTAAAAAAAAAAATCTTCCAAAAGAATGTGGTGACAAATAGTGCAGTCACAAAGACACTTGTCCTGTTCCTTCAGAAGTGCTGCTCTCCCACTTCCAGCCCTCGTGAGGATTTTTATTGCATTTGTTGTGATTTCTTTTACTCCTGGGGCCTAAAACGCATCTCTACTCAGAATGATGTTTGTTTCCTAGAAAGGGAATATTTCAGCCTAGAGACATAAAGCTTGAATTTCTTACCAAAAAAACCCTTCTGCCCTCCTCCCTGTAATTTTCTGTGGCAAATAATTAAATTGGCAGACTTGCTTTAAATAGTGCTGTGGATTTTGGTGCTTCTGGCTGGAGAATAGCGACACTTCACTGAACAGGAAGTACAGCTGTCTCTTTTTAAAAATAAACAAATGCAGCCATCAGGGTTCTTTTTTTTTTTTTTTTCATTCCAGTTTAGTATATGGTAAAGACATGGAGGGATGTCTGTGCCTGCAGAACTCAGCAGACCTTCAATGGAGCCTGTATATCTCTGTGGGCATTGCTTCCTAGGACTGGAGTCCTTCTCTCACTCCTTATTTTCTATTGTATTTCATAGCTATGGTTGCAAAATACAGCATGAGTTAAGAAATCTGAGTAATGCAAACTCTAACCTCTATTTTGAAGGGGTTTTTTTTCTCTTAATCTTGGGTATTTAATGAATTTCAGGTAGCCAGAATGGTATTTTTTTTTTAAATTGCTGTGGATGTTAACTTAAGCATCACATAATGAGTGAAATGTCGGCTTCATATTTCAAAGATACTGACTTCAAATCATCCTGGGTTGATTAAAATTGCCAGCAATTACTTTTCTGTCAGTGCTGTTAAAGATTCAGGAGTTAATACTGTTGTCCCTTTGGTAAGGCAGAGCATTTTCACCCACGTGTTCCACATATTGAGAGTTCTTGGAAGATTTTACCCACGTGCAATTAGTTTTTCTTTGTATTGCCTTGTTAAGGAAGACAGCCTAGGGCAGGAAGGCTGTCTCTGGGAAGCCCAAGTGGGTCAGAAAGCTGTTATCCACATTGTGCATTTTGCAGTGCTCTGGGCACTCTGGATTTGGCTTGAGCCAGGTGTTGGCAGGTCTGGTTTTACCTCCATGGAGACCTACCTGTGTGCAGGCAGGTGACTGTGTTTATCCTTACTATGCACATTGATAAGTCTGGGGTGCTCATTCAGATTCAGCTCAAGACTGAGACCAGTGCAACTAGTCCCTTTTAGTGTGGCTGTCTTAAAACTTCTGTCTTAGGTGCAGATTTTCCTTTTTACCTTTATTTTTTTTTCCCCCCAAGACTGTCCAGAGTGCCACTTTGCAGGGCAGGCTCTTGGCACAGCTGCTGTGCAGCAGAGATGATGGGACCCCTGGGGAAAAGGGGAGCTAGGAATGTGTCTGCCAGGGAACCTCCTGGCACTGAGTGCAACCTGGTGGTCTCAGGGAAAGAGGAGAATCTGGAAGCAAGACTGCATTGAAGGGATTGAGAGCAAGTCCTGTGATGAGCGGCTGAAGGAGCTGTGGGGGCTCAGCCTGGAGAAAAGGAGGCTCAGGGGGGACCTTCTGGCTCTGCACAACTCCCTGCCAGGACGGGGCAGCCGGGGAAAATTGGGCTCTGCTCCCAGGGAACAAGGGACAGGACAAGAGGGAACAGCCTCAAGCTGTGCCAGGGAAGGCTCAGGTTGGACATCAGCAGGAATTTCTTCATGGATAAGGTTGTTAAGCATTGGAAGGGGCTGCCTGTGGATGTTTGGAGTCCCCATCCCTGGAGGTGTCCAAGGAATGACAGGATGTGGCACTCAGTGCTCTGGGCTGGGTGACAAGGTGGGCATCAGGCACAGCTTGGGCTCAGTGATCTTGGAGGTCTTTTCCAGCCTAAATGATTCTATGATTTCTGGTAGCAAAGACCAGCTCCTGCCCACCCCAGCCCCTTTTCTAGGGAAGGAGATGTGTCCTCATGTTTAAGACTGCTCGTCCCACCACTTTTCCCAGAAATTATTTGAGACCAGGGCAATGAGTCACCTGCTTGCAGTGACTCACTGCTGTAGGTCCTGGCTCTGAAGCATGGGAGACACTTAATGGAAAGATGGATCTTGCTTGGTGCTTGGCATAAGCATTTGTAGCCTGATGGGGAAGATAAGGCACAGATATGTTTTTTTCATGGTGTACAATACTACCTGCATAGCAAAAAAAAAAAAATGTAGTGCCTGAAATGGTTTGCTTGTAGAGGATGATGGCCTTTTGGGTGGGAGTAATGGGATGAATCATTTCTGTCCTGAAAAAGAGAATTGATGACCTCTCAGGTTACAGTCCTGCCAAGAGTGTTGCTACTGCTGCTTTCCTTTTGAGTTTCATTTTCACTTTTGGCAGCAGAAATGGTTATTCTGTCTACTGTGTCAGCTGCAAATATTAAAGCATATAGAGGAGCTTAAAGTGAGTAATGTTGTCCTACTGCCTTCATGAAGTATAATTTAAAAATCTGCCTCTTGAGAGTCTAAAAAAATGTTCATTACCTTGTACCTATATTTCATTAGTTTAATCACTGTTCATTGTGATGGAATCTGTGTTTAAATTAGCAAATTACATCAATCCCAAGCTAAGACTAAAGTGGCTAGCACACAGCGTGGGCTCTTGGGTCCAGAGCTTGTGTTTGGCTGTGCAGCAGAGCCAGATCTAGGACACTGAGTACAGTTTGCCTTTTAATGTCACAGGAAATCCAGGTTCAAACCACTCATGGCAGCTATTTGCGGGCTCTCAGAACATCAGCATTCTGGAGTCCATATATTTCCTTTTTTGATGTCTTTTTCAGTTTTTAAAGAAATCATTATTTTGAAGGTGTTCCTGTGTTAATAGAACCTGTGATAAGTTTGTGTGCTTAGGGAGCTGTAGGTGGAAACTTAACCTATTAACCTTGACACTGCCCTTCGTGCAGATGCAGTGTGCTTTAGGGATGTAAATACGTATCTGCTTCTGTTATTGCTTGCCGTTTGCTGACTGCAAAACAGAAACAAGTTCTTGGTGATTGTTTTGAGATGGTAATATCACATGGTACAAGGTGGGTCCCCATTCTGGGGACCATGTAGTAATCACAGAATGGCCTGTGTTGGGAGGACCCTAAAGATCATCCCAGCCCATGCCATGGGCAGGGACACCTTCCACTAGCCCAGGTTGCTCAGAGCCCCATCCAGCCTGGCCTTGGGCACTGCCAGGGATCCAGGGGCAGCCACAGCTGCTCTGGGCACCCTATGCCAGGGCCTCAGCACCCTCACAAAGAACAATTTCTTCCATATGCCCCATCTAAACCTTCTCTCTGGCATTGTGAAGCCATTCCCCTCTGTCCTGTCACTCCAGGCCCTTGCCCAGAGTCTCTCTCCATCTTTCCTGTGGGCTCCCTTCAGGCACTGAAGGCCACAATGAGGTCACCCCAAAGCCTTCTCCTCGCCAGGCTGAACAATCCCAATTCCCTCAGCCTTTCCTCCCAGCAGAGCTGCTCCATGCCTCTGATGCCCTTGGTGTCCCTGCTCTGGCCTGGCTCCAGCAGCTCCCTGTCCTTCCTGTGCTGGGCCCAGGGCTGGATGCAGCCCTGCAGGGGGGCTCAGCAGAGTGGGGCAGAACCACCTTTCCCCTTCTGCCCATGAAGTAGCTGGACCTGAAATAGGGTGCAGAGGTTCTGTGCTTTCTCCAGCCCTTGAATTCCTGCTTTCTGAAGAGGAAACTACAGAACACAGCACTGCTTTTGCTTTTTTGGGCCTGTCTGGATAGTTTTCTCTACCATTCCCATCAATACAAGGCTTTGATAGAAATAGTAAAAAAAGAAAAAGTCTAATATGTTCTAGTTGCAGTTAAAGGAAAGTTTTATTTCAGAAGTTTCAGGGAGATTCACTGCTAAACGGGTCACTGAACCTTTCCTGGAGATACTGCAAAATTCTGGGTGGGATTCAATATAATATTCAGCTGGAGAAACACACTGTGATTTAAGGAATGCTGTACATTGCCGATACATGGCCATTACCCGAATGCAACTGTAACTTAATTTTTAAAATAATAAGGTTGCATGAATGAAGCTGGACTGAGTTCTGCCAGGTGCTTTTTGTGTCCAGAAGCTTGTGGACAAGCACACAGGGCAAGAAGCAGCACACAGGCATCGAACTGTTCCTGGTCAACAACCCAGGCAAGCTGCTTTCTCCTTGTCAGTGGTGGCTGCACGTCAAAACCAGCAGTTTGCTACTGGGGCGCCTGTGTTCTGAAATACTCTGTCATTAGTTCTGAATTAACTCATTCACCCTTTCATTTGTGAATTAATCCCCTCTAATGCAGGCAAACATCACAGTTGTGGTTGTCTGGGTATTGTTAATCTGCGTCATGCACAGGCTGAGCGCTAGTCCTGGGTAATGATCTTGGAAGAGAACAGCTTCGTTTTAGAGCAGCCCAGGTGTGGTTGTTGAACTGTGCAAGTATTACTTCTACAAAACACTTTCTTTTATGTGGATCTTGAGTGCTGAGTTCATTATTTAGGGCTGGATGTTGATTTAGAACCCTAAGCTAAGATGAAAATAGTTCTTGGCAAGTCTATGCTTAATTCTTTAATTCACACTTGGTCAAGGTTGTTAGAGCTTTATTCTCCTCCCCCCTCTTTTTTCTTTCCCTTTTTTTCCTTTTGTCTCCTGTTACATTTCTTTTAAGTAATGAATTTAATAGCAGAGTGAATAGAAACTGCACTCTGCTCGCTCCCCTAGTGGTACCTACTCCAGTTTGCAATTTCAGGACTTCTTTGAACCTGACTGTTTCTGACATGACATGAACATTAGTAGCACAACTATGATTACAAGCTGGAAGCTTCTAAGATGAACAAAACAGAGCAGTGAAGTGCAGCCTTTGTCCTGGGGTATGTTTTTACTTAATTCTTCTTCTCCAGGATTTATTGTTCTTATGCTACGGTAATCAGTAGTAGGTTTATTTTTCCTGTAACAACACCAATGCCTACTACAAGCTATAAATATTCATGGATCAATTAGCAATATTGTGAGTTAACGAAAATCTCTCACTTTATACCATATACCTTTATAAACTTGATTTTGAAGAAGTTTATTAGAATAAGTCTTAAATCTCTTTTCTGAGAGTGTTAGCCAAGCATGTTTAGTATGCTGATAGGTTTGGGGTTGTTTTCCCACTTTTTTCCCCCCAGTCCCTACCCAGAGTCATTTATTTGTATGGCATTTGAGGTGGTGGATTGCTGTTCTCATGCTGCCTGCCTTGTTTTGCTGACTTCCATCAGCCAAATCTTTCAGCCCTCACTCCTAACTTGAGCATGGACATTTTGGTATCTGACTGGGCCAGCCAATCCCTCTGGGATGAGCCACGAGCCAAAGCCGCCTGTTCTCCAGGTGGTGCCTCTGCAGACAATTTTTGTTCTTATTCCTTGCTTTGGGAGCTAATTGTGAGAAAGTGAGAGCAGAGGAACACTTCCAATGCAATAGTTGTAGCTCGAGAAGCGCTTTAGAAGGCAGTGTCCAATTTTAGAGGGGTGCACAGTGTGTTAATCACCACAGTGCAGCTTGTTTCCTACAAATCTGAAGTGAGGAGTCCGTGTGAGTGTTGTGACTGGAGTTCAGGGGCAGATCTCCAGCCGGAGATTAGGATATTTTTGTCTTTTTGAGAAAAGTGTGATGATTGGGCAGATATAGTATAAGATAAGAGAACACATCAAATGCATTACCACAGATAACTACATTTCTTCCAACTCCTCCCCTCTGTAGTTGCATATATGACAAGTATTTCAGGCTTTTATGTGCTGAAGTAAATCATTTGAATGATCATTTCTCATGAAAATGAATGTAGGTAATGCATTAAAGTAGCTAATGATGTTTTTAAGGTTAATGGCAATTGTGGAGCTGTTCAGAAATTCATTAGCATCAAATGCTTTAAAAGCAGTTGATCTTTCCCATCTGTTTGTAAATAATGTTGTGGCTTTTAAGTGAGGTTACTTTGATAGAGGAAACTCTTCTGGAGTTGGGAGAATGCTGTATTTCAGAGTAGTGGGAGTGCTTAGAAAAATATCCCATAAGGGGTGCTGGAGGAGGAAGACTGCTGAGCTGAATTTAAGTGTGTTTGATAAGAACACAAATGAAGCCACGAACATAAGTTGTATTGTCAACAGAGCAATTAGAAAAACTCTCAACACTTATGAAGGGGCTCAAGCTCCTTCCTGCAGGCTGGGTTACCCCCGTGGGGATGGGGAGCCGCTGTTACAGACGATGGGATTGCGCACGGAGCCCGATTGCTCGGTTGCAGTTTAGGCAGCCGCTGCTGCTCTTGTCCCTGTGCTCTCCTCAGTGAAGGTTTGTCACATCAGCAGCGCTGCCATGGGCATCACAGGCTGTGGCCCAGGCTGGATCAGTGTCTGAACGAACTGAACACCATGAACAGGGGAGCTGAGGCCCTGTCAGTCCTTAACATGAACCCACCTCTGACTGATGGAAACTTAATAGCAAACATACGGCCTCCACATTTGATATTTCTACATGGCTGCATGAAAGATCTGGGACTCCTGTGCTTGTTTTCTTGGTCTAGAGGTTCGCATTGGGTGTATTTACCAATTGCTGGTGGTTACCAACACTGTTGGGTCACTTGCTTTATTTTTCCCTGTGAGGGTGCTGAGGCCCTGGCACAGGGTGCCCAGAGCAGCTGTGGCTGCCCCTGGATCCCTGGCAGTGTCCGAGGCCAGGCTGGATGGGGCTCTGAGCAAGCTGGCATAGTGGCAGGTGCCCCTGCCCCTGGCAGGGGGATGGAACTGGATGGGCTTGAGGTCCATTCCAACCCAAACCATTGTGGGATCCCACGAATCTCGGTCCCTCCGGCAGCCCCGGGGTTGCGCAGTTCCGCGGCTCTCCCGGTGTCAATCCTCCTTCGCTGCGGCCGCTCCCGCCCCGCGCGGGGAGGGTTTAGCGGCGAACTCGGTGATGTGCTGGCACCGTGGGTGAGGCAGCGTGTGCTGCGACAGGGGCAGGTGCGCTGAAGCAGCCTGTGGGGGGCGGGAGGGCCCTGTCCCGGTGCTGTCCCCCCGTGTCGCCCTGTCCCGCTGCCGCCCCTCACGGGCGGAGCGCGGCGCGGTGGCGCCCCCCCGCGGCCGCGCTGACGCTGTGCTCCCCTGCAGGGCGCACCGGGCGCTACACGCTGATCGAGAAGTGGCGGGACACGGAGCGGCACCTGGCGCCGCACGAGAACCCCATCGTGTCCCTCAACAAGTGGGGACAGTACGCCAGCGACGTGCAGCTGATCCTGCGGCGCACCGGGCCCTCCCTGAGCGAGCGGCCCACGTCGGACAGCGTGGCGCGCATCCCCGAGAGGACTCTGTACCGGCAGAGCTTGCCGCCCCTGGCCAAGCTGAGGCAGCCCGGGGACAAGGCCATGAAGAGGAGGGAGCCGAAAAGGAAATCCCTCACCTTCACCGGCGGCGCCAAGGGGCTGATGGACATCTTCGGGAAGAGCAAGGAATCCGAGTTCAAGCAAAAGGTGCTCAACAACTGTAAAACAACCGCGGACGAGTTGAAGAAACTGATCCACCTCCAGACGGAGAAACTCCAGTGCATCGAGAAGCAGCTGGAGTCCAATGAAGCTGAGATCCGCTACTGGGAGCAAAAGTACAACGCCAGCCTGGAAGAAGAAATCCTCAAACTGGAGCAGAAGATCAAACGGAACGAAGTGGAGATTGAGGAGGAAGAGTTCTGGGAAAACGAGCTGCAGATCGAACAGGAGAATGAAAAGCAGCTGATGGAGCAGCTGCAGGAGATGAGGCAGAGGATCCTGGAGTGTGAGAGCAAGCTCAAGGACTACGTGTCTCAGATCCACAACATGGAGAGTGGCCTTGAAGCAGAGAAGCTGCAGCGGGAAGTTCAAGAGTCCCAAGTGAATGAAGAAGAGGTCAAGGAAAAGATCGAGAAGGTGAAGGGAGAAATTGATATTCAGGGCCAGCAGAGTCTGAGATTGGAAAATGGCATTAAAGCGGTAGAAAGGTCTTTGGGCCAAGCTACCAAGCGATTACAGGTAAGACTGTCTTTTTATCCATAGCTAGAGAAAGCCAAAGACTGTGACTAATTCCTCTTACACAAATCTGAAGCCTATGAAAGACAACACAAGAAAGTTTCCGAAGCGAATCGGGGTAAAAGGCAGAATGCGTTGCTTTCATTTTCAAATCACATTTCAGTTTGTGGGGTTTCTTTTGAAGAGCAGACAGTTTTTATTTCACTTGTGTTTAACTTGCTCATTCAAACTGTCTGAGAAGAAAAGCATAATTTGCACCATCGTAGCCTTTTCTGAGGATAAACTTCTGATCTTTGCTAGGTTTGTCTGACACCAAAAGAGATGAATTACAAAGAACAGTCCAAAAGCAGTACCTGGAAAGGTACAGAGCTAAAGTAAAGTGCCTGCAACCTTACAGGGCTTTGGTTTTAAAGAACAGCATCTCTCTTTTCCTGGCTGACTGGCTGGTGTTCAGGATTTTATTTTCTCTACACCTCAGGCATTTGTGGCACATGTGTTAAAAGAGAATCCAGTCCCTGTTCCCTTGCTAAAGTTAGTGATATCACCTGGAATGTGATAGAGCAGGAAAGAATAAAGGAACTCCAGCTGCTATCTGAATGAAGTGGAGGAAAGATTGGAACTCCTGGGATTTTTGTGTGCCGCGTAAGACAGTCCTAAGGCACCACACATCAGCTGGAGTTGTGTTCTTGCTGATTCCCAGGAGTCACAGTTCGTATATTCAGCCGTGCTGCAGTGGCATTAAGGTGATTCCACTGTGAATATGTAAAGGGATTTCATATCCTTTCTCCTGCCTTAGAACCGTGTCAGTATGAGCTGGTTTTGCTAGATGATGGGGGCAGGGAAAACTAATCTTTTCATCCAAAGCAAAATGGATGAAAACTGTAAGCAGTCTTGGCTATGATTATCCATGCTAAGTTTCCAGACATGCTATGCTTAAGGATTTGCACTGATGGAAAGCTTCCAGTCCTCTTTCTGTGTCCTATCTATCCTCAGTCACATTTACTGAGACTATGATGGAGTTCAAAATATTTCTGGCTTGGTTCTTTCCATAGTCTAGGTTTTCTTGGGAAAGTTCCTGTTCAATTCAGATCTTCCAGTCTTGTTCTAAACCTAAAGGTGAACAAATCTGGAAGTCCACAAGAAAATAAACTGAGCTCTGCATTATGGAGCTTTGAGGGGGGAGGAAATAGACAAATATTTTATTGCACACCTGAAGTTAAAGATATCTGCTAAAGCAGCTCAGCCTCTGTGTGTGGGAATAATAACAGTCCAAGACTGTTGTAATCTATGAGAGCTGTAAGTTTTGCATATCATGACAGAAGTACAGAGTAAGATCCTAAATGATCATCTGTCCTTTGAAGGGGTGGGGAACCAGCCAGGCTTTGGCTTCATTGCACAAAACCCTTGCAGAGAAGGTTCTGGCCAAAAAAGTTCAAATAGAAAATGCAAAGAACAAGAAGAGAAAAGAATTTTACTCCTATTAAGATCAGAAGAATTAAATGAGCTGTCCAAGCCATGCTGGACACTTCAGGAAGAAGTAAGACTTGGTGCCAGAGTGCTGCTCAGTTGATTATTTTTTCAGCATTCACACTATTACCTTTATTTGCTGACGTGCCAAAGTTTTTCTCAGGTGGTATGAGAAACAGCTGCTAATCATCCAAAAAGCAATATAAAAATAAAATACAATAAGAAAAACCCAATTACGGTCATGGGTTGGACTTACTAATTTCAGAGGTCTTTCCTGACCTAATTGATTCTGTGATTCAAGTAAGTGCTAGTGAGTGTTGACTCGCTATTTTAAATTACAAGATTAAAATACCTTTCAACTCTTCAATTTGCATTTGAGCTTTAAAAATTGGAGGCTTTCTCATCAAAAGGAGACGCATTAGTTGCCCAGCTGTAAATATGGTCAGGAAATGCTGCTTTATTTGCTCAGCAGATGTTTTCTGTTTCCTGGCAGGACAGGGAGCAAGAACTGGAGCAACTGACCAAGGAGCTGCGCCAGGTGAACCTGCAGCAGTTCATCCAGCAAACGGGAACCAAGGTGACGGTGCTGCCGGCAGATCCCGTGGAGGTGGAGGCCCCACACGTGGAGCTCGAGAGAGGTGCAGCCCTGGGAATTCTTCGGGAGGGAGGGAAGGAGGGAGAAGGGGCGGGCAGTGCCTTTACTGCCGCTTAATGCTGGCACTCCTACGTGAAGTGAATGCTCCCTTAGTGAAGACATTAGCAAAACACTACTAGAGCACATTGTCGGGTACTTCTTTTCATTCCAAGGGTTTAGCAGGCTCTAAATAAAGAGAAAACGTGGAGAACTTCTCTCCCACTGTGCCCGGGCATGCGTTTGTCCCATCAGCAACAGCATTAAGCCTGCAGCTTTAAAGAGTGGCCGCCGTGGCTGGCTGCCAGCACAGAACGTGACTGCACATCTGACGTTGCTGTTCGTCTGGGTTCTTCCTCTTCTGGTGGGGGTGTTGTCACAGCGGAAAAAGGAATGTGTCTGGATCCCGAGGAATCCCAGACAGCGGCCGCACGGGAACAGGAGCCAAGCCAGCCGAGCTGCCAGCCACGCAGCAGTCGTGCACAGATGGCACAGACGGCAGGTGCGAGTTGGCTTTGCCCCCAGTGAGATCAGTGCAGCCTGCACGTGCCCACATCTGGATTCGGAATTTCCTGGGCAGAACCACGGGAGCGTTTAGAATGCGTGTCAGAGCTGTGGCACCAGCAGGGTCATGTGCTTTTTCCAGCACTCTGCTCCCGAGGGGCTCCTTGTCTTGGCATTCTCCTGTGCTGGGTCTGCCCCTCTGCTGAAAAGAGTTTGTAACCAAGAGGCACTGGGGGGGCAAGGGGGCGGGGAGAGAAGAAAAGACAGCCAGGCCTTCAAATGCAGCCCTTGTATGAACTCTTTTAAGTGGGCAAGAAGCTGAAGCTTTGAGCTATGTTACAGGTTGAAGCTCTTTCTGCACATCACCATAGAAGTGTATGTGTGTCTGTGTACATGTTTCTCGTGGGGGGTAATTCTTTTGCATGACTTTGGTTCTGTTATGAAGTGAGTAGGAAGTGTGCACCTTAGATCTCCTCATTTCCTAGCCAGAATTAGTTTTTCTGTATTGCATTAAGCAGGAGGAGGAGAGGTGCACTCCTGCTGGTGACTTTTCTAATTGCCCTTTTTCTCATGCAGAGCCAGCCTTTCAGTCTGGGTCACTGAAGCGCCCTGGCTCATCGAGGCAACTCCCCAGTAACCTTCGGATCCTACAGAACCCCCTGTCATCTGGTTTTAACCCGGAGGGCATTTATGTATGACAGTACATACCTCTTCTAGAGAGGACCTAGTAAGGTACCCTCGACAAGATACACTTTATTTTATTCAGCCAGTGATGAATGGAAGAAGTTTATCTTGTTTTGGTTTTTTTTGTTACACTACCGTGTTATTTTTTTCTTCTTCCTCCAACACCACTTGGAGCCATACCCTGTGCACTGATGCTAAAGAGACAGGAACTGTCTCGATTCACAATTGGCAAGGATGACCTTGCTGTCAACACAGCTTGAGTGCAAAAACCTTCATTGTTTTTGCCACTTCAGAAGTGTTTGGGAAAGTATTGTTCCTTGTATAGTCATAAATGGAAGACTGAGGGTGAAGGAAACCGTGTATGCAACTTACCTGAGGTTTAATTTATTCCCTTTAATCAATGGACCTGTGAATGTTGACCTTTTATATTTTTATTTTTAACTTGTGATTTATCACGTATGGCTGTGTGTCAGTCTGACAAGGTGACTTTAATTTGTGTGTACCAACATCCCCCATCTGATCAAGTACAGCAACCTGCAATGCAGAGTTCTGAGGGGTGCTGAACCATTACAGTGGTTTCTCACCATTAACTTTGTTCATTTCTGTCGTGGGTCATCATATGTCACGTTCCATCCATTGCTACCTTTTAAGGCTTGAAAAGTGAGCTTGTGGGATTTACTTGCTGTTGTATCTGCCTTGAATGAAGCACCTAGTGTTCAAAAGATTTATGGATTTTAAACCTTGGCTTGGTAAAAATATTTCCAGCATATGATTGAGGATGCACTAGTTAGATGATATTTTATTATATAGAATGTATATTTGAAATATTTTGCCACATTGTATATGCCTTTTGAGAAAAGAACAATGTAAGAAGTTGTCTTCATATATCTTACCAAAAGAGAGTAGGAGGCTTTCACTGTGTGTGATTTTGTACTTCGTTTTTTTCCACTAGCCATTACGGTGTTCTTGTTTTGTTACAAATCTTGCTGTTGGAGGGGAAGAAAGACACAACACAAATGAGTATCCACTTCCAGCCTTCCAGAATCCACTCAAGTGAAGGGAAGAAGCCTGGCAGAGTCCCATGAAGTCAATAGCAGAGTTCTTATTGATAGAAGTGAGGCTAGGATTTCATTCAGCTCCCTGGTGGAGACATTTGGCCCCTTTGAAAGACAGTCACTTACAGAATGTAAAGCTTCCAAGCAGAAAATTCACACATTTGGTGGTCATTTTTCACAAAACATACCAAAAGAGAACATTATCACATCTTCATGTTGGTCTAATGCAATCAAAGCTAAGAAAGAATTAGACAAAAGGAGTTTTCTGCAGAAAGTAGCCACTCCCAAATAACTGGTTGGTTGCAGGCCTTGAAGTGAGATTGCTGCAGAGGACACCAGGTTTGTGCAGAAAGGGACTGGCATCAGTGGGACACACTGTAAATGTTGGGGCTGGCCTCATGGATGAGTTAGGGAAGGGATGGGCCTTCCCTGGCTGGGATTTCCTGTTCCAACAGCAGCTCACAGCATCATCCCCACCTTGGAGATCCCCTGGGCAGGAAGGGGAGCACTGTGCCCTCACTGCAGTGCTGAAGACTTGGCTTCCTGATGCCCTCCTTGGCAGGGTCAGGATTTTACCACTGCTAGGAAACTCCAAGCTTTTAGCTATAGAGAAATACTTAACTCCTAGCATCCTCTTGTGTTGATTCACTGATGTGCAGATAAATGTTAATTTAAGTCTCCTTTCTCCTTTTCTAAAAAAAAGATCTTCCTGACAAATGGAAGTTTTAAAAGATATAGCAGAAGATGAAGGATTCTTGAGTGTTTAATGCATTTTTTTTCCTTTCCACTTATTAATAGCATCATATATTCTAAAAATGCTGCTGTATTTAGACTAACAGCAACAGATAAGGCTGTGAATATATAAAGGACCTTTCCAAATGGACTCTGAATTTTTACTGTTTAACTTATCAGGTCTTTTTTTTCTTTTCCATCTTTCCTTGTGAGCAAACTGGAAAATGAGATATTCCTACCTGAGGAACCTTTGCAGTGCTCACCCATTTTACTGTTAGTTTATCACAATTCTGTGCTCATGTTTACTGTGCCCATAACTTTGTATTAAAAAAAGAAAGAATGTGTGTGTATATATATATATATATATATAAAGTGTAAAATATACATAGTTTGGGGACAATATCTGTCCAAGGTACTTGAGCATATATGCCTTACATTCTGGGTTCAATTTACAGAAATGAAATGGCCCTCTCCAGTGGATATCTTGCATCTTCAGCACCTCTTGATGTAGAGAACTGAGGCACTCAGCACCTTGCAAAGTCTGGCCCAAATTATGCTGCATGGGGGTGGGGGGAAACAATCTTGTCCTGAGATGAAGTATTTTTAAGGCAGATCAGCATATTTACCCCAGCTAATGATTTTGTCATATTCTGTGACTGGTCTATCTCCCACAGATGTCAGTTTGAGCTGAATTGGGCTCTTGCATCATAAAACCTGCTCTCTTTCTCTGCCAGGCTATTCTGTAAAACAGAGGGAGGAGGAAATAGATTAAAAGGAAGAATAAGAGCAGCTTTGGAGGGCTTGAATTACAGCTTTGCCATAGAATCAAGGGAGGAATTTGCTGTTTGAGTTAAAAAGTAGCACCTGCTGACTGCAGCAGCTGTTGGACACAGGGGCCAGCCTGGAGCTGGCTCAGGAGTGACCACTTGAGCACTTCTGAGTGGCCCCTCCTTGCCAGGGCTTTGGCACATATCAAGGTGATCTGAGAAATGTTTGCAGCTTTAGCCACTCCTGTGGCCAAGGAGAGGCTTTGGTATCCAGACCTGCCAGTTGTGAGACACTGACAAATGCCCCTGCCCCCACCATACTCCTCTTGCTTATTGAAATCACCTAGGCTGAAGTTCCATAGCATTTTCACCCTCTCTGTAAATAAACCAAAAAGAAATGGCATGCCCTTGCATTAAGTGTGAATTGACCCGTGTGTAACAGTTAGAAAAATTCCTCACACTGCAGCGTTTAGAGTTTTGCTTCTGATCAACTGCAGAAACTCACTCTTTCTCTACAACTGTACAAAAAGTCCATTTTCAGAAGTGTTCCAAACCTCCTAGGGCATTAGCAGAAAGGAAGCTACACATACTAACTTTAACAAGTGCCATATTATTTACTGGGCAGCATGATAAAAATGGGGTTTTTTGCTTACGTTAAATAGTTGAATACACAAGCACTGTTTTCCAGTGCACAGGGAATTTATATGGAGAACTCCTGTAATTTATTATTAATGGAAATTAACTGTGTTACCTCTCTCATCCATGAGGATACAGTTTATTTTTGCTGGAGATGCTATGTTGTTAGGGGAAAAAGAGGGGGGGTGACCATCTGAAAAGCCAGTAGGTTAAGGCTAAGGTGAACAGTCTGAATACCTGAGCAAGGGAGAAACCAAGTCCCACTCTGAAAAGTCAGCTCCCATTGTCTTTCAGTGGGACTTAGGTTCCCAAGTGCCTGAATTGCTTCTGGAAATGGTATGTTAGCTTTGAGATTGCTTGCTTTTCTAAACCCTGGCAAGTTCGGAAGAAGTTCTTGAAGAGGAGAGCTACCACTACTAGCATTAGCAGTATGCAAACATATGAGGTAAGAGGGAAAAAGATTCTTTAGTGAAATAAAAATCTCCTCTTGGGACAGCAATTGCCTTGTTTTTAGCGTGAAGAGTATTGCATTATTTTAGTGAACTGGGGTCATATGAGTATGATCAAAGAAACACCTTGTAATTTTTAGTGAGTTACCTTGAAGCATATAAATTCCTGATGTGCATTAACTTGAGTGAATTGGGCCTTAATGATACATGTAAATAACAAAACTGTATTCAGATATTTTTTCCAGAAAATAGTCTCTAATGGTCTGTACTGTATTAAAAAAGTGTCAAAGTGTTACTTTTATATTACACCTCTTTTTTTGGTTTTGTTTGTGGTTTTTTTTTTTTTTTTAGAACATTGAAATGTGCATGTTTATTCTATTTGCTACAGTATTTTAATGTTTTGGATGAAGGCCATCAGTTGTATGGAGATGACAAAACAATCATTCTGTCTATTTATTCAGTATTGCTGCTTAAAGTTTTCAAAATAAAGCTTTCAATGCCAATATAGTGACTGATTGAAAGCTGTTCCAGCTCTGTTCAGGTGGTTTTTTTCCTATGTTTGTAGAAAACTAAGTAAGTTGAACTTGGTCTATGAGCTGTTATACTAGCAAAGAATTATTGCAATAATATTGGGGGCTGGGTGTAAGTGTGTGTAGTAGATACCAATGTATGCATGCAGTGAATGCCTTTAGGTCTCTAAGTGGAATGCTGAAGAATGTTAAATCGTTTGTGGTCTTGCAAGCACTTTACACAAGTGACCAAGTACTGGTTGGAGCTTTGTGCCTGTGTGTGGTGCTTGTGAGGGCAGAACAAGGGGGTCACAAAGGACCAACTCGGAGCCCTTGAAACCAGATTGGATTTAAGGATGTTCTTGAGTGTTCCACAGATGTGTGTCTGACTGGGGCCTAAAAAGCGTGTTCTGATACAAAACCCTTTCAGCTGCAGCAAGGATGCCTCAAGTGTAGCTGGTACCTCTGAAAATTTTAGTAGTTCTGAAATGGATCAAGTGTGCCTGCTCTACTTGTGAAGTGTGTCAGAATGCTGAGAGCGTTCACCCTCACCATCATCCCATGAAACTGCTAACTAGGGGTTCTGACTGGAACACTTGAGTTGCTGATGCTTTAACCTAGAGAAGCAACACAAACTGTGAAAACACAAGTGAGCATTTCATTACTGCTCTGCTTCAATGCAAGATGAAAATCTGTATTATATGTAACTATATTTTTTGTCATTTAAAAAGCTTCTATTTTTTATTATTCTCATGAATGGTTGACAAAAAATATTGGATATGCTCCCATACAATAAATTCCCCTCTGAAACTTTGGGTCTTTACAGTTCGTGGTTTGCTGGGATTGCACCGTTCATGTCGCGCACATCTCACGACAGAGCTGCTGGGACTCTCTCAGAGAACACCGGGCCTGAAGGCAGGGCCAGGGCCAAGGTTGGTGTGTCCGGCTGAAACAGTTCCAGAAATGGCCCTGTGTCGAGCATTAGGCCACAGGAGCTGTCCTAAGTGGCAGTTTCCTTGGGGTGTGGGACACACAGCTGGTTGCTGTGGGGCCTCTGTGGTAGATGAGAGCTCCTTTACTGTAAGTGTGCTGTAATCTCAGTCAGATAAAGCCCAGGCACTGCAAGAGGGAAGAGGAGCTTGATTTCAGCTGAGGAACTGTTACTAAACTTAACAGCAATCCTGAAATGACAGAACTGGTCAGTGACTCAGGGGAAGTGTAACTTAAAGCAAAGAGGCAGAGGCTCACTTGGAGGTGATCAGGGAGAGGAACTGAATGTACAGATTTTTCCCACAACAAATGCGGGGTGCCCTGATGCTTCAGGGAGCAGAAAGAAATGAATCTTCGAACAAGGAGCAGAAGGCCTTTTAGGCTAGGTTCAGGTGTAGTTGCGGTGCTGAGACCAGAGAGGGTGTGAAGCTTGCTTGAGATCATTTGAGCTAATCAAGGCTGGGAACTTGCTACAGCTGGAGACTTGCGATTTAAGCCATCCAAATGCAGTCCTTAGTCTAATATCCCAACAAATGGATTTTCCTAAGCTAACTGGAGCCTAATCTCATTAGATGTGAGGAGAAGTGAGCTAACAGTAGTGGCACTGTTGACTGGCACTAGGACAATGCCATGAGCTGCACTGAAGCCCTAGCACGTGGCACTGTTGTTGTCAGGGTTGAGAAGTTGTGGAGGTGTTTGTGGCTGAAAGGTGCCCTGAAAGGTGCCCTTTCCTGCTCCTCTGCCAGTCAGCTGCCTGGCTGCTGTGGTAACTAAGGTTTCCAAGCATGCTCAGCAGAGCCAGGGCTACAGCTGATGTTTCTGATCTTTTGCTTTGCTTTTAAAGAACAAAGTGGTGTATTTGTATGTGGCTGCTGCAGCACTAACTAGCTCAGTGTAACTGGACCACTAATGAGTTGCAAAACCAGACCAGATCAATGATCCATTTTGTTCAGAAGCCGTACTGAATTCTTCTGCCTGTCGTGTCTGTGTCAGCTAGGTAGCATTCCTTTATAACCCAAATTTTTAATGATTGTTTCAACTAAGATGTCTGGTGTCTGAAGTAGGGCACAATGAGCCACGGTTCCCATTATTGCCTTACTTGAAAATGATATATTTGCTGTCTTTGATATTGTAGCTAGTGTTAATGAGTATTTTCTGGGTCAGCCACTGCTTCATCATTAACTTTCTCCAGAAATACTGGATGGAGACAGTCTCAGCTGGTCTATTTTGTTCCCTTTTTCCAGGTGGGTATGCTGTGTACTTTTTTTCCCATCCTTTGCAGTGAGTTCCATGTGTTGTCCAGGGCTGACTGGAAAGAAGCTCTTTGGCATTTGCTAGTGCAACAAGGAACTGATGCAATCAGAGCTGATAAACTTTCCTGAACAACCTCACTGCTTGTCTGAGCAACTCAGGCACTGCCAGCATCCTCATGCCACTTCTGGTGGCTCTGTGTGTGCCTCCTTCCTTGCTGCCACACAGGCAGCCCTGGAGCTTCTCCCCCAGGCAATCTGAAGTTTGATTTCTAGAGGCTTTTTGGATCTGAATCCCTGGCTGTGGAAAGGGTACAGGGATCTCTGGAAGAGTGAGAGAGTGTCATCACACTTGTGTTCAGACATCTGGAAGCTGATGGAGGTGAAATACCACTACACCAGGCTGTGCTTACTGTTTCAGCTACATGCTTTGTCTTGTTCTACCCCTCTGCAAAAGGAGTGGTGGTTGGTAATTGGAAGACTTAGTAGGAAAATGCAGCATAGAAGAGCTAATATTCAATCCTGGGTCAAGTTGTAGGGAAGAAAAGTTTTCAATGATTTACTTTTAATGAGCAAAAGTTTGAAGAAAAAGTATTCGGAAGAGCTCCAGCTGGGCTTGTGGAAAGTGTGCTTAAAAAACCCACCTTATCCAATGCAACACGAATGAGTGCCAATAATTACCTGCCTAGGTGTTTTTAAAAGGAGAGCTTCTGATTAAAACAGAAACAAAAAAAAAAAAAAAAAAAAAAAAAAAAAAAAAAAAAAAGAAGGGTGATGGAAGGAAGGGAGTGAGATGTAGTCCAAGTAAAACACCCTTAACCTGATTTGTATTTTCCCTGAAGTCCCTTCCAGTGTGTCAGTGTTATGGAAAGTGAATCATGCAGCTTTGGAGCCAGTGACATGGTATCACAGAAGTACCATCAGGAGCTATTGCTAAAATGAAATTCAGGCCATCCTTTAAGTGGGAAATAACTGGAATTTCTTTGTGGTTGCCTGTGGAGCTTCTCCTAAATTACTGCCTGTCACAACTTCTATTGTGTGTATCAAACTGCTGCTCATGAAATGTTATGTGCCCGGAACAGATGATCTGGCTTTAGCAGTCCCAATCAGCCTGAGGTGAACTTTGATCGATGAGGTGGAACTGGCCCTCCTGGCACACTGAAGGGAAACCCCAGAGTGCCAGCTGACCTTTGGCAACATTTTGTTGCTACAACGCTTGTCTTAAGCGTTTCCTTGACGTGGCAGATCTGCAGCGTGGCTGCCAAGACTATGACCTGGATACCATGGTCACGTCGCTTGTGTCACGCACAAAACGAGCGTGGAGGACACAGTGGCAGAGCAAATGAGAAAGGCAACAATGTCCATTAGCTGTAGGGCTGGGCTGAAAGGTTATGCCAGGGGCAGGCACCAGATAACCGGGACTCCAGGACTGTGCCAACGCTGCAGTTCCCAGCAGGCCCACACGAGAGGGCAGCAGTACGTGCAGCAGCCACGCGCTGCGATGGGAAGCAGCTTTTCTAGGAAAACACAGCACGTGGCAGGGAATCGCGTAAGGCACCCAAAGTTCCAACTTCAAATGTGTTCTTTCAGAAAGGATGCAGTAATACTTACAAGGAGACAGGTCTTATTCGCAGTGTCAGCGTAACTGGTGCACAAATGATGCCATTCCTGCAGTTTCTGAGCAGGCCTGGAAGCTTTCTGAAACCTGTACAGATGTGGGTTGAAACATTCCATTTTACATACTGTCCTGTGCCTGATGTATTTGCCTGTGCCTGGGAAGCTCTTGTTTCATTTCCCAGCTCTGCTACAGATTTCCTGTGTGTGACCTTGGGGAAGCTACTATAATCCCTGTGGACTGGAATCCCCCAGCTGTAAGCCTGAGATAATACTGCCTCATCCCCTTTGAGTTTGTCTATATATATGGCAGGCCCCGTGGGGAACAGCATCTCAATTCCTATTTGTTTGGCAAACAGTACTGAGCACAACACGGATCTGAACCTGGTTGTGCCATGCAGATACTGCAGCGTGAAGTGTATTTTTATATCCTACCAAGAGGGTGACAAGAAGTCACTCAGAGTTAGCTTTACCTTGCAATGACAGCAAGATGCAGGTGTGCTGAAGGGAGCTGGGGGTTTCTGAAGGTGAATTCTTGTTTAGCTTTAAGTAGATCTCTTTTTCTAAAGGGGTAAAAAGGAAAAGCAAGTAAAGGAATAAAACCTCGTTTCAACTTCTGCCCAACTCTCTTCTTGCGAGGTGCTGCTATTACCAGAGGCAGCCTAAATCCTTTTGCAAGTGCTGCTTGGGAGTGTGTTGTACCTAATCAATAGAAACAATTGACTGAACAGGCTGAGATTTGCTTGGTGGTCCTAAATGTTCCAGTTCTTCTGCAAGTCTTAGGATGTTCTAGCAATGTGCATGTAACCAGTAATGCACCATGACAGCCTGCCATCTCGCAATTTTCCATTGATACCCAAGTGCCCTTTGGTATTAGTGGCTGAAGAGATAAAGCACACAAGAGTTAGAATTGTCAGAAGGTGCCTTTTTTTGTTTCCCAACTCCAAAGTGCTTTCTACATGCTCCAAATAAATTTAATTAACTAACAAACACCTCAGCTGCACTTAGACCGGAGTCATGCCCAGAATGAGCACCCTTCAGCATGTGTGAGCACAGGGAGTTCCTGCTGCTCAGTTCTGAGGTCAAAGATCATTTAAAGACGTTGCCATCTGACTGCATTTCACTAACTGTGCAGCTGCTGGCATCTGACAGGACAATAAATAATCAGTCCTGCAGTACCTTATCTCATGTCCTGCTCAATAAAGTTCTTGCTGCTACCTTTGTACATTATCTGAGAAACTTTACAGCAGGAGGCACCTACTTCTAGGAACATCTTCCTCCTTTGGTAGGAAGAATGGACTGCCCCTGGGGTGCAGTCACACAGGACAAGCAAGTAATTCAGGTGTTGTGAGCAACTGCAAAAGCAGGAACCTGGGCAGTGTGAGTACCTTAACGTCTTTGTTCGGTGGCAGAACACAGCCTAAAATTCCCAAGGGAAAAAATACTTCCTTATGTTACCATGACTATAACAATGATCCCAATCACACAGTTTTTATGTATGCACATACATATATGTGTATGCAGTCAGCTTATAAGATGTCATTAGCCCTTTTTTTCAGCTTGGGAAGCTAAAGCCCGGGGATGTGCAGGGCTTTCCCAGAAGGACTACAAGCCCTTCATCTCCATGTACAGACTTTTGCACATGGGTCATTTGCTGAAAAGTCTGTTCTGACCAACACAGAGTGGTCCCACTATGGTTCAGTCAGACTGGGGCCCACCTGGCCTAACGAGGCATTCTGCCTCGAGCTCTACAGAAGGAGCTGACTGGGCACGTGCAGCTCACTAGTAAATTAGCCTTAGTGTGGCATTACCAAAATAACCTCCTTGCAGAGGAAGCTTTCCCTAACCCTTCAGTCAGAGGTTAAACCTCTTCCTGATAGCAGAGGATTTCTATCCCTTCTAAACTGAATAAGGAGAGCACTTCAGAGGAGGTGAGACTTATTCTCTCCTTTAGCAAGTGTTGCCAGGTTTGACCAATAAAGATTTTACCTTTGAGATCTAATTGATTAATCTGTTTCAAACTTAAAACTTTGCAAAACCAGTATCTTCATTTACTGTTGATTTTAGCATGCTGGTTTCAACATATGCAGGAGTTCAGCTCCTTGCATGATTTGAGTCTGTTCTGATTTGCTCTTGGTGCAATTCTGCTTAGTTATTATATTATTATATTATTGCTTCTCTTGTCAGCCAGAAGCTCACAAGATTCCTGCACTGTGGAGGTGCCTTCAGTCGAGGAGTCAGGCTTGCATCCCAAAGGCACTGTGGGTGCATCAGGAACACCTGGGGAAAGGAGGAGATCCCTCTTCACAGGCTTGTACAATTAAAGATGGTTTGATCTCATTGTGGCCTTCAGTGCCTGAAGGGAGCCCACAGGAAAGATGGAGAGACACTCCTGATAAGGGCCTGGAGTGACAGGACAAGGGGGAATGGTTTCACACTGACAGGGAAGAGGTTTAGATTGGATATCAGAAAGAAATTGTTCCCTGTGAGGGTGGTCAGGCCCTGGCACAGGGTGCCCAGAGAAGCTGTGGCTGCCCCTGGATCCCTGGCAGTGTCCAAGGCCAGGCTGGATGGGACTCTGGGCGAGCTGGGATAGTGGCAGGTGTCCCTGCCCATGGCAGGAGGGTGGAACTGGATGATCTTTAAGGTCCTTTCCAACCCAGGCCGTTCTGTGATTCTGCTCTATGATGTGACTGTACCCACTAGGGAAAATGCTAGGTTAGCCCTACACTACCACTGTGCTGCCCCAGCCCAGGCAGCTTTGTTCCTGAAGGTACAGGTGGTGATCTCTGCGGAAAACAAAAGTCAGGGACATGCAGTACCTTCCCACCGGCTCTGCCAGGCAGCTGAATTGCCCTCTACTCCTTGGAATGCACTGCCCTGGGGTTACAAAACTCAAGCAAGCCTGTGACATTACTGTGTGCTTTTAAAAGCAGGTATTGCAGACTCTGCATGTTCAGCAATCATAGCAAACAGCTGGAGTCCTGGAAATGCCTTCTGGGCCTGGCAGGACACTGATGGGAGCGTGCTTCCCATGGCTGGCTCCTGGCGTACGGCACACAGATTGCTCTCAAAGGTCATCTTCAATAACTGTACTTACCTCATCATTTACAGCACCAGAATTAGCCCCGTGACCAGTTAGGCATTTTTCAAAGCCACTTCACATTTTGCAGATGTGGATGTATCTTTATGCTCTTGTTTCTGCACTCTGCAGAGCAAACTGCACTCCAAACACAACTTCTCTGCTGTGCCAAGGAGCAGGAACTCGTGCAGCCCAGGTTCACACAAACACATTTTCCTTTGCAGACCGACTAGGAGTGCCCAGGAGCGTTATCTAATGATGGCAGCTTGATAAGCAAAGGTAGCTCCTTCTCTCCCAGAGAACGATCTCGAAGGGAACACAGACAGCCTTAACTCTGACACTTGTCTACACACATTCCCATACCCTTCAATTACCTTTGTAGCAGCTGTTAAGGAACTCTTGCTTATTCTACACACTTTTCTAATGTTTAAGCCTTTCTTTTCCTAGTCATGTGGGTCCATTTGCCTGTGCACGTTTCATTTCTGGCTTTACTCTGGAAAATGACGTCCTGATGGCAGTGCATTCTGCATGACAGGCCCTGTGTCCAAACCAGAGCTCTGTAAGAGTCTGCAGCACTGGAGTAAACAAACCCACCTCACACTCGTGATTTCAAATCCCTAACTCCCAGCAGCTTCTCCCTGGAACAACAGAGGGCACCACTCTTCACACAAAACGCTGGAAGAGGAGCAGCCCTGCCTTTGAGTCACAGACCAGGACCTAGAGTATTTATCTCTCAGTAGGTGATTGGGATTGAATATTCTTCCTCCCAGGAGGTTCACCTCTGCATCTCCTGCTCCCTGTGCCAAAAGCTGCTCTCAGAGACGAGTGCACTGTTCCTCTGGTGGATGTTGCCCAGAATCTTTGCACAGAATGATTAAGCAGTTACTTTCTGAGAAATAGTTTTAGCCTGTTTGATTAGAATCTGCACTTGGGGAAGAGGAAACCACAGTGCCAGCTCCTACCCCTGCTCCCATGAAGATCCAGTGAGTTTACAACATAAAATGCATAAACACGTAGCATATCAGGCCTGGAGCCTCAGTTTCTCCTCTCAGGTGGCTGTGATATCTTTTGATCTTGCTGTTTTCTGTCCAACAGGTGCCACCACATCAGTGCTGCCACCACCAAGTGTTTTGAAACAAAGGGACCTACAAGAGCCTACAGGAAAGATGGAGGGAGACTATTTACAGGGCCTGGAGTGACAGGACAAGGGGGAATGGCTTCACACTGCCAGAGAGGAGGTTTAGATTGGATATTAGGAAGAAATTCTTCCCTGTGAAGGTGGTCAGGCCCTGGCACAGGGTGCCCAGAGCAGCTGTGGCTGCCCCTGGATCCCTGGCAGTGTCCAAGGCCAGGCTGGATGGGGCTCTGAGCAAGCTGGGATAGTGGCAGGTGTCCCTGCCCATGGCATGGGCTGGGATGGGATGATCTTTAGGGTCCCTTCCAACCCAGGCCATTCTGGGATTCCATACCACAGTTACAACATTGTTATTTCAGAAGAATCTATGTTTAAAAACAGCCTCTATTAAGGTTTTCCCTGATTTATTAACCCTCCAGCTGATGCTCTCAAGGGCTGTAATTATTAATTTCTGTACAGAATTGGCCCATATGTGCATAATGTTGCATTCTGGTTGCTCAGTGTGCATCAAGCAAAACTCCTGAATGCTGGGATTCTGAACCCCTTGCAGCTCTTTCTTAGAGGACGGGGGAGGTTTGCGTTGGACATTATGGAATCACAGAATGAGCTGAGTTGGAAGGGACCCACAAGGATCATCGAGTCCAACTCCTGTCCCTGCACACATGATCCCCAAGAGTCACATCATGTGCCCAAGAGTTGTCAAAAAGCAGCTGGAGCTGTAAGGCTTGGGATTGTGACCATTCCCTGGGGAGCCTGTTCAGTGCCTCTGGGGGAAGAACCTTTCCCTGATACCCACCTCTCCCCTGCCACAGCTCCAGCTGTTCCCTGGGTCCTGTCCCTGGTCACACAGAGCAGAGAGCAGGGCCTGTCCCTCCTCTTCCCCTCGTGAGGAGGCTGCAGAACTGCTGTGAGCTCTGCCCTCAGTCTGCTCTTCTCCAGCTGAACAGACCAAGTGCCCTCAGCTGCTCCTCATGTGGCTTCACCTCCAGGCCCTTCACCATCTCCATGTCTCTCCTCTGGACGCTCTCTAGCAGCTTAATCGCTTTCCTACGTTGCAGTGACCAAAACTGCACACAGTAATCAAGGTGAGACAGCAACAGTGCACAGTAGGAAGAATTTGTTCACAGAAAGGCTGATCACATATCGGAACGGGCTGCCCAGGGGGGCGGTGAAATCACCGTCCCTGGAGGTGTTTTGGGAAAGGCTGGACGTGGCACTGGGTGCCACGGTCTGGTTGACGCGGTGGNGCGGCCTGAGGGGCGGGCGCGCGCTCGGAGCGGGGGCAAGGCCAGCGGCACGGAGCGCGGCGGGACGGCCAGGGAACCGGCCGGGCCGCCGGGGACTCTCTGGCAAAGTCACCGCGAAGCGGCCCCTTGGCCCCCTGCGGTGCCTCCCGGGACTGCTGTCCGCGCTGACGCGCCTGGTGTGCGCAGGTAGCGCCCGAGCGCTCCTGCCCTCCGGCCAAAGCCGGCGTGGGACAGACCTTGTCTTTTCACAGCATCACAGAAGCGTTTAGGCTGGAAAAGTCCTCTGCGATCACCGAGTCTAACCTATGGGCGAAGACCACCGTGTCAAACAGATCATGGCACTGATCTGTTGGGTCTGAGTGTGGCACTGAGTACCACATCCAGTTTTTCCTTAAAACCCTGCAGGGACAGTGATTCCATCTCCCTGGCAGGCAGTTCCAATGTCTGATCACCCGTTCAGTGAAAAAATTTTCCCTCGTGTCCAACCTAAACCTCCCCCCGTGCGGCTTAAGACTGATGCCCTCTCGTTTCAAGCAAAGCGTAAAAGTATTTTTCAGCTTTAGTTCTTTTCCAGCCTCTCAGTCCCGTGCAGAACATAAAAGTTCAACTTACATGTTAAAAGGAGACACTTTCTCCTACTGGTAGTCCTGCAAACACTTCCGGAAATCGTGCTGCCAAGAGAAGATGTGGAATCTCCCTCACTGGGGATATCCCAGAACCATGTGNTGACCAAAACTGCACACAGTAATCAAGGTGAGACAGCAACAGTGCACAGTAGGAAGAATTTGTTCACAGAAAGGCTGATCACATATCGGAACGGGCTGCCCAGGGGGGCGGTGAAATCACCGTCCCTGGAGGTGTTTTGGGAAAGGCTGGACGTGGCACTGGGTGCCACGGTCTGGTTGACGCGGTGGCGTTCGGTCACAGGTTGGACTCGACGTCCACAGAAGGCTCTCCCAGCCTAATTGTCACCGCGAATTGACCCTAACTGACCCTGTGATTCTGTCGGAGCAGTCCCGGCCGGGCCCGCCCCGGGGGCGGCCATTCCTGAGGGGAGGCGGGGCCGCGTGAGGNGAGTACCACATCCAGTTTTTCCTTAAAACCCTGCAGGGACAGTGATTCCATCTCCCTGGCAGGCAGTTCCAATGTCTGATCACCCGTTCAGTGAAAAAATTTTCCCTCGTGTCCAACCTAAACCTCCCCCCGTGCGGCTTAAGACTGATGCCCTCTCGTTTCAAGCAAAGCGTAAAAGTATTTTTCAGCTTTAGTTCTTTTCCAGCCTCTCAGTCCCGTGCAGAACATAAAAGTTCAACTTACATGTTAAAAGGAGACACTTTCTCCTACTGGTAGTCCTGCAAACACTTCCGGAAATCTTGCTGCCAAGAGAAGATGTGGAATCTCCCTCACTGGGGATATCCCAGAACCATGTGGATGCAATCCTGTGCCCTGTGCTCTGGCATGGCCCTGCTTGAGCAGGGAGGTAGGACCAAATGACCCACCGTGGTCCCTTCCAGCCTGACCCCTTCTGGGATTCTGTGAAGAGAAGCTTTTTTTCCTGCAATTTAGGCTGCCTTATTGTTATGGAGTCTGCTCTGGGTGGTTTATGACTGTTCTTGATGGACATGCTCATATTCCAGGTCTTGCAGCTGGAACCTAGGGCCCAGCCTTACGGGCTTTGCTGGAAGCTGTGCTCTCCATACCACAGAAATGCTGATTGGGGTCGCTACTCGCAGGCTCCAAACCTGAAGCCAATGCAGCACATTCCAACCACATCTGTAAGTATTAGGCCCGTGCAGAGGGGCTGCTGCTCCCACCTAGAGGGGTTCCTTCACAAACAACATCATACCTAAGGAAGGCTGTGGGCCTGCCTGGCGCCCACAGAAGGGCTGGAGCCTTGGCAACCTTGTACGGTGAGAATAGAATCCACTTCAGCGTCTGTCGGCTCATCTGGCTCTGTGCTGCGGGTATTCATCCACACACACTCGGGGAGACAATATTCTGCTGAGGAAGAAGGTGCCATAGTTGCATGGCTCTTTCCCTGAGGTTATTCCCTAGAAATCACTTCGTTACGAGAGTGCCTTGGTGGCATCCTTAAAAAACATCTAGCAAAAAGCAAAGTGAAAAAACCCAAATGAACAACCAACAGGGCTTTATGGAAGCAGGAGAAACAGCTCTCCTTGATCCCTATGACCCGGCAGAGCTGCCTGGGATCAGAGTCCCTGCTGGCAGAAACATGAGGGGATTTTTTCCTTGCCTATCCCAAGCGTCGCCTGCATCCCGTGGGGCGCCGGCAGGGGAATGTTTGCAGCAGGTGCGCTGCCCCTCGGTGCCCCGTGAGTTCAGCCAGGCAGAACAGCCTGTCCCGGGCAGGGCAGCGCCCTCATCGAGGCCGCCGTGAATGTAGTGCTTGTGACAGACTGACAGCCCTGCAGGCTGAGACGCTGGAGCCGCGGGAAGGATGCAGGGAGCGGAGCAGCTCGGCCCTGCTCGCAGCCAGCCCACACGTGGCCGGGGCTCACGCAGCTGCTGCTGGCCGCAGGTGAGCCGCCGGCTTCTCTCTGCTGCTTCCCAGCGAGCTGCTCTGAGCCTGCAGGAGAACCAGTCAGCAGAGATTCAGACTTTCCTGAGTGAATTTGGCTTTACAAAAATCCAAGGCTTTTTTTTCCGCAGAGAAGAAATTTGGCGGTTTTGTTACTTTCTCTCTCCGAGGTTGTACTTTCATGTTCATTTCTGCAAGTAGAAGGCAGGAAGCTTCTCAAACAAGGCAGGTATCACATGATTCCAGGAGCTGAGGTTTGAAGGGAAAAGGAAATGCATTGCAATACCCAGGTTACAGGGCTGGCCAGGAATTTAGAGGTGCTGAAACACACCTTGCACACAGTCCCCAGGCTTGCTGGATCTCAGACATTCAGTGTGCCGCGACTAAAGTGAAAATTAAACCAACAAGGTCCAAAACACAAACTCTAACGCCCGCTGTGCTCCAGAAAAGACTCGCCTGGCTTAAATGGTAGGTCAGGCCTTTGTCTCAAACAGGGCTGATAGTCAAGTTCTGTAACTGTAACCCTTCCAAATATAAAAATTCCTTGTCCTTCAGCTGGAAGTACATTATATTGCCTTCCATTGGCTTAACAATCCCAACCATCCTGATTTAGCACACTCTAATGGAGCCTGTCATGCCACTATAATATACTGGATTATAAAATCTGTTTTCAACATTTATTGCTTAAGAAAGCAAGCTTGCATCACTTATCTTGTGGTTTACGGGACAACAGAATATGGATTCACGTGTAAACAGTAAATGTAGCACCCAGTCCTGCACTCTCAGCACTTCCATAAGGGAATGTATGTTTAAAGATGGGAAGCTCTTATCCAGTGTTTCTGTGATTGTTTTTAACCTCAAGAAAATTCAAGACATACAAATTGATTTAGACTCCAAAGGGATCTGAGGAAGCCTGGAATTTAATAATTAAGGCTGACACTAGGGTCCGTCCTGTCGTTTGCCTTTTGCCTCCAGCAGCAGTGGGTTATCAGCCTCAATTACAAACCTTTTTTCCCCCTGTTTGCTTTTGTTAGGCATTGGGATTATCAGAACACACATAATTTGTCTTTATGTTTTATGTCATAAAATGTAATAGATTTCACTGATGCTGCAACTTGGCGTGAAGTCATTTGGCACGTTTGACTCGAGGGCTAATAAAAACAAGCCTTCCTTTTACTGTACATGGTAAATACTGAAATTGATAAAGCCCTCTAAGGATCTGGGCTTATAGCCCAGTGAAATCTGAATGGATTCATATTCCCACAGGAAGGGAATTCGAGGGAGGCCTAAAGCCTTGCTCACGCTCAGGTTCCAACTGCGCCCTTCAGGAGGGGCACGGCTTGTTCCCAAGCGCTTGCAGCCCCACCCTTTGTGTTTGGGTGGTGATCCGGCAGGAAGGGCTTTGCGCTCAGTCAGGCCGGAGTGCCTGCCTGGCAGGGGCAGTTGGAATACACGAGCACCTTCGCCCCAGCCTAAATGCTGGCCTAACAAGCGCTAAGCTGTTCGAGTATGCAGGTCAAAGTTACCGAGGAGAAGGGCTGAGCCCAGCTCACTTCATTCCTGTGACAACACAGGGAGCAGAACCGGATCCAAAGATAGGTGGAGGCAGACACAGATTCTTCCCATTTCCCTACCTACTAACTTACTTCGGCAGGTAGAGTGGTGTACTGTAGCAGCCTTTGGTCCATTATTTATGGAAAAAAACCATGTCTATGTGTCCATTGGTATTGTAGATAGCCCGCCTGTATCTCTAATTGCAATTAAATTTACTACAGCTTCCATGTGAAGACGCCTATTTCTTAACGATCCTACTCCGGTAATTTAAAAGGAGTGTTTCTTTTTCGTCCAATTTATAATTCGTCCTGTGTTTTAAGGGATTGATGGAATTAACACGAGTCGCAGGAGCTTTTTATTCCATTCCAACTTCATTCCTTGTCAGTGTAGTCACCGGTATTGGAGAACCAGCAGAGGGAGCACGGAACGTTCCCTTCATCTCTCCCTTACGTAAACACTGGCTACTGTTTGAGGCGTTCCTTTAATTTTATTTCCCTGCAAGAATTTTTGGAAGGAAAGGTGATCTGCAGCTCTGCTATTGAATCTGTTGAAACCTTTAGGGTGCTGCATTTCCATCCCAGGAATGATCTGCCTGTTTCCACCACTCTATTCCTTCTCTTCTTCTCCCTCTCCCCTCTACCACAAAATGTTCGGGTTTTGTAGAGTATTTCCAAGCTGGGACACCCGTCATTCATTCCTGCAGAGAGTATAATACGTCATTAGATTGTCAGGAATATCATAAAGTTTGTTTCTCGTGAGCAAAGAGGGCTCCCATGCAGGACCAGGGCTGTCAAGTGTTAATTTTAAAGATTAGTATTTTGCAAAAAGAAGAGTAAAAAAAAAGTAGATGTCAGGAAGAAACCTATGTGTTCCACACTTTGCTTTGTGAAATGTGTACATATTAAACCAGAGTTTGCCAGAGAGAGTTAAAGGAAACCCAGCAAATTCAAACCCAGATTAAAAATGTGAATTAAATCATCATCAGCCACACAATCATACAGTTTGAAGCTCAATGCAACAATTATTATGTATTATCATTGCACTTTTAATTAGTAGACAGCCCCATTTTGTGTATTAAAGTTTTTATTCCTTAGTAAGAATTTTTTTAATCACAAAATAGTGTGGAAATATTTAGATAATAGAATTTATGGAGTGCTGGAAAATACTGAATATAAAGATTGATTTCTAATATATCACATACTAAACTGTTCTAAAACAGCTGGTTTCTTGCAGACAGGATTTATTTTTTTTTTTAATAATTTAAGACAGCATAAGCTTGTATCAAGCATAAGCATTGTAACAAAAGTGCAACTTTTTCAGCAAATCCTCCCAAAAGATATTTAACTCAAAATATCATTAACACATATTTTTCTCCCTACAAAAATAGCATGTCAGACGTCATTAATTGGATGTATTAACAACTATTTACATACAGCCACTCTGTAGGCTAGTAAGATTTTTTTTTTTTTTTTGTAACGTTGTTTAAACACAGCGTTTGAGGCAAACAGTAGCAACAGCAGCAGCAGATGCACCAAACGGACTGACGGACCCCGGACACGCACACACTCCTCACCAGGCTGTGGTGTCTCACCTCTTACATAACATTCAAGTGAGATTTCTCACAGTGCTACCTTGGCAACAAACTAAAAATATCTAGGCAAGGTCTTGGTTTAAGCCTTATTATAAAAGCTTTATCTGTGTGATTATCTGGCGTCTGGTTTGTCTCCAGAAAGGGAAAACGCAGTATTTGAGCATGGGATGAGGGAAGAACCCATATGGGAAACTTACCCCAACTGGTTTAATCGTTTCTGATTGCACAGCGAGGTGTTTACCTACGGCCTCCAGTTTGTGTCACTCAGAATTAAGGATAAAATGAGTTCAGGCTGACAAGCTGCTCTGTGTTTTCTTGGGGGAGAGAAGGGGGTTTCTTTTTGTAGTTCAGTGCAGTAACATTCATTTTATACAGCAAGGTTTGGGGGGAAAAAATATCTCGGGAACATACTGAATTAAATAAAGATGGGGTGAGAACAAATGCACTTGCCACACCTGTGTACCTTAGCCAAAAAAAAAAAAAAAAAAAAAAAAAAAATAAACACAAGGTTATGTAATGGGTCTGACCCTCCTTTCCTTGCACACCCAAAACTTGCTGGAGCCAGCGGCATCCCCGGGTGCTCAAGGCACTGCAGGTTTGGGCTCAGGGTGCATCCTCCACACTCCGGTTCTCCATAAAGTGCTAGCACAGGTGCTGGGCTCTGCCCTTCCTCCCTCGCCCTGAACCCATCCAGGTCTCCCGGACAACAAGTGCAAGTTCCCAAGTGGGACTTTGGGACACACTGTATAAACCCATTCCAAATAAGGTGCCACATTTAATTACTCTATATAGAGAAAAAAAAAAAAAAAAGTATCCTTACTATGTTTTCTTCCTTCTTCTTCTTTCTTTTTGTTTTGTTTTGTTTTCCTTATTTATGCATTTATAAAGCCAAACATTAAAAAAATACTGAGTAGCAAATTTTATCCTCGACGGTCCTCTGCGGGGGCCGCTCCGGGACCTGCCGCCCCGGCAGCGGGATTCCCCCGGGCCAGGCCGGGCCGGGCCGGG
>VXAX01001014.1:111948-205024 GCA_013399835.1 Leptocoma aspasia | reverse complement strand
TATATATATGATTTTGCTCTGGCACATTTGTTTCTGGCTAACATTGAGAGAAGAAGACAGGGCAAGAAAACAGAATGAGTCAAGGTGAGTGTCTTGGGATACACCAAAAAAGCTTCACACTTAGGATATTTTCTGGGGAGGAGCACTGGATTAAAACTGGATTAAAAGGTTAATTAATTAACCTTTATCATCCAAGACAAACCCAAAGAACAGCAACACAGGTACCATGGTAGAAAAGCCACAGTTCCTACAACTTGAACTCTTCTCAAGGCTGCTCACAGCAATGCCACGAATTTGTCCATCACAAAACTCAAAGTAGAAGAGTGAACCAAGCCAGGTGAGGTACCTAGCACAAGTCACTGAGAAGCCATGGAAATGAGCACCCCTTTCCCCCCCCCAGAAGCAGTTCACTAAATTTCCCCCATCTATATGGGAATGGGCCCCATTTTACATCCCCTTCACCTCCAAAATGAGGAGTGGAGCACCTTGTGATTCATCTTTAGCTTCCTCACCCATCTCTCTACTCTCCTTGCAGTCACTGTCCCATTTCTCAGATACATTTGAAGAGTCCTTTTGCAGTAATCTGAAGTAGTTTCTAAAGCCAGCACTCTACAAAATTCTCCTCATCACCCTCTCATTTCTGACTACATTTTTAGCTCATTCCTGATGGTTTTTATAGCTCTCCCAAACCTTTCCTTACTGAGCCAGCTGTACTGTTACTAGCCCCTTATTTATTGCTCCTACTACCTTTACATGCCCATTTAACTACATTGGCCTCAGAAGAGCATTAAACAATAAGAGCTTCAACCTGCAGTCCCTCTGCCTATTCCTGAATTTTAAACAAACTTGATTAACCTGAAACCAGTGATGCTAAACATCCCTACTGAGGGCCCTGAGGGGTCTCTGGTCTGCTCTCTGCCCCTCTTTCACTCATGGATTCCCATCTCCTCTTTAGACTGGAAGGATGGGATGTAATAGGGAAATATGGAGAGTCCCCACACCTAACACTACTGACCTACAGTACAGTGGTGTTTCCCCACACAGGGTCAGTTTAACTGGACAGAATACAGACTTGGGAGAAGCATTATTAGGCATTCTTCCAAAACTACCACCTCTCCCTCATGGTGTCTAATACTTAACTCATACATAGGTTAGATGTTCTCGTTGTATTTTGTTTTGCTTCCTAAAATAGCCCAGCGAGAAAAAGCAATTAAAGGCAACTAAATGCTCATTTAAGCCTGCAATAATGGAAGAATGAGACCATTACCTAATACTGCCATTAGTCCACACACAGCATCATGGATCATAGCATGTCCTGAGTTGGAAAGGATCCATAAGGCTCATCAAATTCATCCAACTCCTGTCCCTGCACAGGACAACCCCAAGAATCCCACCATGTGCCTGAGACTATTGTCCAAACATTTCTTGAACTCTAGCATGCTTATGTTGCATTTCACTCTTTCCTCAAATTTCTCATAAATCCCCATTACCTCTACTGCTGGTTGGAACACCAAACCCAGTCACTGCTTGGTCACTTGCCTCACAGCTAGACTTAACTTCCACACTCTGATGCAAAGAAACTGGGAACTCACGTGCTGAAGGAAGGTGTAGAAACAGGAACACTTCTTGCCTTATCCTGAATTCCTCTGCAGAGGAATTTTTGTTTTAAAAGAATCATAGAATCATAGAATGATTTGGGTTGGAAAGGGCCTTAAAAATCACCGTGTTCCAATCCCTTGCCATGAGCAGAGACACCTTCCACTAGAAGGTTGCTCAGAGCCCTGTCCAACCTGGCCTTGAACACCTCCAGGGATGGGGCAGCCACAGCTTCTCTGGGCAACCTGTTTCCAGTGCCCCACCACCCTCACAGTAAGGAATTTATTGCTAATATCTAACCTAAACTTTCTCTGTCAGCTTGGATCCATTCCCCCTTTGTCCTGTCAAGTAACAGCTCTGTTGCAAGGAGCTCAGAGAACTCCTGAAAAATGAGAGGCTGTGGGACAGGTAAGAGAAACCCTATTCCTCAGAAGGGATACTGATCAGCCCTCCAGACCACCCTGCCAGGTAAGGCAGCACCTGCAGTCCAAGTCTCTCAGTGCTCTTCCCCACCACTCTCTGAAACACCAGTCCCCCAGCTGCTAATTCTATTGCACTGTTCATTCAACACAACACCTGTGCAAAAGTGCCTTTTCAAAGCAAAGTGCATGCTGACAGAACTCACACAGCACCTCAGTGCTACAGAACTCCCACTGCAAGTCCCACTGCACCCATTTTCTCCAGCTCCTGTAGCAAAGAGCACTAGAAAGCTGGGGAAATCAAATGTGTGGTCCAGCCCCAGTAAATCAAGAGCTGATACACTGATGAATTCACAAGAGTTGTCTACCTCTCCAATTAATCTCAGAGCCATTGTAGTTTCTAATACATTGAAAATGGATTCTGTATGGACTCAACAGGATTAATTACATGCCTCAAGTGATGCATGATTTCAAATATTCAGTCAATTCATTCTCATTTGGACTGAAAGATCTGTTCTGTTAGCTATCAGTCCTACAGAAGAGTGAGGTGTTTCTAAAGAAAACACCATATAATAATTAACTGAAACCCTGAACTTCCACCTTTTGGTGTAATTTACCCTATAACTTCCATTCCAGACTAGACAAAAAGTGTGTATGCTTAGCTAATAAGACCATTTAGCCAAGCAACCCCCTTGCTTAGAGTTCAGACAGATTTCCTCTGGTTCATGTCTCTAGGTAAGCCCTGTTATCTGCAGCAAGTTATCTCTGCATGCCAAACACATCTATTAAACAACAGTAGTTCAGTCACTGTTACCTTGATGCTCAACAGTCTGGTACCTGTCCTTGAGAAACTCCAGTGATCAGCAGACACATTGCAAAACTCCAATCTGCCTTTCAAAGTCTTCACCACTTTGCAAGCTGTCAAAATTCTTGTCATCTTGAAAGCCGCTGATGGGTAACTAAAGTTTAAAGAACAAAAGAGAAAACAAAAAAAAAAATCTGCTTGTATGTATTTCTTCAAGGTTTGGTGCTGACAATACGCTCTGGTAGATGACAGGGGAAGAGAACAGAGGCACAGCAGGCGCACTGAAGTGACTGTACAGCTCACCCTCTGTGAAGTGACTGCCCTCCACCCTCCCATTTATTCTGCCATTAAAAGTCCCAGGTGCAGCCCCACCTCCTCCCACCCCTCCTCAGAGGGGTGCTTGCTCAGGCACCCTTGCAACACTTCTCCTCAGGCTGGTCTCTCAGCACTGTCACGGGGGTTTTCACACCAGCTGGAAGACAGCAAAGCCTGAAAGAGAAATCACCCCAAGAATACAAGAGCATGTAGTGGCAGGACAAGGGGGAGTGGGTTCAAACTGAAAGAGAGCAGGTTTGGATTAAATATTAGGAAGGAATTCTTCCCTGTGAGGGTGGGAAGGCCCTGGGCACAGGGTGCCCAGAGAAGCTGTGGCTGGCTCATCCCTGGAAATGTCCAAGGCCACACTGAACAGGGCTTGGAGCAAGCTGGGATAGTGGAAGGTGTCCCTGCCCATGGCAGGGGCTGGAACTGGATGAGTTTCAACATCCCCTTGCAACCCAAACCATTCTGGGATTCTGGACAGCACAGGGGCCAGGCTATTCACAGTGTGGGTTTGAGAGCTCTCAACGTGGGGTCTGCCTGCTGGCTGGTGGGACAGCCTGTGGCTGCTACTTGTACTAAAGGATGTGAAGCAGGAAGACCAAATTCCATGGAAAGATGAAATCTTTATTCTGTGTTTGGAGAGCATGCACTAGCACGGGTTCCAAAGTACTGTCTGTCCTCAAATAAATGAAAAAAAAATATTTTTCACAACAAAAAATAAATGGTTGCAAAAGAAGAACATCTTTTGGTACCATTTCAATGGTCAAGACATTTGGCACAGCACTTCAGTGCTACAGAACTCCCATAGAAAGTCAAATAATATTGAAATAAGAAATAAGGTGAAATTTTCCACATATTATTCCCTAACTACAGATCTTTGAGACTATGATATTTTGCTTATAACACTACACTCTTCATAAAGAATAATACTCCTCATTAGGCAGAGATGAAAATGCCTCATTAAGACAAAAGCTGGGGGAGAAGTATGCTCATTTATTATTCTTCAAGAACTAAAAAGAAGAGGCATCTTTTGAAACCCAGGTGATCAAATTGGCTCAAAGCAATATACACACAGATCTTTTTTGTGCAGCTGGACTCATTCTGCTGTTAAGGATTTAGGTGACTTAATCAGTGGCAGTAATAGTCATGACTTCTTTTCATACAGTGGTTTGAGATTAGTCTAAATTGACACCAGTACCACATAAAAATATTTCCTGTGCAGTTCACTAGATATTCACCAGGTTGAACAATCATGAGCATCATAAAAGAGAGAGAGTAGAGAGGGCAACGGGTTTGGGTACCCTGCATGACTTGAAAAGCTTTTTGGATATTTGAATGAGAAACACACAGAAAAGGCCTGAATCCAGCTGATTGAAAGAGAAAGACAGAGATAGGGTAGAAGACAGACTGGGTGTAGGGAAGCTCACTGCTTCAACGTGGGCTTTACAGGTGTGCAGAGCCAGGAGAACCAAGCCAACAATATTTCCTGATAACTTCACTGTGGTTTAGGACATCATAATTTTTCCTACAAGACGGTATCTGGCAATCATTCTGATTCGTTGAAGGAGCTTAAGAGACACAGATTTTGCTTTTTGCAAACAAACAAAAACAAATAAATACAGGGGACTGGAAAATGTTTTTGCTAGTTCTTCCTCCATTTGTTTGGCTCTAGTCTGTAGTGATCCAGAAGCCAAAGCCATGCTTATAAGTGACTGGACTGCAAAAACCTATACCTTGAACAAGAAAGGTCATCCTAATATACAAACACACTTCAGCTCACACATGCTGTTCAGGAGACAGCTTTCTTCCAAAGTCACATTTCACATTATGTTAGCTTTAAACTGCCACGAGTGCAATACACAGCATTTGGAAGGTTATTTGTATAATATATATACTGAATATATATACTGAATATATACAATATATATACACAATATATACAATATACATATATATACATATACATACTGAATATATACAATAGATACAATACATATACAATATGTATAATACACATAATATTATGTGGATTACTGAACAGGAAATTCCACACTCCATTTTACTCTCTGCCAGCATCAGGGAGTGACTTTGGGCCCCAGGATACATGCTTGGAGCAGAACCAAACCATGCTGGCAGTTTCAGCACCCTAACTGCTCATTCCTAACTCCCCTCTTACACCATGTGAGTGGCAGTGAGAGTAGGAAGGTTATACCTCCAGTATAAGAATCTTAAAGCCTCCCCCATGATGAAGGAATTTCCCTCTGCTAAAACCAGGAGAAAACATCCAAGCTATTTGTCTCACTGCCAACATGCTAAAAAAAGGTCACAAACTATTGACACCTTAAGGCCAGAAAATTTATAATGTACTCCTTAAAGAAGCCTCAGCTCTGAAAAACCTGTAAACACACAAACAAGCCTTCTGTGGTTTGGATAGATTTTAAGTATGCTCTTCACTTAACATAAAGGCCAGAAAAGGCAGAATCGCTAAGAGATGGAATCAATAAGGAAAAAGGAACCAACCACAGAATAGTGGGAAAAGAGAAGAGACCCATGGTTTTATGAAAATGCAAACACACTGCCTAAGCTTAGAACTTGCCAGCCAGTACATGACTTCCAATTGTAGCACCCCTACAGAAAGGAACTTTGAGCANAAAAAAAAAAAATCTGCTTGTATGTATTTCTTCAAGGTTTGGTGCTGACAATACGCTCTGGTAGATGACAGGGGAAGAGAACAGAGGCACAGCAGGCGCACTGAAGTGACTGTACAGCTCACCCTCTGTGAAGTGACTGCCCTCCACCCTCCCATTTATTCTGCCATTAAAAGTCCCAGGTGCAGCCCCACCTCCTCCCACCCCTCCTCAGAGGGGTGCTTGCTCAGGCACCCTTGCAACACTTCTCCTCAGGCTGGTCTCTCAGCACTGTCACGGGGGTTTTCACACCAGCTGGAAGACAGCAAAGCCTGAAAGAGAAATCACCCCAAGAATACAAGAGCATGTAGTGGCAGGACAAGGGGGAGTGGGTTCAAACTGAAAGAGAGCAGGTTTGGATTAAATATTAGGAAGGAATTCTTCCCTGTGAGGGTGGGAAGGCCCTGGGCACAGGGTGCCCAGAGAAGCTGTGGCTGGCTCATCCCTGGAAATGTCCAAGGCCACACTGAACAGGGCTTGGAGCAAGCTGGGATAGTGGAAGGTGTCCCTGCCCATGGCAGGGGCTGGAACTGGATGAGTTTCAACATCCCCTTGCAACCCAAACCATTCTGGGATTCTGGACAGCACAGGGGCCAGGCTATTCACAGTGTGGGTTTGAGAGCTCTCAACGTGGGGTCTGCCTGCTGGCTGGTGGGACAGCCTGTGGCTGCTACTTGTACTAAAGGATGTGAAGCAGGAAGACCAAATTCCATGGAAAGATGAAATCTTTATTCTGTGTTTGGAGAGCATGCACTAGCACGGGTTCCAAAGTACTGTCTGTCCTCAAATAAATGAAAAAAAAATATTTTTCACAACAAAAAATAAATGGTTGCAAAAGAAGAACATCTTTTGGTACCATTTCAATGGTCAAGACATTTGGCACAGCACTTCAGTGCTACAGAACTCCCATAGAAAGTCAAATAATATTGAAATAAGAAATAAGGTGAAATTTTCCACATATTATTCCCTAACTACAGATCTTTGAGACTATGATATTTTGCTTATAACACTACACTCTTCATAAAGAATAATACTCCTCATTAGGCAGAGATGAAAATGCCTCATTAAGACAAAAGCTGGGGGAGAAGTATGCTCATTTATTATTCTTCAAGAACTAAAAAGAAGAGGCATCTTTTGAAACCCAGGTGATCAAATTGGCTCAAAGCAATATACACACAGATCTTTTTTGTGCAGCTGGACTCATTCTGCTGTTAAGGATTTAGGTGACTTAATCAGTGGCAGTAATAGTCATGACTTCTTTTCATACAGTGGTTTGAGATTAGTCTAAATTGACACCAGTACCACATAAAAATATTTCCTGTGCAGTTCACTAGATATTCACCAGGTTGAACAATCATGAGCATCATAAAAGAGAGAGAGTAGAGAGGGCAACGGGTTTGGGTACCCTGCATGACTTGAAAAGCTTTTTGGATATTTGAATGAGAAACACACAGAAAAGGCCTGAATCCAGCTGATTGAAAGAGAAAGACAGAGATAGGGTAGAAGACAGATTGGGTGTAGGGAAGCTCACTGCTTCAACGTGGGCTTTACAGGTGTGCAGAGCCAGGAGAACCAAGCCAACAATATTTCCTGATAACTTCACTGTGGTTTAGGACATCATAATTTTTCCTACAAGACGGTATCTGGCAATCATTCTGATTCGTTGAAGGAGCTTAAGAGACACAGATTTTGCTTTTTGCAAACAAACAAAAACAAATAAATACAGGGGACTGGAAAATGTTTTTGCTAGTTCTTCCTCCATTTGTTTGGCTCTAGTCTGTAGTGATCCAGAAGCCAAAGCCATGCTTATAAGTGACTGGACTGCAAAAACCTATACCTTGAACAAGAAAGGTCATCCTAATATACAAACACACTTCAGCTCACACATGCTGTTCAGGAGACAGCTTTCTTCCAAAGTCACATTTCACATTATGTTAGCTTTAAACTGCCACGAGTGCAATACACAGCATTTGGAAGGTTATTTGTATAATATATATACTGAATATATATACTGAATATATACAATATATATACACAATATATACAATATACATATATATACATATACATACTGAATATATACAATAGATACAATACATATACAATATGTATAATACACATAATATTATGTGGATTACTGAACAGGAAATTCCACACTCCATTTTACTCTCTGCCAGCATCAGGGAGTGACTTTGGGCCCCAGGATACATGCTTGGAGCAGAACCAAACCATGCTGGCAGTTTCAGCACCCTAACTGCTCATTCCTAACTCCCCTCTTACACCATGTGAGTGGCAGTGAGAGTAGGAAGGTTATACCTCCAGTATAAGAATCTTAAAGCCTCCCCCATGATGAAGGAATTTCCCTCTGCTAAAACCAGGAGAAAACATCCAAGCTATTTGTCTCACTGCCAACATGCTAAAAAAAGGTCACAAACTATTGACACCTTAAGGCCAGAAAATTTATAATGTACTCCTTAAAGAAGCCTCAGCTCTGAAAAACCTGTAAACACACAAACAAGCCTTCTGTGGTTTGGATAGATTTTAAGTATGCTCTTCACTTAACATAAAGGCCAGAAAAGGCAGAATCGCTAAGAGATGGAATCAATAAGGAAAAAGGAACCAACCACAGAATAGTGGGAAAAGAGAAGAGACCCATGGTTTTATGAAAATGCAAACACACTGCCTAAGCTTAGAACTTGCCAGCCAGTACATGACTTCCAATTGTAGCACCCCTACAGAAAGGAACTTTGAGCAGGGGCTCTGGAGGAAGGATGTCAATCAGAGAAATCAGGAATGGCAGAAGATTCACTCAGACAAGAACAGTTCAAGTACTGGGGGAGAAAGGTGGGAAATTGTAATTCTGGCTTCCTTACTATGTCTTGGGTGTTTACAGAAAGGCAGAGTGCCTTTTGCTTCATATTCAGTTACACTTTTTGTACAGAGAGAGGGATTGGGGGAAGAAGAGCAAAATGTTCAGTAAAATGAGGAACTTTTTGTTACTATTTACAAGTGGAAAACCCCAGAAAACAAAATTCACCACACAGCCCCACCGGACTGTAAAAATGAAAAAAAAATCAGTGGTCTGTGGCTTTGCAAATCCCCAGGGACAAGAGATTCAAACAATGTTAAGTATCTACATTTTCAGAGGTTTAAAACAAAGTGCTTGATCTTTAGAAGAAAAGTACTCAGAGCAGATGGGGCCCTGCTTAGATGCCCCAGAAGTGGTGCCCCAGAATGGAAGCACCTAAAGTCACAGCTGGGAAGGTCTGCTTTAAGCAACCAAGTTATGCAGGATTTTTCATTTTCAAGTTTTCTGTAAAAAGCACAAGATAGTTCCAATCTTGCTTGAGAGGCAAGAGATCAGGGCTAATTTGTGAGCATGTTGGGCCAGATTCACATCAGTGCAAGTCCCAAGTAGTTGCCTTCAGCTCACTGGAGCTTCAAGTGGCATAAGTCTCCCCTGGATTAGGACAAATTTAACAAGCAGCCCACATGAATTGATTGGACTCTATTTCTTATGGGTGAGACCAGAGAAAAAAGCTTTTCCCCTCCATATGTCCTTCAGATACTTTTGGAAATCTCTCCTGCCACATGTCAGATCGTGTCTGATTTCTGACCACCCTGTCTTGTCTCCACTAAATTACATTTGAAAAATATTGACTGGAAAAGCAGAATAGTTGAAAGTTCCAGCAAAAATGCAATTCTCTGGTCCCTACTGGGAAGAAGACAAATATTCCCCTCCACCTCTACAGCTCACACAAAATCCCTCAAAGTGATTTTGAAATGAAGGCAAGCTCCACTTGCCAAGGAACTTATAATGGAGAGTTTTGAAAACACCTGAAAAATATTGAGATTTCCCATATATTTCCTAATTAGGTGTTAGTTTATCAAGAGAGATCACTGCAGAACTAGGTAGCAAGTTTTGATCATTTACATGACCATTACCTCAGAGACAATAACTTACTTTTTTTGCAGTATATAGTGGGGGAATAAACAAAGTTCTCTTGTTCACATGCAAATGAACTAACAGCATCCAGACATCCCCCATCTCCCAGTCCTCTTGGGTTGCTGCAGGAGAGAAAGCTGCTTTGATCCAATCTCAGCTCAAATGAAACCTAGGATGTTTAGCAAATGGCAAAGCAACACAAGCTGAGAATTTCAAAACTAAGGATGATGTTCACCTGTGTATATAGAGAGAAACTGAAAGGAATAAGAACCAAGTGCAAGTCTTACCCCTCAGCTCTCCTGAATTCTGTTGTTTAAGCCACGGCCAGAACATGGAGTTTTTTCCATGGAGTTTGTTCTATTTTATTTGAGGTCTGGAGAAAAGGGTATTTTAAATTTTAATGGGAGAGGTTCTTAGCAGATCTTCAGATTCAGGTGCTGCTTTTTGATTCAGTCTTACTAACTCACATGATTGTGCTAGGAATTAATCAATATAAACTCAGATTTTTTTTTTTTTTTTTTCAGATGGAAACAATTTCAAGTGACAAGGCAAGAACAGTAAAAATGGACTGCTCCTAGCTGCCCACGGTGCTCTTGCTTGCAGCTTGTTTTCCAGCCAACTCAGTGCCTTCCTGAGATACAAAGTGCTCGGTCCTCTTCAGTCCCAAGTCCTTTCTACCCCTGAGATCTGGCTTTTTGCTCTTTGCTCCCTTCCACAGTTTCTCTGCATGAGTAACAGTCTCCCAGCTCCCTGATGTGTCTCCAGCCCACCACACTCCATGGCTCCTGAGAGCTGCTGTCCCTTGAGCACACTTCACAGGACAGAAGCCACCCTCCAGTCTACACAAGTTCAGTTTGTGACTGCTCCTCATCTAGAAATAGCAAGAATCCTACAAAACCTTGACCATTTCCTGCAGAAGGCAAGAGTCTGTATGAAAACCAGTATGAAATCTGTTTTTAACAGCACAATTTAAACCTTATTCCCAAGTCCCAACCTTGCAGTCTTCATTTGCAGAAAACAAGTGTTTCTGGGTAAAGGAGAACACACAAACCTGAGCCCTGAACCAATGTAAATTTATCAAAAACACAATGTGCTTTGAACAGCACATGCTGTTGGGCCAGATTCACATCAGTGCAAGTCCCAAGTAGTTGCCTTCAGCTCACTGGAGCTTCAAGTGGCATAAGTCTCCCCTGGATTAGGACAAATTTACCAAGCAGCCCACAAACTTCATGTTGGTGAGGGCCTGAGAAACAAATTCCAAAATTCAGGCTGTTCTCCGCATGATCTTTGGCTGAGAAAGGTCCAGTCTGAAGAAAACATGGATATATTCATAGTTAGGGATGGAAAACACAATACCTATAACTCAAAACATCTTCCTAATTCTGATTGAATGTCACTTTTTGTTTGGGAGTCCAAACAAACAAAAAAAGCATAAAGAAATGTTTTAAATTGAGTTGATCAAAATCTGATTTTATTAAGTACTGCAAGTAGTTATTTTTACTACTACAGAACCCTTTTTTTAGAGAGATACTATTTTTTCCTCTTTTAAATTAAAAAAAAAATTCCTTCTGTTTGGTTCTTTTTAAACAAAAACCCAAAAGCAAATTTCAGTTAGCACAATAAGTGAAGAGTTTCATTTTGATATTTTAATTGAAATGTCAAAAAGCATCAGAATCAAACTGAGATGCCGTGTCATTTTCCTTCAAAAACATTAGTTCAGTCTAGCTGACAGCTAAGAGCAATTCAGTTCTGTGAGGTGAATAGTTTGCTCTGGAAGCAGACCCTCATGCCCTATTCACAGTTTCATAAAAAGAAAGAAACACGCCTCAAAACAACCAAAGTATCCAGGGGTGGTAGCAAATCCCACAAGAATTCAGGATGCAAAAGTCTTTGCAATCAGTCAACAGACCCTGTGACAGTTTCAATTAACATCCTGCATGACAGTTTTAAAAGCTAATAAAGACTTTTCATTTTGTAAGGAAAAATAATACAACAACATCACTGAAAAGCTCAAACCAATGCCATGTGAAAGAGCTTTCTAAAAAAAAATAGCAAATTTCTTGCTAATTCTGAATTGCCTAACTTGGCACCGTCCTTTTTTCCAAATTTTGTCTTTAAGCAAAAATCAAAACAGCCTTTTGATGAGTGAATGAAGTTTATAAAATGCTTGACAATAACTATTCCCACATTAGAAAAAAGTCTATTTTCAAGGAGATTACACTCTTTATTAAGGCTTGAACAGCCCAGGGTACACTCCTCTGTCTGGGATACAGAACCCATGCTTCACCCAAACTTGACAAAGATAAGACTCTTATCTTCTGCAAGAGAAAAAGAATCAACATCTTGAAAACGGGTCAAATTTCATTGCTGCTGAGATTAGCAGCTCCTCTTAGATCAGCTGACTTGGAAGAAACAGAGAAAAGCTTTGCAGTGTCTGGAAAAGACTGACATTACTCCAACAGGTCAATTCCAGAAAGTCCTTAGGCAGCAAAAAGCCAGAGCTGGCAGAAGAGCGCTGCCGGAGGGTGATAAGGATAACCCAAAGTGCAGTTTGCTCCCAGAGCCACAGGGAGCACCACGCCTCGGAAAAAAACTCTTATTCCCATGGTGATGCAACCAAGGGACACTGGTCCCAGGAATCTGAGACACCCGGAAGGTGTCTGCAGTGTTTGACTTCAGGCTGGAGCCTACCTCCATTTACTGTGATGCCTCAGGTCTTGGCTTTTATATTTTTCACATTCTGTGCTGCTTTAGTGTGTAGTTCTGAGCTTCATATTAGAGGATGGTGAGCTCTCTTCACAGAGTAGGGAGACAAAACAATTCCTTCTCTAGCTGGGGACCAAGGACAAATGATCCAAATCAGGCCCAAGGGCACAAACAACGTGGACTGAAGAGAGAAAAACAAGGATGGGACTTCATAAGCTAAAGCTGTAACTGGACAATTAACTATGGACAATTATATAACAATTAAATATGGACAATTAACTCCAGTATGCAAATGGAGCAGAACTTACAAAAGTGACAGAGCCCGTGCCCGGTGTCCATTTTGTGCCCATTTTGGTTCATCTTGGGTGCAGCCCTGGCTGGGCTCTTGTGCTGCCCAAGGTGGATCCATTGAGGAAATCCTTTTAATAAATCCCTGCTTTGTTCTTTAACTCTGTCCAGCCTCTGTTCTAGGTCAGCCTGCACAAGGCATCAACTGGAAGATGTTTGGAGGGAGCGATATTTCTCATTCCCTGACATTTTCTGAAAAGACATTTTTCCAAATAGGGGCCAGGATTGGCAGTCATCCTTTTTCCCCTGTGATTCCAGAGGGGAATTCACACATTCATTTCACTTCATACATTTCACTGGCTTTGTTACTGTGGAACATTAAAAAGGCCAAACTGGCTTTATGAAAAGGCTTACACAAATCCAGTCTCCCCCCTGCTACACATTCTTTACAGAGTCTAAAAATATCTTACAATGCAAGATTAGCTACATTTGCTCAAGATTCCTGTCTCACTTTCTTCTTTCTGTAGCAGCCTTGTCATGGGTGAATATGTGATAGGTTATCATACCCCAGTGTTTTTGGTGTATCAAAGAAAAACAAAATTGACTTGCTATTGATTATATTACAAATAGGCTTTTATCTAGGACGAAGACTACAGCATACACTGTCCCCTAGGTGCTAATTTATTCATATAACTGTTTATGTGCATTTGCACAGGCACATACAGTGTTCACTGGGCAGTTTTGTCTTTTTTTCTTTGACTTGATTGTCATTCTTTCCCCAGTTATATATAATTTCACTGAAATCAAAAATTCTATGACTGAATCATTTTCATGGATATTCTGACCTGGAATGGACCACTTGGTCCAGCCTTTTTGGTGGGCATGTACAGAGGATTGTGGCCAGACCCATCACACACAACCCTGTGATCTGCGATCTTGGGTCTATGACCAGGGCAACCCAGAAGGGAAATAAGGAAATGAGTAGAGAGAGAAAGCATCCATCAGAAGAGATACCACAACAGAAATGTGTGTTACAGGCATTTATGTTTCCTAGAACAAAAGGTACCTGTTGCCTGGACTACAACAAAACCCAGATAAAACAGGTTCCTTGTTCCCAACACATTAGTAGGTCAGGCCTAAAGATGCCCTCATTTTAAGGAAAAAAAGCATTTTCAGCTCCACTGAAATGGTGTAACACACCATCAGCCTCAATGATTAGCTCATGGGCTTGTACCTCAAGTATCTGGGTAAAGTGTCCTCCTCCAGCCTTCTCTGAGCAAGAAATACTCTCTTAATAATATGTCCTAACATCTCTTTTACCACAACAGATGTCATACCCAGTGACAGGACAGGCTCACAGCTGCATCTGGGGAGACTGAGACTTGACATTAAGGAAGCCATTCTTGACTAAGAGGGTGGTCAAACACTGGAACAGGCTTCCCAGAGGTGGTTGATGCCCCAAGCCTGTCAGTGTTTAAAGGGCACTTGGACAATGCCCTTAATATCACACTGTAACTTTTGGCCAGCCCTGTAGTGGTCAGGCAGTTGGACTGGATGATCCTTGTAGGTCCCTTCCAACTGAAATATGCTATATGAAAAGAAACAGAAAGTTTTCTACAGAAAGATTCTTCCCTAATTTCCTGAGAATAAAAGTTAATTAATCATCCCTCCAGTATAAATATATTTACCCTTTGGAAAGGATTTACACAACATATCTCTCCAGTCCAGTTTCTTACCCTTTAGCACCTGTGCAGTGCTAGCTGTCCCCGGTTTTGGTGGGAGGGAGAGTTAACATTTCATAGGAGTTACTTAATGTGGCCTTGGCCTCTCACCTTATATACAGCATCTGTGATCAATCAGCATTTTCCTTGTTGCTTCATGCCTGCTGCTCCAGATTGGAAGGATTTGCAAAATTTGTTTGTCTTAATCTTTTCCTCACTCCTACTTTTTTTTTTTCTTCCTGTGGATACCATGGGGAGAAAAGATAAAGATAAAAAGCTTTGACTGTTGCACACAGGGCTATGCACTGAAGCATTTTCTTTAACTTACACATAGATACACATCAGGCAGATACCCACATGAGGATTCAGATCTCTCTTCAAACAGCACAGCAAAGTCTTGCTATATGGATCTGCAATGTCATTTGAGAAGGGATATGATTTTGGCTGATTAAAAACATTTTTAGGGCTGGAGAGCAATGAGGTTTGAAGAAGCAATTGATGCTGCCAGGTAAGGGTTCAGGACTTCAACCCCAGAAGTCCAGCACAGTCTATCCAGACAGCATTGCTGTAATAGCAAGGGAGCTCTGTGAGCTAGTCAGTCATAACACTGTGCCATGCTCCATGGGGATGACAGACACTAAATAAAGTTTTATACCCAGCAATACACAGAACCCCAGGATGGGTCAGGCTGGAAGGGATCACACTGGCTCATCTGGTCCAACCTTCCTGCTCAGGCAGGGTCATCCCAGAGCACATGGCAAAGGACTGTGTCCAGACATGTCTGGAATATCCCCAGTAAGGGAGACTCCACACCCTCTCTGGTCTCTGTTTGAAAAGTTCTCCTCCTGTCCAGGTGGAACTTCCCGAACATCAGTCCCTGCCCATTCCTCGTGTGCCACTGCTGGGCCCCACAGAGCAGAGCCTGATCCCTGCAGACAGGGACAGACAGGGACAGACAGGGCTGAGGGCCCCTCTCAGCTGGGGCTCCTTGAGGCTGAACATCCCCAGTTCCCTCAGCCCTTCCTCACCAGGGAGATGCTCCAGGCCCTTCTTCATCTCTGCAGCCTCCACTGGACCCACTCCAGGAGTTTCCTGTCCCTCTTGTACCAAGAAGCTGAGAACTGGACGCTCCAGATGTGCCTCACCAGAGCTGAGTAGAAGGGCAGGATCACCTCTCTCAACCTGCTGGCAATGCTTTTCCTAATGCATCCCAGGATTCCTGAGACCTTCCTGGCCACAGGGGCACGCTGCTGTCTCATGGACAGCTTGATGTCCACCAGGATGCTCAGGCCCTTCTCTGCAGAGCTGCTTTCCAGCCTATGGAGGTGCAAGGGGTTAATACAAACTGCTGTACTTTAACAAATACAGCATTTTCCTTAGCAAAATCCCTAGGAACAGTCTCCTCCCCACAAGGACCAGCTGGCTCAAAGAGAATCTGTGCTTTTGAGTGAGGGCTCTCATTGCCCATCTTAAAACAAGGCACAAAGCACTGGCTGACATGTGAGTGGGACCACTGCTGAGGCAGTTTTTAATTTAGCTTTAAATGCAGTTAGGCTGTCCTTCCCCTGAAGATATTCTGCACTGTATTGTCCCTGTCACCCATTTCACTCTGACACCCAAAAATGTTCAGCAAGATTTAAATCAACCAACCCATGGGACCATGGAATCACTCTACATCCCAACGCAGCAGGTCCTAAATCTTTTGAAGAATTTGAAGAAGACGGGATCTCAAATACTGAATGGTTTTGTCTCTTTGAGCTTCAGGAAAGACAAAGCAGGTGAGCACTGAGGAAAACCAGGGAGCTCCAGTTCACACTGAAAAGGCCAAGGGAACACAAGATGCTTTTCCTTCTTCCTCTAAGCATGCAGACCTCCATCTCAAAGAGCACAGGAACTAACCACAGACCTGGAGACACCACAAAGGCCTGGCTGGGTAATGCTCTGAACTTCCTGCACCACGTTCCTTCACTGCCAGGGTCAGGAGTGTCAATATGGTACAGTAATAGCAGAAAAAAAAAAAACAAACCACACACATGTGTGGATTTGACTTAGCCCCACAACAGTCAAAGCTGGGGCCTGAATATATCAAGTATATGTGGGGGGTTTAAAGCCTATTTCAACTAAGAGCTGTAAACACAGGTTTTAGTTTTCAGATAGTTTACTGCGTGAACAGATACAGTGATAATTATATCAGATTTTAGTAAAATGAGAAATCAAATTGTAAAGCAGTATAGTCCAAAGGTAGCATGTTCACTTTCCTGTATGGATTAAAATAACTTAAATACTCACTTTTCCATCTTTATCCACTGCCATAAGTAAATGAAAATCAATTCATTTATTTCTACTTCCTATGGATTCCATCACACTACAATCCATTGTAACCAAAGCAACCACAAACTACTGCATCCAGTCCAATGGGTGTGACAAAAAAAAAAAAGCCTGACAAAAATCCACAAGAACTAAGTGCTGCTGGGAAGTTTTCCTTTCCTTACTCTGATCACAGAGACCACAGCAAAGATGAGGAGTTGATTTATATAGGCCATACATGGTCAAGAAGAGCTTCAGTTTGTCATTTCTGACTTGAGGGAGGAAATATGGCTTGGAAAATACAGAATACTGGTATAGTGGAAAGCCAATATCTGCTGGTAAGAAGGGTGAGTGGAAATGTTGTAGGGACACAGACCCCAAGAATGCTTTACCCAAGTGTTACCTCTTTCCTCTTCCAGCCAGAGTATCAGCCAGTCACACACTTCTGCAATCACGTTTAACATTGACATTTCCAGAGAGCTGAATTTTCTCTCTCCTTCCCTTCTGCCCCTAACAATCCCCTGCAGCTGTGGCACACTCAGGAGTGTGCTTTGAAGAGTTTAGATGCTCATTTTGGGCAGCTTGGGTCTGATTTCCAGCATCAACAGCAGAAGAAATTGGTCTCGAGCCATGACTTTGGAAAAGGCTTTGAAAAAGGCTCAAACTTTTTATTCTGTTGATTCCTATGAAGCTTAAAGCCTTTATCCATACAAATTTCTGGCTTTGCCCTAGCCCTCCTCCTCTCCTGACCATTACCACATTACTTCACCCTGGCCAATACAGGTTTTTTCATCAGACTCTGACCCTGATACATTTACCTGTGCAATCCAGCAGGTAGAACAGCAGTGTTGACACACTCTGAATGCTTCCAGCTTTCTGTTTACCACCATCCTCTCATTATCAGCTTCCTGCAACAGATGGACTGTAATTCCACAGGCACAAGAAGAGTCAGTAACTGGGTGGGAGAGGCAGGAAAGGCTGCTGCTTTAGTAGCAGGAACCCAGAGGGAAAAATAAAGGCAGAATGTTGTGGAAGAAATATGGAGACCTATGTTTAAGCATTAGCCCAGTATCAGCCATGAGCATAGCTTCAGCTGGGGCAATTCAGACTGCCTTCTCTTGCCAGTTTTGCCTTTTTTCCAGGGAAATGGGTTCCAAGAGATGCAGCTAAAGACATAAATAAATCTGTTTCAAGCTATGATGTTCCTTTCGTTGGGACGGCACTCATTTTGATAGCACCAGCCACAGTCATCTCTGGTAAGGGTCCCTAACAACATTTCTATCCATACTGCCAGTCAGCTAACATACAGCCTTTCCAAATTTGCAAAGGATCATGTGGGGAATGTGGGGAACTGAGATTAAATTTCATTTTTTCATTGCTTGCATCCCCCAGGAAAAGTCACAATGAACCCCTTTTAGGTTTCTCCATAGGGCAAATAAGCAATAACTAAAAATCATCCAGTGATGAACTCTTCATGTTTTGACAGTTGTCAGCTTTCAAGCTCACCACACTGGAAATGCTATGGTGTTATGCATTCCCTTATCCCCTCTACATGCACCTACAATAATGCATATGGAAGGTAGGAAGCCATGAGGCTGACAATGCAGTGAAAAAACTGCCCCTCAGCTTTGAGCAACATTATGAGTTGGAAAAACAGTTCCAACCCCTAATGGCTAAGCTTTAAAAAGCCCTTCTGAAACCAAAACCAGGGCAAAATACCTCAGATGCAAGAAGAGCAGGATTCTCTCTGACACACAGCAAGCTCTGTTCCTGTGTTCCAGGCAGTGACCCATCAAGAGATGTCACTTCCCAGAGAAGAAAGAGTGGTGCTGTGTCCTGGCAGGGCCAGCACAGCTTGTGGCTGAGTGACAGGCAGCTGTGCTGGCCCTGTGCCAGTTGGGATGAGCCCTCCTTTCAAAAGCCTCAGCACAGCAGCTCACTTTTTTAAGAGAAAAATTAGTCCTGTGGGGTTAGGGACACATCTGAGGTATGAAATAATGTTCTCAGGTGCATATCCAAGCCTGTCTTTCTGCAGTGTTTTAGCCAGGGGTAGCTCTTTTGATGGGGTCAGTGAAGTCTGGTCTCAGCAGAGCTCTCTGAGGGTCATCTGGGAAAAGCCCTGCTGATCCATTTTCTTTTTGTGCTGTGCCTAAAGCTCAGGGGAGCACACAGCAGCACCAAACCCAGCACCACAGCTGAAGAAGAAGACCTTCACCACACCTTTCTGTTGAGATACCCACGAGCTCCAAAGGTTCTTTACCACCACTTCAGCTTTCTTATGTCAATAACTATTAACACTCCAGCCCCTGCTCAGTCATAAAACACAATTAAGCCTGTGTCAGAAAGGACAGACTGATCCATCCTCTGCATTCAAGGTAACTCCAGCCCCAGCTTCACTCCAAGAAGCAACCAATTGCCTCTGGGGCATTGCAGACACCCCAGGTCTTTGCAAAGAGCTGTTCTGAACATCTGAACCATGAGAGAGCTCAGTGTAAGTTTACAGCTTCTGGAGTGTTCCACAAGAGACAGGAGTCTGTAAGAAATGGGACTGATTACGTGGCATCACACATTTATGGGGACAGGATTTAAAGTAGTTTATTTATCTGTGCACTGACACTGTTAATTACAGCTGTTGGTAGCTCAGGGGCTGTGTTAGATGATGCTAATGAATGCATACCTGTGTCTTGTAGGTGTGTGGCTCACTGACCACCTGCAGGAGGGGAGAGTGCAAAGGGATCTGTAAGCTACAGGAAGGCTCCTAGGATACTAGTTGCAAGGAAACACTTTGGGCTGAAATTGAGCCACAGATTTTATCACAGCCAGTCCCTGAGAAGGGAGGCCGTGGATTACCCGCTGGACTGGCTTTGCATCAGAATGTGAATCTCTCCTTCCTGACCAGCTGCCTTCCCTTTGGGATCCAAAGGCTGAAAAATGCCGGTTGGGGCACCTGACAGAGCTGAAGAAGTGTTTGGACCATATCCTCAGGCACATGGTGTGGCTCTTGATGATCCTTGTGGGTCTCTTCCAACTCAGTTTATTCTGTGATTCTGCAATTTCCCTGAAGGAAATGAGAAGCTCTGAATAAGTTCCTCCTCAGAGCCATCAACCAATTCCCTCTCCAGTGATGGGAAGGGCCACAGAAACAAAACAGTCAGACAAAGCCCAGTAGGAGCAAGGGACAGGAACCAAAATCAGCAAACTCGATGGAAAATCCAGGAGGAGTGATCTTCTGAGAATTGCCATTACAGGATCTCTGAGAAATATCAGATACCTCAAACCTACCAGGATGGCAAACCTAGGACCTAATGGCACATATTTACTGCCCAAGACAAATCTAGACAAAACTATTACTACAAAGGTGGATGTGGATAATAAAAATCAAGATACTGGCAGAGGTGCCAAATCATTGCTGGATCAGGACAGACTTTGCAATGCTGCCTGGGTGTCCCTATTGTTGATACTATAGACACTTGGGATTGAAGGTCCTTTCAAAACATGACACCCAACAGTTTTCCACAAAAAAGAATTGTACACTCTGAACAATAGCAGGTTCAATTTTAAAGAAGGGGTAAAATGTACCAAATGAAAAATAAGGTCCTCAGACTCCTCTAGAGCACCTTTAAAGCCTAACTGCATTGCTCAGTGTCACAGAGACCCTGGTCACTGCCACCCCAAGCTGTTCACACGGCTAAGCAAACAAGTCAGCAGTCATATTTACCACAGCTCACCCTGTACATATGCAAAGGTGAATGGAGGTTCAGATAGATGTCAAACACAGTCAGGGTGAGCAATCAGTCATATCCACACATTGGCAATCACATCCAACCCTCTCACTGAACTTTAAAGAAAAGTTTCAGGATGAAAGTGCCCTACACAGAACTGCTTTAGTCATTATAGCAAAGCAAAAGAAACCTGACTTCATGTCAGTCCTATTCAGGGATCAAATTCTATCAAAGTCTCAACAATCCCTACTGTCTTCCAAATTACCTCATCACCAAAACAAAGTTCTTTCTCCACTTTTTAGCAGTTTCCTGAGTGGTTTTCTTTGCTCTTGACCATATGTAGCCTTTACTGATCACCTCTTCTCAATCAGGTCTGCTCTCCAACTTCTCTCTTTCATTTGCTAAAATAGGATGGATTCCCACTGCTTCAGGGGATATCGATATCTTATGGCTCACAAGGAGGAGAAAATGACAAAACGTCAGAGGATTGCTACGTGCAGAACCACTGCTCTCTACTCCTTACACAGCAACTAGCCCCTCCTGTCTCACAGTGAGCAGGGCATGGATGCCTTCCCGGTGTGCCAGGCTGAGGGCACAGGCACAGACAGCTCCTTCCTTGTGGGACAGAGGCATCTAGTGGCTGAGCGCTGAAAGACCGGGTAAAGCCACCCAACACCAGTCAGGGATGCGTTTGTAGTTTAAGTGATAAGAAGATATGTTGCCACAGAGCTGTTCGGCTGTTAAGTGCTCTGCCCAGGTTCACCTGCCATAAAGCAAAATATAAGCACATGGCACCAGGCAGAGCAGCCCAGAGAAAACCCTCGCAGAGCCCAGGCTGTGCCGGGTGCTCGGGCAGTGTGCTAGGGAACACAGGCACCAGCAGCCCCCAGCACAGCTGCCAAACTCTCAGAAAAGGGAGGCTCAGCCTCTCCCGCCCAGCTGTGTCCAGCTGTGTCTTTGTACTTGATAACCTGCAACAGCGTAGCTCCATGAATAATCCTCTCCTCTGAAAGCTGCTGCAGTTGATGTCTGCTAGCTTTGAGAGCCACTGGGTCACCCTGCCCTGGTCATACTCGTGACACTGTCCAAGGCTTTACAGACATCCACTAGGGCCCTTTTCAGATGTTGTGGGGTTCTTTTTGGTGGACCTCACACGGCTGGGAACCTACCCCCTGGGCCCTTGGAGGAGGTTCCCTCTCGTGAGGTCTTTGCCAGGGATGAAGAATGAGCAGGACTATCTGTTTCTTGGTCTTCAGGCTGTTGTTTATTTTTCTCTTATCTTAAGTTCAGCACGCCGTCTGCACACCAGACTTAGCGTATGAGAAACAAGGCACAAAATGGACCCCAAACACCCCAAACCAAGGACTTTTAAAGCTAATCAGTCCAATTGCTTTCTAACACATATCTTGTTTTTACTTTTCTACCAATAACTTCTACTAACCTACTCACGTAGCATCTATGTTACTACTATCTCTAACCAATGACCTTGTGTCACTAGCACTACAGAAAATGGAGTGGAAGAAGAACAAGAAGGAGAGGAGACAACACCCAAAATCCTCCATCTTGTCCCTTATTCACTCTCATATTAAAATCCTAAAACCCTAAATTCTTCACCCTGTGACAAACTCCTACTACTACTGCTACATACTACTGCTATCTAGTTTACACCTGTATGCTCCAACTCATCCCAAAGCCTTGGCAATTTTTTCCCTGGGACAGAGGTTAAAAGCAGTGTTCTGCTGAGAATCAGGGCTTTCTAAAATTGTCATAGAAACATTCCCTGTACCCTGGATTCCAACAAGATACCTGTCATCCAGCCTGAATAGTCCTGGCCCAGCTACTTAGTCCTTGCACCTAAGTCATTCCACACAGCTGAGGATCTCTTTTTTGGCCACCTTAGTCCTATGGCTTGTACCTCCTACTTCTAGTTGTGCTATCTTGTTTGGATGAGATCAGGACATAACACAGTATGTGAGATGCAGGTGAGCCACATATAACACATATAACAGCATTCCTAGTTTTATGTGCTTTTCCCTTCCTACTTTAATTTTTTTTTTTTTTTGGCTTGTGAGCAATGTTTTCACAGAAGTACCTACTACAGCTCTGAGATCTGAGACTAGATCTGAGATCTGAGATCAAGACTAACTAGAACAGGTCAAATTATGTGACCAATACTTAGCCTTTAATCTCTTCATACAAGCTGCTAAAAGAAAAACAATCAATGCCATCCATAAAATGGAAAAAAATACAGTAAAGTAAAATGCTTATCCCTCTAAAAGGAAAAAAATTCCATTCATAATGCTGAGATATAGCACTTGCCTCACCTTCCAAATCCAAGCTACTTAGCTTCAAAACGGCATTAAGATCTTCAATTTCTTGATGGAGGTTTGCATTTTTACTGAGATCAAATATCGGGAGCTGTGGCTCTAATATTAAAGAATGGCAAAGTTTCTACAGTTATCTCTAGTTTATACATAGCACCATGGCAGAAACAACATCTGATATTCAAAATTGTTACTTAAATGAAGAAAAGGGCATCTTTGATTTTGATCTTTTACATGTCCTAGGACACTTTGGACATCAATCTTAAGTATGCAGTATCTTTAGCTATGCTGCTGCTGAATAAATAATGTGTAAGAGAGGCTAATGAATACAGCTGGGAGGCTTCTTGCTTTTGCTCTGTGCTGTCTGAAACAGGAACACAAAGAAGCCACCACCAAAAAGAAACAAACCAAAGCAGAGATGGGGAGATAAACGCCACAACTTGGATTACACCTCTTAAATGTCCACAAAAATCTCGTATTGCAGTAGTTCTGTGATGCAGTAGCCCTGCTGAGACATCCCTTGGGCAATTTTTCAGCAGATGAAACCCCTCCCACCGCCCAAGTACTTTCCCAGTACATTTTTCCAGGACGTTCTCACACACCTTGAGGATGACCATGCTCTCTTCCACACAGCCTCTCAAATTCCTTTTCCTAGCTGACAAGGCTACGAAGGACACTTTACCCTTGCTCACTGCGCTCCCTCACATGCGAAAGGAGAGCAAGCAACCCTCACATTCACTGTTATGGGGTTACCATGCCAAGCCCATCTGGCTCACAGCTTGGAGCCTGCTGTGTGAGGTCGGTCCGACCCTGAGAGGAGGCTGTGGAGGCGGGGCAGATGGCAAACTACCACTTCGGAGAGGCCACCTGCGAGTCCGCACCGACAGTGCCCCCATCGGGCATTGAGATTGCCTCTAGGTGAGTTTACAGAACCGATGGATGCCTGCAGCCAGTGAAGGACAGCCTCCAGCAGGAGACAGCTCCTCTCAGGAAGGGATGTTTCAGTATGCCCTCAGGCAGGATGCCACGTAGTATGCCAGCAGCTGTAACATCTGTCAGAGATTTTGGTTTCGTATCCTCAGTGGAATGAGGAAGGAGCAGACATCCAGGCATGCTGAGGTTTTCTTCAAGGAGGACTGTGAAACATCCATTTCATTCACATAATCCACAGATATGCTGCCAGTCCAGTTGGGACTACCAACAGCCAGGATTCCTATGTTGCTAAAATTTAGTAAGGATTTGTCTTTTAGACAATGTTGTGGAGCAGAAAGTATTGCACCCTTTAGTTTTCTCACAGGTAGAAAGATTTGGGGAGAGCTATTCAACCACTGATTGCAAGTCACTTCAGAGACACATGTTTCTGGGGATAACTGTGATGCCAGGAAGGCTACTAAAGATTGCTTTCTCACCACTTTCTCTGCGCTCTCGTAGCTGCATCCACACAAAATTCCTCTCTACATGTGTTCTGAACAGATCTGCTTTAATAGCTTTTAAATTTTTTTTCAGAGAAAGCAGCATGACCCTTTTCAGACAAAGCAAACAAACAGACCCACCACTCCCAAAGAGCCCGAAGTGACTGGGATTGCAAGAACACAGGAGCAGCTTCCCTCTCAAGATCACTTCCTTCTTTCATTCTCTGTTCTGCATAGGCAGGTTACTAAGGATGAATCATTAGTCTTTTACTTGGGCTCTGAGTGAGAGCTGCAGCCTGGATTTCTGGCCTCATCCTGGCCAGCAAGCAGCGCCTCAAAGCTGAAGTGAGCTTGACCAATTAGAAAATAATATAATGAGACATAACTCCTTGACAGGGTGGTGAAGAGAACAGGCAGGATAATTTGGGAGAACCATCTTTGTCTTTAAGTGATCGGCAAAAAAAATCTAATGTGAGGAATCAAAGAAAGACTCTGAAGCTGAAATGCTGTGCTTTATGCTGGAAGTTAATACTGAGCTGTGCCTGAGAGAAGGAGGGCAATGGATATTGCTTTGACCTGCAGATGGAAGACCATAATACAGGGCTGTGAATTTGGCCTTAAGCAGAAGACTCCACGTTATTTTTTGCTGATGCTAGAGCCGCCTCCCTGAATACTAAAACTGCAGTCCATCTCCCAGCCTTGAATGCAAGGCAATGTTTATATGATTAAAATTCACTAAACAAGCAAACCTGAGTGAAAAAAGAACTGAAAGAAAGCATAATTGTGATTCCCTCTTTTATGCTTGTTTCTCACCATATTGTGAAATAATTTACTTTTTTCCTTTGAGGTCAAATTTTATTGATTATAATAAAGAATGGACATATGGACAGAAAACCAGGATCCCTTATATAATACAACTGTCACAGGCATGAATGCAGCAGTCAGGGTGTTCACAGTCACCAACAAGTAAATTCTTAGAGCACCAGTTTCACCTAAACCCACCCAGATGGATTCAGCTCCTACAAGGGGCAGTGTCACTGCACTTAGACCTTGACAAGCCATCAAGAGCTTCAAGCTCAGCCTCATCCCTTTGCACTTCCCTGACAGACACACATGCAAGCCTGCAGTGCTAGAAGTGCTGGGGAGCCCCAAAGCCACACCTGCCACACACTTCAGCAAGCCACACCTCAAGCAGGGACATCACAACTCATCTCAGGTCCATAGGGTCAGAAGAAAGGGAGCTGGGCACGGTGTTACACTGAGCAGCAAGGCCTGATTGAGGAGCACAGCACACAAGGACACGTGAGCCCAATGAATGCTACCTGGCAGCACAAAGTACATTGTATGCGGGTGGCTGCACAGGGGCACGCTGCCCCACGACGACAGCAAGGAGACCCCCAGCAGCATGGCAGCACAGTTATGTTGCACTTGGGAGGAAAACTGCTCAGGCCTACGAGTCATGGGGACCTAACCTCTTCATCAGGAAGATGCAGCTCAGCCAGCACAGGTGAGATGCAGCAGCTCAGCAAGGCACAGCAAGGAAGAGCCCCTGTCGCCCATCCAGGCTGGGTCCCACCCCAAGTGAGGAAATGCTGCTCGGAGGGGGAGCAGCACTCAGCACATTCTCCTTGGGCTCACCCTCTGTCAGCTTAATGCCAAACCCACGTGCTGCCCATCCATTGAGGGCTGCTGCAAGGGGCCCCTAATCCCACAGGGCCTCCGAGCCCATGCAGCTGTGAAAAATGCATATTATATGATTGGCTTTTCGCAAATATTAGAATGAGTACTATATGTGTTATGTTGGAAAGGTATGTTGTATTAATCTTTTGTAATGTTGTGTTAATCTTTTAAATGTAGGTTTTTGTTAAGACATAGTATTAAAATAGAAACCATGTAATGTAAGATAACTTTTACTAACTCAAAGTATGTACAAGATAACAAAAAAAATTCTTCACCTAAAGAAAACAACACAAAGACACCAGGAAAGAATTATTGCTTCCTTATCTTTACCTTAGTAGACACCCCGGAGGCAAGACGGGATTAACCAAGAAGCAGACATTGAACAGAAGACACCCTTTGTTTGAGAGGAATGTTTGAATCATGTATGAAAGAATATGAATATGCAACAAGTTATTGCTTTTAAGGGGTAACCCTTATTAGTGCGGTGTGCTTTTTCCCATTGAGAGAAGCACCCGGACAGCCGTAATTCTTTGCTTTTTATTTTCTCTTTTATTGTCCTAACCCTAATTATCCCAATTTGTATTATCCTAATTTTTATTATTAAACTTTTAAAATTTTCACAAAGAAGTCAAGTGTGAAGCGTTTTTCACACAGCAAACTGAACCAAACCCCACACGGACCCCCGAACACCACAAGGCCACCTGTAAGGGGCCCAAAATCTCACAGGGCTCCTTAAACCAGACAGAGACAATTACCCTCAGCCCCACAAGGCCACCTGCGAGGGACTTTACATTCCAAAGCGCTCCCTAAAGCACACAGCCTCACCAGCAAGGGGCCCTAAAAACCCCACAGGGCTAGCTGCAATCGGCCTCTTGATGATCAGCTACACGATCAGCTGCAAGGGACCTCAGCTCCACAGGGACAGAAGCTGCTGCAACACGCCCTGACCCCCACAGGATGGCCCGGACAGTGCCGCCGGTCCCCGCAGCGCCAACCGCGGGCCCCGAGCCCGCCCCTGGCGCGGGAAGCGGCGAGCGGCGGCCTCGGCACCTTCCGGGGCGGAGCCGAGCCGAGCCGAGCGGAGCCGAACCGAGCCGAGCGGAGCCGGGCCGGGCCGAGCGGGACGATGATGGCGCAGCGGGCGCTCCCCAACCCCTATGCGGACTACGACAAGTCCTTGGCCACCAGCTACTTCGACGCGGCCGGGCGGGTGAGCGGGGCTGGGGTGAGGCGGCCGAGGGGATCCGCCCCGGCCGCGTAGAGCGGAGACCGCTGTGGTTACAAACGCGGTTCCCCGGCTGTGCCCGGTGTACCGGTGCCCACCCGCCTGCTGGCGTTGCCTTCACGTGTGGTGGGTTTTCTCTCCGCAGCTGAGCCCCGAATTCACGCAGCGGCTGAATAACAAAATCAGGGAGCTGCTGCAGCAGATGGAGAAGGGCCTCAAGTCCGCCGACCCGCATGACTGTACCGCGTACACTGGCTGGACAGGTAGGGTCGGATCCCATGGAGCAGCAGCTCCCTGGAGCACACCTCTGGATCAGGTCCTGGCAGACCGTGGGGCTTTGGAATGGTCGCAGTAGATCCGTGTCAAGAATGGCACTTGCGTATGTTTTAGTCCATTAGAACAAGGGGATGTCTTCCTCTGGACTCCCCGTTTTTGAAGCAGGTTTCGTGCCGCAGAGGGAAGACCCCAGTGTCACAGGGTAGGATTGGGTCTAGTCTTGGTTAATAGTGCTGAACTTACACAAAGGAGAAAGCTGGCACTTGTTTGAGTAGACATGGGAGCCTTCAAAGGGACAGGCTCCAAATCCAGCCACGGTGGGGATGATGACAACAAAACCAGTGCTCCATGAAGTAGGCAGGCGTACATGGTAAGTCATTTACCTGCAAGGAGCCCTTGCATCTGGCAGCGGTGAGCTTAATGGCCTGAGATAATGTCTATCTTTTTTGTTCGGGCTGAATTTTATCTGATGACATTGTATGATTGGCAGATTGCTGCATTCCTGTTCCCCAGGCAGTGCCACTCCACTTAGTGAGCACTAGTTTTGCTCCTGTGCCTGTCAGAAGGAGCAGAAATACTAATGTGAGTATAACAAAGTGTGGAAGCCTTCCATACTAACTCGTGTGCAAAGCTTCCAGGAGCTTGTCTTTCTCCTATTCTGCATTTTCAGCCTGGTTTTCCTTCCTTGGCAGTGTGCCCTGCTTTTGCCTCCCTGTTTCTACCCACTGGTGCCAGGGAGGACACACCTTTCTCTGTGCCCCAACTTTAGCTGCTGCTGTGTGCTTTGCCATCTATCCTGCCTTCTGCGCTGTGCCAGGCCCTATGGAAAGACCCTAGGGTAGTTGAAATCAATCTCATGCTTGCTGCAAGATTTTTTTGGTGCTGCTTCTTTTCTTTTTGCAGTACACTGCAATCTTAAATGGCAACTTTCTACAGTACAATCTGGGTGTGGCTGGCTCTTGTGTGGGTGCTGTGGAACTCAATGCCAACAGTTTGCCTGCAAGAGTGGTGTTCACTGCGTTGGTGCTAAACTAACGTTGCAGCTTGATGACAGCAGTGCTAGAAATGCCTTCTTCCAAATTTTAGTAAGGCAGACAGGCACTGAGAGCACTCAAGAGCGGTTAATAAGAAATGCTAGGATGCCAGTATTAAATTCCAGCGTGGGAGAACATTGATTTCATCAGCTGCTGTCTTGGCAGCACTCTGCTCCTGCTGTCAGTGAATTTATACATTTCTGCTGAGTGGTGGCTGATTTCACCTTGGGAGGCATGTTCAGTTTTCCAGTCTGTGTGATCCTGTGCTGAGGATGAAAAGCACTGCTTGGGTAAAGGTGGTCTTCAGTCATGATTACAGAGTCTGCCTCTGGCCAGAAAATTCAGGAGGCAAAGCATGAGGATAGTTGATGTTAGGAGTACTCTTAAAGTCTTTGGGGAGAAGGAAAATGCTTTCCCCAGAGGCTGTGTTCCCTTTCTTAAGGTGGTCCTAAGGTACTTCATGTGGGAAAGTGACTGCAGTTATGAAACAGTGGTTGAGAACTCTGGTTCAGGATTTCAGTTTGTTTTCATCTGAAAGGGAGTTTCTCAAAAGGGATTCTTCCCTTTTCTTGCCAGAGGTCATTCCTCAATGGGCACACAGCCTTCTTGCCTTGGCTAATAGGAGAAAATCCATGGACAGATTTCCTGGAAGTCCCAGCCAGCATGGTGAAGTTTGCAGATGTTACACTATAACTTTGTCACCCTACCTTCTTTTCCAATTCTAGCTATGTTAATTTATTCAGAGCTGGTTTCCAGAGACAAAATTAATTGGGCCAAGACAGCAGCTTTTTCCTGTAATTGCTTGTGTAGGAAAGGCTTGTTGAGTATCTCCTCATGTGAATCATTGCCCAGCAGTCTGAAATCAACCCTCACTCTCGTGGCCACTAATAAGAGAGATTTGAAATATGGCTCTCTTGGCACAAACTCTGCATGCAGTGTAACATACTTGAGTGTACTACATTACACTCAGTAATACACAGCATATGCTGCTATTTTACTTTGGGGGTTGTGTCTTTCCCAACACACTTGACGCAGCCCTGTCCCCCAGTGTGCACTTGTGCCAGGGAAGCCACGGCTTCTTGGCACATGAAGTTGGAGCAGAGGGAGGGAAAGGGCTCAGATTTTCAGCTCAGAGGCAGTGAAAACACACTTTGGATCAGGATCATCCAGCGTATGGCTGAATGCCCTCCAAACATATTTGAATCAGCTTGTTACTTTCTCATTCAGTTCCCCATAGAGATCAGGGCCCCATAGGCAGCACCTGGTACGTGCCTGGGTACAGACCAGCCTCAGCTGTTGTGTTCTGCTTTGGCTTTCCATCAGTTCAGGGAGAGTTTTTTTGCTAATCTGTTTCACTGGTATCACAGTGTTGACTGAGGGAAGCTGAACTGCTCTAACTAATTCTGAGTCAGAAGCAGTTCAAATCCTGGGAGAAGCACAGAGGCCTCATCCATTTTCAAACAGATTAGCAGGAGGGTACTGAGGGATACCTGTATGCCTGTTGGTGTTTGTGATAGTGCAAAAGGCCTTGCTCCAAAGACTTTCTTGACTGGGAGATGATGGAAAGGGAGCAGAAGGAAACTCACTCCTGTCAGCAGCTGACTGCAGAAGCTGGGATGCTCCTGAGTCCAGTGCCTAGGGGACTGTTGTGTCCTTCCAAGATGATGGGGTATGTAAGGGAGAGATTCACCTTCCTCCACGCTATGGTAGTGCATTTGGAATTTGTTTCCCATGAAAGCATTCCTTTCTCTGGCAACATGTTAGTCATGGAGGGCCTCTGAAACTGCCCAGTGAGTTCAGCTGGCCTGCCCCATTCACAGCCTTTGGCTGGCCCATTGGCAAGTAAGGACAAGGAGCAGGGCTCAGGTATCTTTTGAAAGGAAAGCCATGTAAGAATGAAATTACAACTGAACCAGTTCAGGAAAACTGGAAAAACACTTTTCATTCACTTCAGTGCAATATGTTCATTTTAACCTCAGAGAACCCAGAGAACTTACTTTTAGTAAGGTCTCTTTTATTCCTGTTCAGAAAAATGGAAATCCTCAGATAATCCCTACAGAACAAGAGAAAGTGAGGCTGCATTTGCTGAGAGATAATAGAGTGCCTTGGGTCACTCACATAAACCACATTCCTGCCAAATGCTTGGTGGGTAGTTTTTGTGAAATTTCTGTTCTTGGAGACAGTCAGTGTTTGACTGGACAAGGCCCAGAGCAGTGGCATGCAAATTTGAGGTTGACCCTCCTTTCAGAGACTTGGAGCAGATCACTGCTGATCCCTGCTAACCTAATCTGTTGTAGAATTTTGTGATGGGGTAAAAAGTTTTACAGAAGAAGCTCTGTTACCCAGGTTTTAAGGCAGGATAAATGCTTAGGCATCCTGGATAATCATGCAGTAGGAAGATAAGCTGCAAACTGGCTCCCCAACCAGTTCTGAACATGGACTTGCAGAGATATCTCACTGTTGCATGAAGTATGGCTTTGGCATGCATTTAGGAGTGCAAGGTAGCATCCCATGTGTCTGCACCAGCAAGGATGCTAATTATCCTTTGAGCTGGGCAATAAAGCTGGGCCATCCGTGCTTTTTTACCCTATGCCTGACTTAATAAAATGGCATCAGCTGTCTCACTAGAGGCTTCATCACTGTGCAGAGATAGGTTTCTGCTTCTTCCCTCTGTGTTTGACATCCTGCTTTGAGGCTGCTGGCTGATTTGCTGCCCTGGGTCAATGCAAGATCTCTCAGATCTTTATGACTCTAGATGGTTGGTTTGGAACAAAATATCCTCTTGCAGCAACCTCCTTTCCTTAGTAGAAGGAGCACAGCTCAGCTCCTGCTGGGCAAGAAGGCATGTTTAGAACAGTCTAAGGGCATAACTTGCTTGCAAAGCAAGCTGCTTGCAATCCAACAAAAGAGCAAGTCTAAACTTGCAGAGAAGTTGAGGCACAGCTTCTCTTTGATCAACAGAATGGTCATATGGATGAGATACTCTTTCTGCCTACTGCAGAGCTTCAGCTCACATTTCTGCCTACTCCAGAGCTTTAGCTCACAAGCAAGACCTTTCCTGGTGTTTCCAGCAATGCCTGCTCTGTCGAAAGCAATGGTTGCTGAAGTCAGGGCATCAGCACAAGCTGGGTGGTGCAAACAATTCCATCTCTATGTACACCATGTACTCTGCTGCCCCACTGTAAAGAAATCTCTAATGCAAAGTAGCCCTCTGCACCTACTGTATGGGAGGATGAGAGGAGAGAGGTGGTGTTTTACTGTCCTTCTGAAGGTGTTGACTAAGCAGGCTTTGTGAGACATGCAGAATTGACTTTGGCCTCCTGATTCCCTGCAGTGAGCAAGCACCTTGGGCATCAGCACTCAGCTCCTGTGTAATGGCTTTCTGCATGCTGGAGGTGGCTGTTTCAGTCATCAGAGCCCTGTTGGTCTGTCAGCAGCATGTGTTCAGTGCAGCCCTGTACCATCAAGGACTCTGATGCATTCCCCATCTCATTTGGCTCTGCAGCACGGCCAAGAAGCAAAAAACTTGGACATCTGAGAAGCTACAGAGAAGAAGGTCCAGTAGTAAACAACCAACAGAACAGAGCCCAGACATCTTTGGCAGTAGCAGGCCACAGGCAGACACTGTATGGCAGTTCTGCTTGGAAACAATCAGAGGTCACAAAATTAGGTCACTGAACACCAGACCTCCAGGGCACACAGAAATGGAGCAGATCCACAGCCTGCCTAGCTCCATGTGTGTGGTGATGCCATGTTTGTATACCACTTAAAGCATGCCAAGCAAACACCCAGTCAGTCCCAAACCTACCCAGGTTGTGGTGAGGGTGAGTTGGGGTAAGGAGGATATTGGAGAGGGAGTGAGGCAGAGCTGTGGAAGAGCTTCTGCAGAGCAACACTGCCTTAACTGAACCAAGGTCACTTCATGGATACTCTTGTCTCCAACCTGCACTACCTCTGCCTGCATCTTGGCTCACAGGTTAATACAGGACATCCCCACCCAGGTGACTGTGTTTCGTATCCCTCTTCTTGTGCCTGCCCTCCTCTGCTGCTTTGTCCCCTCTGGGGCTCACAGATGGCAGCAGAGGGACCAGCAAGCTGAAGGCAGCACTGCTTGCACCCTTCTGATCAGTCTGGGAGTAAGGAGTTCCTTGAGGAATTGTGTTGATTTGGCAGGGCCTGATTTTTTGGTAGGGGTGGAGGGCCACAGGGGTACCTTCTGTGAGAAGCTGCTGGAAGCTTCCACCATGTGTGACAGTGCCAACCTCTGATGGCTCTGCAGATGGACACGCTGCTGGCCCAACAGAGGTTGGTAACTCCTGTGTGATGACATACTTAAGAAGAAATCAGAACAGGGCACACAGATTTCCCCAGGGTGGGGCGGCACCGTGGCTGCGGCCATGCTGGCACGGCCTGTGGCAGTGCCCCGCTGCGGCCGCCGCCGTGCCGGCACTGCCAGCCCCGAGCCCTGCCTGCCTGGCCACCCTGGCTGGCCACGCTGCGGCTGAAAGGGCAGGGCCAGGGGTGGCAGTGGCACTGCTCCTTCCCAGCTCCCCACGTGAGGAGAGGCGTTGAACAGGCCGGTGGCACCACGGTGGCGGCGGGGCGGCCTGGCCAGCGGTGGAAGCGCGATGAGCGATTCCCTGACACGGAACCCAGGTGAGATCAACTTCTCACCGCTGCGCAATCTCGCAAGGATCTTTGCATCGGTGGAACTTGGTGACTTGTGGTACCTACAGGCAGCAGTTTTTCTTCTAGTCAGAGAAGAGGAGGAAGTGAGGACACGTGGGCAGAGACATGGCAGCACCAAGGCCAGTGGAAAGAAAGAGGGGAGGAGGTGCTCCAAGCGCCGGAGCCGAGATTCCTCTGCAGGCCGTGGCGAGGGCCATGGTGGAGCAGCTGTGCCCCTGTAATGCACAAAGTCCACAGGGGATGCAGAGATCCACCTGCAGCCTGTGGGAGAAGTGCTCACACCAGAGTGGGTGGGTGCCAGAGCAAGCTGTGATGCAGGGGAGACCCAAAGAGAGTGAGAGGGCTCCTGCTTCCAGAGATACACAGAGAGAGGGTCCTTGCTTCCAGGCTAGAGCAGCCTTTCCTTAGAGGACTGCAACCCCTGGACAAGTGACCCATGCCACAGCAGTTTTGGAATGACTGTCTCCTGTGGGAGGGACCCCATGGCACAGCAGAGGAAAGATTCCTCTCCCTGAGCAAACAGAAGAAGATCTTGAGTGACAAAGTGACCAAAACCCCCATCTCTGTCTCCCTGTGCTGTCAGCAGGAGGGGGTGAGGGGCTGGGGGGGGAGAAAAGTGTTTTAAAGGCTTATTTTACTTCTCATTATCCCCCTCTGACTCTGTTAATAATAAATTTACTTTATGCCTTTAAATTTGAACCTGTTTTGCCCTTAGAGTGTTTCTTTCTCCCAATCCTTATCTCAACACATGAACCCTTCATTAATTTTTTCCCCCTGTCCTCTGCCCAACTATAACAGAAGAGGGTGAGTGAACAGCTTTCATGGGTACCTGGCATTGCCAGTATCAAACGACAACAGGAATGAATTAAGAAAACTGGCTTTAGATGCAGTTTATAAGACCTTTCAGTATTAAATAAAAAGGAAAAGTGAATGTTTTGGGAAAGCAACTTCATCCTTTAGTACAGGTCAGTGGTTTTTTAGAGTCTTTCCAAAGATGCTTGGGCCTGGGAGGAATGGGGGTGAGAGATGTTTTAAAAGAGGAGAGGCAAAGAAATCAGAGGAAAACAATGCTGAGATTTACTTTCTAAGAATTCAATCCTTGCAGTGGTCTTGGCAGAGTACTTATATATTTGCATAATTAGGGTGGTACGGCAGCAGTGGGAGTAGAAACTACTTACAAAGCTGAAAGTTGTATATTAAAGCAGATAAGTCAAGAGTGCAAGTTGTGCTCAGACAGCTATCAGGCTAATAAGAGTGTAGAAGATGTGCTAGGTACTAAATAAATCAAGGAGAGTCACTTGACATTTTCTAGCTGGGAAAGGAGAGTTCCCCTTTAAAGAAGGGCTTCATATCCACATCCTTATAGACTTGAGTGATGGCAGTGTACAGCTGAGCTCTCTCTAGAACTGCTAGCACTGAATTGCTTAGAGAGAGGACAAGGTTATTAGCTTCAGCAGGAAATGGAAATTTTATACGTAATGTACATGTGGAATTGAATTGTCTGTAACATGAAGCTTTGGAGATTACCCATGCAAAATGAGAAAATTATCCAAGTTTGAAATTGTCCTCAGTACCTTGGACTGCAATTTTGCAGCACGCTTGCCCCCTTGACCTTAACACATCAAAATCTGCAGAGATTGGCTCTATTAATTTAGGCTTAATGCAGGACCTGAATCTTCTTAGAAATGGTTATTGTTAAAGGGAGAAATAAGCTCTTCTCAAAGTGATGTAGGCCAGTAACTTTCTTAAGTGCAGGTTTAAGGATGGCTCCCAGATCAGAAGGATGGTTCAAGTGTGACAGGCCTGTCAGGCACAGACTTACTGAGAACAACTCATTTACCTACTGAAAGCTTCAAGAGCTGGGTGAAGACAAAGCAGACAGAGGCAAAGGACAGCAATTGGTATGACTGCTCTGTAGCAGAATTGGTTTTGTAGCTGGGCAGTCCATTGGAAACCTCTAGTGAGGACCATGCAGCCTTTTCTAGTATTCCAGGCAGCTGTTTGTGTTTCAGACAAGGGCTGATCTCATGAGTGTTGTGCTGCAGAGGAGAATTGGGCAGTCCCTTTTTTCTAGGATGCACCAGTCCTTGCTGTAGGGCTTGGGACTTGCTCAGCAGCAGGAGATGATCTCCAGGGAACTTGCCAGTGCTGCCCAATGGAAAGAAATTATAAAGAACAATAGAAGGAAATTCAAAAAAAGAGTCAAGTAGGCTGTCTGGATGTCCTAAAGGTGCTGTTTCTCAGTGGTGATGGTGTGTCACTTTTTTTAAAAATCCAATCCAAGCTAAGTGACTCAACCCCTTACCCCCTAAGCATGGGGAAAAAATCGAGAGGGTGACAGCTCAGTTCTGCTCTGTCACAAGTACCATCTGCCCAAAGATGATTGTTTTCCCCTTCGCTGTTGAGCAAAAGTTACAGGTACAGCGTATGGATTTAGGTGGGTTTGTCTAAGTCTCATCTTTCGCTCCTTGCTACTAACATTGTATATAAAATTTTGTGTAATTCTGTGGTGTTCTCCAGGTTTTCCTGGGTCAGACCCTGCTGTTGTCTTGACCTGCCATCCACTCACAAGCATCATCGAGTTACCAGGAGATGACAAAGCAGGCAGGGAAGCTGTGGGTTATGTCCCTGAGAAGCCTGTCTGCAAGGTTTATACCCTGGATGAGAGCCAGACCAGACTTCTAGGTCCGTTGCAGTAACAGAGCAAACATTGCTAGTGGATGCAAGCTTTATCTTCCTTCTGCAGGCATTGCTTTGCTGTATTTGCACCTGTTTGATGTGTATGGAGACCCAGGCTACCTTCAGGTGGCCCAGGAGTATGTGAAGAAGAGCCTGAGGTGCATGACCAGGCGATCCATCACTTTCCTGTGTGGTGATGCCGGGCCCCTGGCAGTGGCTGCTGTTGTCTACCACAAGCTGCAGAACCAGAAGCAGGCAGAAGACTGCATCATCCGGTAAAACACTTGGTTATGTCTTTGACCTGACCTTCCTCTTGCTCCCAGAGCTGCTCTGGGCTTGTATGAGGCACTCTCTGACACATGTGAATGCATTTTGTTGCAGTCTTGTGTGAGAAATAATCCAGTAACGTAGCAAGGCAGCACAAACTTTTCCTGCCCTGGGAAAAGAGGTGGTTTGAGGACAAACATGTTTGCATGGCAGCCTGCAGGCTGGGGAGCAAGGATATTGTTCAGCTGCTATTGCCATCTTAAAAATAATTCTGATAAACACAGGAAGAAAAAAGTGCCCAAATTAAAAACAAAAAAAAAAAACCCAGAAGGTGGGGTTTGATGATTTTTGAGAACATTTTAATTTAGCTTTACAGTCATTTTGATGAAGAGGAAAAATGTGGTGAGATTATTAGATTTAATTTTGGTACTTGCTTCCACTTGTTCTTTATTAGTTGTCTTTGACTTAAACCAAAGATTGACGGCATCCCTTTCAACTGCAGAATGCAGCTGGTTATGATTCATTTATTTCTATTTCCTGCCTTTCCTCGACTGTTTTCACATGTATTTTTGTTGGGTACTTAAGACAAGAAAAGGACAAACAAGCAGGCATAGATCAGCATGTGGCAGAGGAAGGAGAATAGTTAAGGAGATGTAGTTGCAAGCATTTCTCAGTGAAGGGAGATGAGTTTTAGGAAGGTGAGAAACAGCACTGTAGAGAGTTTGCACTCACACATGATCAGCACAAAGACAAAACCCCTGATGCTTCAGAACACTGGCTGCCCTTAAACAGCCATGAGCAAGTGATGTATAATAGCAATTAAAAAAAAGCCACAGGTGGGAATCAGAGGTGTCTGTGTGGTTTGGACACCAAGTTCCACTCCCCTAACTAGGAATAGGCTCTGGTTTATGTAGCTACAATCAGTCTGAGGACAGAACTCTTTCTTTATTCTGTAATAATCTGTGGGTTAGATTCTGCTTTGACAAAGTGGCAGATCTCACTGTGATTAGCATGTTGGCTAACAGAAAGGGAATTAATCTGTCAGACAGTACGGTCAGTTGTGGTCAGTGCACAAACCCCAGGTTGTAAAAACGACCCCTAATTCATGTTTCCTTGCTGAGGTCTCCCCTCCCCATATCCCTCTTGTTCTGCCTATGGTTTGGTGGCAGAATGAATCTCAGGATTAATTTTGCACTGCCATCTAATGGTATCATAAAGTCAGAACACTGGAAATTGGTTTCTTCATACATCTGCAAGGAGGAAAACAGAAAAACGTGACTTTCTCAAATGAACAGTTATACTGTCCTTACTCTGCCACCAATTCCCAGAACAGTTAGCCTGACTGTGCTCATTTAAAATAGAGGATTTCTTGGAGAAGTAGCTCCCTTAATCAAAACTCTCAAATGGTTTTTGAGTATGCTGTTTAGTTATGGAACAATTGCTAAGCTGTGCAGTGCTAGTGCATAGAAAGAGCATTTTTATCAGAGCTGTGGAGAAGAAGGGCTTCTCTGCATTTTGTCCTGTCTTTTAAAGCACTTCATCTTTACAGAGCCAGTGGGGAGAATCCATCAGCCAGGTCTTACTTGCAGTGGAAAAGACAGAAGCTTGCTTTTTCCTAAATGAATTCATGACCAAAAAATGTGCTTTTATGCTCTAGAGAGACTAATGTTTCAGGGCAGCCTATTTTCCAAGAGCCTGTGGAAATCTGAGCCACGTTCTAGGAGACCTCTTTTTCCTGTCACCTCCCACCAATTCAGAAGGTCAAAGCTTTGCTTTCAGAGCCAGTGGTGTACAAAAATCCCATTTTGCTCTACAGCTGCCTTGATTTCCCTCTGTCCAGAAACTGCTGATTGTTGACAGTTGAGGTAATAGGCTGGTGATGTGAATAGGAGTGGCTCTTCCTTTGGGAGACCGCAATTTACCCCACACACCTGAGAAATGCATTCTGCATGCAATCAGTCCAGCAGCACCCAGGCATCTCTTTTTGAATGCATGACCACATTTCAAAAACAGCAGAAACTCCTGGCAGGCTTCCTCTCCTGCTGATCCTGCTTGAAAAGCAGTTAGAGGTAAAGCAGTAATGCACAAAAAACAAGAAAAGTAGGTCCAGTTGCTCCAGATTTCCCCATGAAAAGAAGATATCACATCCAGAACTGAGAAAATCCCTAACAGTGGTATTACAATTCACACATCCATCTATTCCTTCTGACATTTCCTGACATCTCAGAGCTGAACAACATCAGCAGCTTCTCTTCTGGCCACGCTGCTGCCAGGCAGATTCTGTCTGTCCAAACACCTCCTTGGAAACCCTCTTCATCTGCCTTCCTTGGACTCTGCCACAGGCACCTTGAGGAGGCAGCAGGCCTTTCCTTTCAACTCCCACACCTGAGAGAAGAACCCATGCCTTGGGTGTAAAGTCTGTCTCTTGGGTTTCATCTGTGAGAAAAGAAACCTCCCCCATGGAGCAGTCCACATGTCAAGTGGTACAAGAGCCAGTCCACCTTTAGACACTGCTTCTCCTTCAAAATCCCTGTTCACTTTGAGTCCAGTGCCAAGGGAAAAAGGTTTTCTGCCATGAGAAGTCACAGCCCAGCATCCTCTCTACTTGAGGCATTTGGTTGCTTCTTTACTTTGCAACACATCGTTGCAAAGTCCCTGGAGCCCAGGGAGCAAAGGCTGTCAAGGCACCTTTTTTTGTCTTTCACACTGCTGTGGCAGGGAAGCTCAGCACACACAAAGCTTTTCCTGGCTGGCTTCACAGCAGGAAACAGGGAACAGCCTTAAAGCCACTTATGCTGGTATTTTAAAAGTGATGGCACTTTTCAGATTGCTATCTTACAGGTGAACAGAAAAATAAAGCCAAATCCAATCACACTGCTACCTGCTGCCGTGACAGGGAAGGGCATCCAGTCTTTCTGGAAGCGTGATGAGAGGTAAAACAAAGGAAAAATTGCATCAAGAGTGAATTGGGCTACAAAGCACCAGTGTGAAGTGCTGTCAGTCTCTGTTAGCACTACAGGAATATCAGCAGCTTTGCAGTATCACAACAGAGAAGTGGCAAAGAAAATACTTGACTGCAGCAGACCTCACTGTGCACTTGTGGGCTAAAGCCTGGTGCCAGGCAAGCTGTCCTCAGCCAGCCACAGCACTCCCACTTTGCTAAGCTGTCCTCACTGCTGCTCAGTTCTCTCTAGAGGATATTTCTTCCATGTGCCACCACAGCTTGATGTTAAACAACGTGTAGCACTACCTCTTACATAGATTTTTAGCTCATGGAGACACCTTTCTCACCTGACAGCATAGCCCAGGCTATTTACAGTCATGGAGAGGAAGGGGCTTTTCTATCAGGACATTTGAGCATTAGGGATGAGATTTTTCCACATGCCATTAGCACTAGTTTGACTTTCTAGTATTCCTTAAGCAGCCAAATTAAAAGGATAGCCCTTTAATTTGAAAGTAGTGATTTTTGGCAGAGTGTCTGCCTTGCCCATAACATCACAAGGAGATAATGGTGAGCAGCCTTTCCTGAGCAGTCAGCAGCTTTATGCTGACCATTTCTTTCAGCCCAGCTTTCCCCTCTCATGTAGCTTTCCAAGCTGGTGCTCTAAAACCCAAGCACATGGTAGGAGTGCATTGTGAAGAGCAGAGCAGACTGAAGCAATCAGCCAAACAAAAGGCAGAAGGGAAGGATGAGTCCACACTTTGTGCAGCTGGAAGGCTGAGAGCCAGAGCCTGGCCTGACAGCTCCTAGGGCACAGGCAGCATGAAGGAATGAACCATGGTTTTGAGCTCCAGTCTTAGTGCTTGTGTCCATGGCTTTGAGTGTCCTCTCATGTCCCCAATGTGAATTTTTTGTTGTAGTTTGCTCCACCTGCACAAGGCTGACCCACGAGTGCCAGATGAACTCCTCTATGGGCGCATGGGCTATCTCTCTGCACTGATATTTGTGAATAAGCACTTTGGAGAGGAGAAGATCCCTCAGAGTCACATTCAGCAGGTACTGTGCCTTTTGCTGGTTTGTTATCTGTCTCTTCCCATGCAACTCATCTTGGGGCAGGTAAGAATCAATGCTAGATGGAAAGAACTCTGGCAATAATGGAGAAACCACATCATGGTATACCTGCTTTTCTTCCAAAAGGACAAAGCACCGCATGTCCCCCACTGTCCATGTAAATCCATAGGCAGTACTGGACTGGCATACATTTCATTCCACCCTCTGCTTGGGCAGAAAAATCTCATTCTGTGTCAGAATACTCACTGTGCTGTGTCCAAGACAGCAACATTTCCCTCACCCACATTTGTTCCCATCCCTTCACAGGTTTGCGAAGCAGTTGTAGCCTCAGGAGAGAGCTTAGCCAAAAAAAGGAATTTCACAGCAAAGAGCCCACTGATGTTTGAGTGGTACCAGGAGTACTATGTAGGAGCAGCCCATGGTTTGGCTGGGATTTACTATTATCTCATGCAGGTAAGAGACATGAGGGGAGGGGCCCTTAGCAGCTGTTTCACATTTCTTTGAACAAGGAACAGCATTTGAATTGGCTCTTGGTAATGTCAAACTGGGAAAGATACCTTGTCTGATGGACTTACCCATGTGTTTACCATGCATTTCCAATTGTAAAGGTTTTCTTCAAAACTGAGATTGAATCTCTGACCTTGGGGATCTATGGAGAAATGTGACCTGCATTAATCAGCAGTGTCACATAATGGAGGCCTGTAGCTCAGCTGGGTCTGAGTTTCCCCCTCATGTTAATTGCTTCTAAATTATTCACATTTGTTGGTGTCTGCTGGCTCCCTGCATTTTCTGAGGTGGTTACTTGGAGCAGTGTCAGATCATTAGAGTGAGAATCTCAGAGAAAAGCATGGTGAAAGAAATTGTGCTCGTAGTAGGAAAGTGGGAAATGTCTTTGTATCCAAAACAGAACCTGCTTCTAAATGTGAAAGAGGTGAGACTTTGATAAAGGAACTGAGTCCTGTAGTGCCTGAAGCAGGCAGAGCAGGACAAGAGGCTGGGAGATGCAGCACCCCTTTGCTTTGATGCTTTCTCACTATTTTGCACAACTCACTGGAGCTCTGTCTATATTCCCTAGTCTTGCTCTGAAAAAAATGAGGGTGATAATTCCCCTATGTGGGTCCCTTTGTTCATATATTTACAGTGCTTAAGCACTTAGAAAAATAACATTAAATTTTTAAAGCATTAAGAGCACCCATGAGCAACGCAAATTATTTTGGTGTAGAAATAGTCTGTAATCTTTTATTAGACATAGCTCTCAGACCAGGTGGAAAAGGAAGCCACCAGGTTTCAAGCATTTGAGCTCTCCTTCAGTACTGTCAAAGCTAAAGGATCAGTAGAAGTCCTGTGAATACCACTCTTGTGTGGCTCAGAGAGGAGGAGATGGCTGGTGGTTTATAAGTAGAAGATTTGGCAAGAGGGGGATGCAAGGTGGTTATTGCCCAGGAGCACAGAATTGCTAGCTAGGAGCAGGGGAGACAGTGATGTGCTGTGAGCCTAAATTTCTACCAAGTCCCTGAGCTTGTTCCCAAGGGGCTGTTTTAAATAATTTTAAGTCTCCCATAAGATACTGCATGGGCTTTATGCTTCTCTGCTATATGAAGTACAAGGAGCCTGGATCAGCCAAGCATGATGCACAAAAAGCCTTGGGAGAAGCAAGCATGTGAAATATGGAGAGGAGAACATCTTTTATCTCTAATGGTTTTACAGCACAAGTATTGATTTTTAATTTTCCAGTTACCAACCTGGGAACAATGTGATCCTTAGATGAGACTGTTCATTGCAGTCTGCCATGGGAAATTAGAACTGCACAGATTTCATGTCATTGGGGCAGTGTCATTGGAAGAGGACACTGAAGCCACTCCCTTGCTTCCATCTGAGGTCAGCAGTGAAGTCAGCCTCTTAAAATTACCCAGCAACATCTGTGAAGATACAGAATTGCAGCCTGCCAGCTGGGTTGGCCCAGCAGCTAAGGGCTGAGATGATCTAGGTGCTAGGAATCATCCTTAATACTGATTTTAGGCTATTATCTCCTTACTTCAGCTCTGGGTACCTGAAGCTATTCCTGCTCATCTTTTGGAAAAGCAGCAGCAAGCTCCCTTGCTTAGAGGACCAGGTGACATTCTAGGAACAGTCTTTGTTTCTGGGATGCAAGGGTAGGACTGGAAATAAGTCCCTGCCAAAAGGCAGAGCAGCTGGGGACTGAGTGGGTAATTGTGAAGTGTGAAAGCCCAAACCAAAGAAATTGCTTAATTTACAAGGAGCAAGAGGGAATGTAGCCATACTTGACCTTGAGTCTCTTAGGGACAGACAAAATGGTAATTCTCCCTGATTGAAATGTTTTCTCTCTCTTAGCCTGGCTTTGGAGTGAGCCAAGTAAAGCTGCACAACACAGTCAAGCCCAGCGTGGACTATGTCTGCCAGCTCAAGTTCCCATCTGGGAATTACCCTCCCTGTATTGGTGACACCAGAGACCTACTCGTCCACTGGTGCCATGGAGCACCAGGTGTAATCTACATGCTTCTCCAGGCATACAAGGTACCAGACACCTTGCAAAAACCCTTTAGAGACCCCTAAATGTGAAACTTCCTCTGGAGAAGATGCTGGGAGACCCCCCCTCTTGCTTGGAAATAGGATGGCTTGTTACATGAAATCACCCCACAAGAACAGGACTGATACAGAAATTAGTCTGTTAAAAATATATTTCTGAAAATATCTATCAGTTGTGTGGGCTGCCCTGTTGCAGGTGATGGATGGTGACAACTACTTGTGTGTGAAGTAACGGCCTTACATCCCCACTCATGATATCAAAAATATCCTGCTTAAAAAGTAAACAGCAGAGTCACTTCAGCAGGACATCCAGCCTCTGCTTCCCACAGGGATGCTCTTTGTTTGGAGGACATTGCCTCAGCAAGGACAACAGTTTCCTGTCTCTACAGGTCTTTGGGGAGCAGCAGTACCTGAATGATGCCCTGCAGTGTGCAGAAGTGATCTGGCAGCACGGGTTACTGAAGAAAGGCTACGGGCTGTGCCATGGCACAGCTGGTAATGCTTATGCCTTCCTGGCGCTGTACAACCTCACTCAGAACGTGAAATACCTCTACAGGGCCTGCAAGGTAGGAGTGTGTGTGAGACAATAGAGGGGCTTATTCACTTCTGCCTTCTACATCACTGCCTTTGCCTTTGAAATCCAGTGTCTGGTGGGGCAGACATGCAGCTAGATGTGACCAGCTGCACCAGAGTAGTCTTTCAACAGTGCAGTCACTGTCTGACAGCCTGTTCAGAAGGGATTTCCCTCAGAAGCCTTGCTCTGCAAGGGGTAGTGTGAGGACAAGGGATAGTATTTTCTTTTCAAGACTTGCCTTTAACCAAATTTGAACACTTTTTGTACCTCTTTTCTCAGTTTGCAGAGTGGTGTTTAAGCTACGGGCAGCATGGGTGCCGGACTCCAGACACACCATTCTCTCTCTTTGAAGGTAATCTCAGTCTCTAGCCTTGTGTTTTGCTCCTGGATCTAAGCTGTTCCAGCACCAAGGAAAACTGAACACACACTCCACTGGAGTCTTTGCAAAACTCAGTGTAGAGGACAGAAAGGAAATTGTACCCACTGGGTTTTTCTACCCTTTCCCAGAAGCAGTCTCCCTGTAGCACAGGCTAATGTCTTAGCTGGAGCATGCTGTCCTCTTAGGCCTCCCACACAGATTTTGCATACAGATCTCAAGGGGAATTCTTTCATGCCTGCAGGCCTCCTTTTGGTTATTTGTAGCCTGGGTTCTCAGACAGTCTCTTTCCTGTACATTTTTAAGCACCAAAATCCTTCATGAGTGTTCCAGTTTGATTCTAAAGGTGAGGAACAAATGGGGCTGCTTTTATGGGCCTTGTTGGCTCCTGTGGCACTTTGTGTCTCTGCTAACAGCTCCCCCCAGATCTGCCATCAGCAGTTTGCTGAAGGAGCCAGCCCCCCAGCTACCCTTAAACTCCCCAGCTGCTGCAGGCCAAGGGACAACAGAAGTTCCATCAGTCAGGACCTTGGGCAGCAGTGTCACGAGGACCAGAGTTTGACAAAGCTGCCCAGTGTTGAACTTGTGGATTGGTAAAGCAGAAGACCCATAGCATTTTGCCAAGGTGCTTTTCAACATTTGATTAACTTCAAAATGCTTTTCCCCACTGAAGTACCAAAGCTGCTTGGGAAACCTAGGCTCAGACCTTGAAAATTATTTAGGACCTTTTCTTCTGTCTCCATAACTCATTCACTCCCTGGATAACTGAGAAAAACGGTGCCCAAGGGAATTTCTCTGAAGCACAGTGTGTTTTTTTCATCCTCAGGAATGGCTGGAACAATTTACTTTCTTGCTGACCTGCTGGTGCCTACCAAGGCCAAGTTCCCTGCATTTGAACTGTAAATCTGAATCCTGCTTGGCAGTTTGCTGCCCAGTATCCTTCTGCACTTGGAAATGCAGTTCAAGGCTGCTTTCTCCTTTTTCCAGACTCATCGTTGTTCACCTAACTCAATGTAAATCCATCCTCCTGAGGGCATGCTGAGTTCTCTAACATTTCTAGTTGTCTCATTGTTTAGTTTAAAAGACAGAATGCAGATTTTGCTGGTGTCCCTTAAAAACTCAGGGCTGCATGTGGGAGCAGGGAGAACTGTACAGTATTTTGTTGGCTACAGGGTTTTGCTATTTTCTGTATCCCCTTTCCTGGGAAGAAGTTTTCTATTGAATGTAACCTGGGCTATTTAACTTCTTTTTGTGCTAACAAACAGTTGCAGGAATTTAGCTGCCTTTGGAAAACAACAGATGGAAAACTGAGATTATTGGCCTGGAAGTTGTTTTCAAGTGTTTTCTTTCTGAGTACCCAGAGAGCAGATGGTTCAGTATCTGGGCTGTGCCACATGAAGCGAAATGTGATGGACTGTGGAGTCTTACATATATTTTTAATATCTCATTGCAACTGGCAGAGCTGGAACTGACATGCCAAAGGCTTGTCCTGAGTTTGCACCTATCTGCTCTAAAGGCAAAGGCTATGTAGAGCTCTTCTGTGCATTTGTTCCAGTGACAGACAAGTAATCCACTGCCATCTTACGTTAAACCTTGCTAGTCCATTGGTCATCCAATGGCAAACTCCAGTCCAAAAGTGAGCTAAGCATGCTTGCTTTTGTGGTCTCTTCTTGTTAGCTTTGAGAGTCTATTTTGCAGTCTTTATTTAAATCTGTGTATTAGGTGGTGCCAGGTGCCCACCAGCAGCAACAAGGGAAAAGAAATGTATGGCACTGAGTTCTGACAGTGTTTAACCTATTAGCTGTGTAGATGTTATTTACATGTTTTCTTTTATAAGCTTTCCCAAACCTGGGTAATTTGAGTCACTTGTTTGCCTTGCTACTGCTTGTTGCAGTTTGATTTGCAACCACTCATCCACCCAGCTGGAAAATCTGCACTAGGTTAACTGGCTTTGATGTGTCAGGCAGATCAGGTACTTGCAGGGAGTAAATCTGCTTTTCCACCCTTAGCTGATGCTGCACCAATTAGCAGAAATTTGGGACCTGACTCTGTAAACCACTTTCTTAGCACTGAGCATGAGCTAAACACTGAGCTCAGGGAAGTTTACAGATGTAGCCACACAGCTTTGTGCTGTTTGAGAGCAGCTCCTCAGCCTGCACCAACGTGGCCACGGGTTTTGATCTTTCAAGGGCTGAGCTGCTGAGTGCCTCAAGTCCCAGAAGGGCAGGGGAAAAATAGGCCAGCACGGCCACTTTCCTGGACCAGCAGTGGCAAAGCAGGACCACCAAAGCTGGCAGGGTTACACTCACAGGTGCCTGAATGCAGGGCAGCTGTGGAATAGGGAGCTCCACCAGAACCACCTGGGCAGGCAGGGAGCAGAAACCGGCCCTGGAAGGCTGACTTGTTTCCTCAAAGCCCAAGCTCCTGCTGCCCTCAGAGGTTTCTGAAAGTCCATCAAAAGACAGCCTGAATTGCAGAAAAGCTCATTTCCTTGAGGGTGGGCATCCCTGTCAGAAGCCTGAGGCTCATGTGGACACAGCAGCAGGCATCCCCTATCATTCACGGGACCTAAGCAGCACAGGGAGGTGACTGGGAAGCAGAGAGGAGTTGCCTAATCAAACAGCACTTGAAGTTACCTCTCAGCTTAGCTGGTGTGATAGCAGTGCAGGGACACTGCTCTGAGCCTGGGTTTCTCCTGGGCACCACTTCTGTTAAAAGGAAATGGTTTGTGCAGCCTGGGTCATGGTGGCATGAGAGCATAATGTCCCAGGGTTTGTACACTGATCAGGGGAGCAGCAGGGCCATGTGTACAACTGCTGAGTGGAGCACTCCCTAATAAAAATGCTGAAACAACCAAACTTTGGGTTATTTCTACCCCCTGCTTTGTGACCAGGATTCATGTCTGAAGACATCAACATGTGCCACAACAGCTGTGCTGTGCTGGAAGCTCAATGGCCTTCCACCCACCCTGAGTGTTTGTTAAGAGTATTTCACATTTTTCCCTCATCTCCAATCCATCAAGGCCAGTCCTGGGCTTTCCCTTGCAGGCTGTACTTTCATCCCAGGGCATCCTTTTGCACTGGTGTCTCCATCCAAGGCTGCATCCTCCCTCTGTGGCTTCCATTGGAGACCACTGTCCTGCAGGTTACTGTTAGTTGCCCCAAAATACACCTGTGTGCAGTGCTGGCCACCAAAAGGAAGAGGTGAATCCTCCTAAAAAAGCACCCTCCTGCTCAATGAAAGGAGGAACAGGGCACCTCAGGGAGGCTGTGACTGTGCAGCAGCAGAGGCTTTAAGACAAGCTGTCAGGAGTGGTATGGATAAAGGTGATCCTGCCCTCCAGCACAAGCATATATTAAGTTGCTTGGGGTCCTACACAACCTGGTTTTCTGGTAAAGGTCTTGAGGATGAGGGTCCAGCAATGAGGATGAGAAAACAGCATAGTGCAGTTTCTCTGGTTACCTTTCCTTTCTCATACAGGGGTTTGGTGTGGTGCTGCCCACTTCCACCCACCTTTGTGCCAAGGGCAGGGAGCAGGACCAAGACAAGGTTTGAAAACTCAACTGGTCCTGTTTCAACAAGCCACCTGAGAGGGACTTTATCAGAAGTGTAGATACTTGACATTTGTTGATGGTTCTGTATGTCCATGGTGGTGGTCTGTTTAAAAAAACAAAAATAAAAATATAAAACATGCAAAATAACCTATATTCCCAAGAAACAAGTAAAAAACATGTTTTGAATGCTTTATAATCTGGCTCTGTTTGTGTTCACCTCCTGTGTCTACGAGTGTGATCAGCAAGATGAAAAACATCCCAAGTACTGTTAACCAAATGCCATCTGTATGTGTGCGTGTTCCCTGAGAGCCCAACGTGGTTTCAGCTCTCAAGGGCTGACAGCAGCCTCAGCTATCAAAGATGTGACGTAGAGACAGTGCAAGAGAACAACAAATAGTGCTATCTCTGCCTAAATTACTTTATTTCTCATTCCTGCATATTAACTTTTCAAATGCCCTCTAACAGCAATCAGCACGGATGCTAAATCAGTGGCTAACATTATTTAAAGTTTTTGCCAAAAAATCGTGCCATGAGCTGTCCTCAGCCCCTGTAGCCTCTGCAGTCAGAAACACTGAGCTGATAAATCCATTTATGAACTACCACTGCAGGGATTTGATGCACAGTGGTTTCCCTTTGGAGCCACTTTGGAGTAGGCTGCTGGCTTGTGGCGTGGCAGATGCTCTCCTAGAGTTATCAGGGATAAAGCACAGCAGAAGAGATCTCAGCCCCCACAAACCCCAGCTCATCCCCCTGCCCCAGAACAGACTGCTTCTGTCTGAGAGGCTTAGAGCTGAGCCAGGTGCAGAATAAGGGTGGCACATCCCACGTACAGTACACAAAAGCAGCTCTGGGAGAAGCAGCCAGTGGGGCCCAAAGCTGCTGACTTACACGAGTTATCCAACCAGACCTCACTGCACCACTGGCTCATCTTTCTGACTTCCCCTATTGTATTTTGTCCATGTTTTTGCATCTCACTGTAACAGCTTGGCCAAATCTGAGTGGGGTTCTTCGATGGCAACACCCAAGGGAGCATGGCTGGGTCCCAACAAGACCACAAGTCCTGCTCCAGGCCAGTTTGCAGCACGTACAGATAATTACTAGCAAGAGCTTTTTGGTTTCTTTTAATTAGTTGTTTGGTTGGTTGTTTTTTTTTTTTTTACGTTGAGAAGAACAACATAGGTTCCTCACATGTTCCTGCCCAGAATGTCCAGGTCCTTTGGCCAAAGTGTCCCCTGCATTCCTTTGGCTGCACCCATGAAATAAACCTGAAGGCCAGTACCCAAACCAGGAAATTTAAACCCCTGGAGTTACAACTTGCACGTTATTAGTGCCTGAAGACAAACTCCAACAAACCAAGAGGGAGCAGATCAGCTCAATATAAGCACCAGAGGAAAAAGGTTGGACCCCAGCCAGGCTCAGCCCTGGCAGAAGGGCGTCGTTGTCCCCAGCAGGTGGCAATGCAGCCTGGCAGCAGCAGCCACCCCGTCACTTCAAGCACATCCCTTGCACTCCTCAGCTGCTCAGTCCTACCCCGGGAGAGCTCGGGTTCAGCTCCTGGAAAGGCACTCAAACCAAAAAAGCCCACACAAGGGAGGTTGTATTTGTATCCTGTGTGGGATGACAGACGTGGGAATCATGGAAGCCCTTCCAAAATGCATGGCCTTTGAGTCATATCCACCTCTGGGGGAAAAAAAAAAAAGAAGAAAATAACTCTCTTGTTATTTTATTATACTCACCAGTCTTGCCTGAAGCCACCCAAGCTCCCCAGCAGGGAGGACAACTCATGCTCAAGTTATCAAGGAAATGCTCCACGTACTGGGTGAAAATACTTTATCTCCCCACATCAGCTTTACAGACATTACACAAGCCCTGCCACCAACCACTCCCAGCCTGCAGGGAACAGAGAGCCAAATAGTCCCTTTTCCACAGGTTGCCCTTGGCCCTTTGAAGCCTGCTGCACCAAACATACCTCCTCTTAGAATGCCATAGGGATTGGGAACATCCCAAAAGGGCAAGAGCATCAAGAAAATCCAACTGGGCACATGTGTAAGGGTGCCAAGGCTCACCACAGAGGAATTCACCAAGGGAAAAACCCAGCTTAGGTAGAGCTGAAACAGCTCCTGTAGATGGGCTTGCAGTGCTATCTCTGTGCCCAACAGGGCCAGAGCAACCTTGGTCTCCCTCAGCTGCTGATTGCCTTGGGAATTTCTAGGCAAACCTCCTGCTTTGGTGGTGCATGAGGACAGAGAAGGACAAGGCAAGGAACTGGGCCTTAAGGAGTGCAGGAAGGTCTCAGGCCATGCTTGTTCCAGGTTTTCAGGGAGATCTCTGTGCACAGCTGGCAGTGTTACCATGCAAACTCACTTTTAATGCAGCAGGAAGCAGATGAGCCCAGGCCAACATAGGCTTAAACCCCCAAACTCAGTGTCACAGCTGGTGTGAATGGATACTGCAGTATCTCCATAGCTGTGCCTCTCAACTTAGCAAGCACAGTTCAATAACCTTGGCAAAAAGTAGTTTTTTACCTTTATATGGGCCAGTTCTGTAGCTGCATGGAGTTAAACTGATTGAGGGCAGTTTAGGATCCAGCCCCTCTGCAACAGCTGAACACAGGAGTCAGGGGAATTATTTAACTTGGAGCAGTTGGTCAAATTTCAGATGTAGCTCATAAGCTTGTTTGTGCCTGATCTTAAAAGCAAGTCTTGGTTGGATCCCAGCAATATCTGACAGGTAGATTTTTGTTGCTTCATTTTTCTTTTTTTTTTATTTGTTTGGGTTGGGGGGGTAGGGAGAGGGTTTGTTTGTTTATGTTTTTTTGAAACTCTTGCAAGACTGAGGGTACCACTCATCAAACATCCCCTTCCCATGAACTGGAAACAGATACACCACCACTCTCCCTTTAGGACAAATGTATTTACATTCCTCCTACACTCCCTGTCTTTGCCAAAGATTACAAAATACCACACAGCCTACCAGGTGAGCTTCAGAGAGCTCCTTCCCAGCTCTGGAGGAAGGACCAGGGATGTTGCTACTGCAGAAGGGAGGTTGCTTGGCTTGGGTAATGCTCTGCAAGCCCATAAAGGCTGCTGGCACTACTGCAAGCATGGCATCTGCAGTCTGGGGATGAGCATTTGCCCTTCAGCCTCGTGCCACCCCACTGGCACAATTAACCTCTCAAAGCAGAGGATGAGCACGAAGACCTCCGTCTCCTGGGCAGGGGCAATGCATGGCTGCTCTGAGACCCAGAGACAACTGGCATATCTTTGAATCCTACAGGGTTGTTGGTTTTTTTTCCCTGTGTCAGTATCAAACTCACTCTCTCAAAAGCTGTCGGGGAAAAGCAGAACAAAACAATTCTCAATATAGCTACTAATACAAGACAGTCTGCTATTGCCTCACCCACAAAGCTTTGTATTCCCAAGTGTTCCCCAAGCCAGCTGTCACCCTTAGTGTGGTGGTCCCTGCCACTTCCTTCTGCTGCAGACACTTGTGCTTTGTCTCTCTCCCTACCTCAGTCACCCACTTGTTTCTGTCTCCATGCTGCCACTTTTGGGGAACAGGGTGGTAGCCTTTACTTTGGATCATTTCACAAATCCAGTTTACAGCAGCACAGCAAGGGGAAGGCAAAACCAGCTTAACACAAGGAAACCTGAACCCTCCTTCAGTTCACAGAGAGGAATTCCAGGACCTCCCAAGAACAACCCCATTCCCAGTATTTGGACATTCTGGATGCTAAGAAAGCCAGCAGAAAGGAAAGGAGAGAATAAAGTTTTTTTTCATGTATCCCTCAACTTCAGAGTCACAAAAGCCATTTCTTTTTGCTACCCTCTTTTCCAGACAGGACAACTTGCAGCCACCCTTCACCCTCAGATGCCCTGCAATGCCTTCACTTTCCCCAGAGGGTGAAAACTGACAACTTTGGCCAAAAAGGTACAATAGATCCTCTAATGACTGGCCACCCTTGAAGCTTGGGTATGACCGTACACTGCTCTGCTTGCTCTGTGTCAAGGAAGGCAGACAGAAATGGAGAAGGCACAGAGGCAGCACAAAAACCAACTCGTCAGCCTTAAGAAGGGAAAAAAGAGCAGGACTGTGAGGAGCCATTTAACTCCATCTCCTCATGGCTGGGGAATTTCTTGCTAGCAGGACAAGTGTCAGGTAGCCCTTGTGGAAAGCTCATTTTGCAGCAGTTGCAATTTGCTGCAGCATTTGCAGCGTTCACAGGCAGTAATCGAATCCACTGGTAGTATTTTGCTTCCCATAAATCCCATTGGAGCCAGGCCCATAAATAGTTACACTGTAGTGTAGAGCTGCATACAAGGCAAGAGCAAATGACATAATGACTGCTGGCCTTAATCACACTGAGGAGTCGATCATATTTCCATCATTTTGTCAAGTTTTATTATAGATCCCCCTCTTTAAGGATACCCCTAAGTGGTGAGGGGGAGACCACAGTGGTGCCAAACAGCTTCCTCACAGGGGAAATGCAGAGCACCCCTTTACTGCAGGGGTTTCCCCTATTCCCAGAAGAGTTTTGGAACAGTTTTCTCTGTAAATGAGGTGTTCTGCCTCCATCCTGACACTCCCAGTAGTGGACAGGAAGGGACTGATCAGATTTTTATGAGTGGCTGAAAAAATAGAGACACACCTCCAGAAATAAACTTTAAGACACTCCAAGAAAATCACCATAAAATACAAACTTTGAATGGAAGTATACCCTACATCCAGGGTTACCCTTGTTGGGAATTCATAGCTCATTTATCACCATGGGAAAGAGGACAAAGCCCACCTGGGTGACAGCCACAGCAGGTGGCAATTAGGTGACAGCCACACCCAGGAACAGCACAGCAGTTCCCAGAATTGGGCTCACCACCCCATTAGACTGCAATGCTTAATACTTGCAAGCCTGACAAATTCATCTGCAAGAAGTTGGGCTCCAGACCACAAGGGGGAAGCTGCCAGTGGCAGCTTTTGAGAGCCCCTGGTGGTTCATCACCACAGGGGTTAAACTCCGAGGTGTTAATACCCCCCCAAGGCTGGGAAATGTCCCCTTCCAGCAGGGCTGACCCTGGCCTTTACAAGCACATGGAGAAGACAGTCTGATGTAGGGATCCCAAATGAGTACACAGGAATCTGGGGTTTGGGAGCACACAGACCCTTTTTAAAACAGAACAATCATCTTTCATCATCCTTCCTTCTCTTTTGTTATATTCACAATGCCAGTTCCCTGGTTTTCAGAAGCAATCATCTCATTTACTTATTCCAATAACCACTTAGCCTTCCACTGAACAGTCTATGCATTCAAGTGTGGAATTACTACCTTGTAAACCCCAGGAGAATGATTTTAGCACTTGCTCCCTATACCCCAGCTTTGGGACAGGTGGTGTCAGCAAGGGGGAAATAGACTTTCTCTGTAATAACAGAAATACGGTCTGGCATCCTTTCCTTGCTTTTCATGGTTTAAATTACTGCAAGAGGGCCTGATTTGGGACTCTTCCCAGCTGCAGTTTTCACAAAACCTATAAGGAAAAGAATCACCTTCCTACAAATTTCCCTCCTTCTTTCTATTTTTTGCTGCAATTAGAGAAAAAAAAAAGCAAAATATATCACTGAGAGAATGCAGAAATATGGACAAGGAAGGCAAATAGTAGAGCCTCACCTTCTTAGGAAACCAGGCCAAGAAGAGTGAATCATATTACTCAGAGTATGGAGGTTGCAGTCAAAGTATTCAGTTAGAAAATCTATTAGATGTACCTGAAAAAACTCTTTAACGATCCACATGCAGCTTGGATCTTCCTTAGATAGATGATGGATAAATTCCCCAAGGAATTGCATCATTTGGAAAAAAGAAACCCTACTACATTACTAGCCTCAACACATTTTCAACTGTAAATAGTTCATGCTGTGCCCATGCAGAGCTGAGTCCTTTAATAATTTCAGCTGATGGAAGTTTCACGTGCCATCCTGCCACCACTTGTGGTCTGAGAGGAAGAATCCCAGGATGGAAAGGGACCTTAAAGCTTACCTTGTTCCAACCCCCTGCCATGGGCAGGGACACCTTCCACTAGTCAAAAGCCCCATCCAGACCATAATTTCCAGATGGGGTCCTGCTGTCTCCTCTGTCCAGTCAGCTCAAGACAGTACCCCCACACCACTTTTGAAGGCAGCTTTGAGAACTCCACCAGGAATTAGGAGAAAGCCTGCATCCACTTAGGGTTGCTGGAGGTCTAACCCACTAAAGGTTAGACTCAAGCTTATAACATCTCAACATAACCCTCTGCCAATTCTCTGAACATCATCATTTCATCAAAAGGAAAGAAACTTAGAGAAGAGGTCTGGAGGCAGTTTGAAAGGTGCCCAGATGAGACAGCTTGCCTTGGACTCTGCAGACAAGTCTCCTTCCTCTGTCTGTAAATGAGCAGAAGAGCCAAGCTGGGGCTCATCCAATGAGTCATTTGGCTGCTCTCTGCTGTGGTTTGCTCTCATTTCTTTTGCTCATTTTCCAGCATCTCTGATGCAGAGTTTCTCATTATTTCTGGATGTGGCACATCACAGAGAGACTCCAATTAGAGCTTGAAATCTGAAGATGCTTCTTTTGCATTTGTCACACTGCAAAGAGTAACATTTTTGCTACACTTAGAAAGTGCTTAAAAGCTGCTGAGGAAGAAATCAGTACCTAAAACTCCAAACATAGAAATATAGAACAAAGCAATGCAAAATTAATACTATGGTTCCAATATTATGCCTTTCTGAGTCATGTGAAAGAGAGTCTGGGAAATGAAAAGCCTTCACAGAAGTGCTTCATTTCCCAAATGAAGAAATGTGTGAATCATTTCTCATCTGATTAACCCATTAGCGTCATGCTCTGCCGTTGATTATTCCCTGTACTTCAGAGTTAGGAAAGTACTACCATGGCAAGAAGATGAGCTCTGGCTGGATTCACAGTGATCAGGAAGAAAGTAGCATCCCACATCTCAGACAGCTGCCAGCCCTTTAGCTGGCCAGCCTTTAGAATTTTAGCCAGCCCTTTAGAACTCTTCTCTCCTTGCCTCTGGCCAGGCCTGCCACTTCAGCTAGAGGGGGAAAGCTGGGCAGAAAACCTCACTGCTCCCAGCCAGCAATGCCCAGCCCTGGAAGCTTGCAGGAGATGTGCTGTGTGAAGGTAGGTCACAGGGAGCTAGGCTGAGTATTTGTTTGGATGTCCTTTGCACGTGTGCAAGGCCACACCATAGGAACCCCCAGGAATGCACAGCCCACCAGCACAGAAAAAAAAAATCACTAGCTCCTTAAAAGGACTCCATGAAAGTTTGAGATGCTTAACTGCTGCAAAGGTCTTTCATCTTTCTGGAAACTGAGTTACAATTAAGGGTACCACAAAGACTGGCCAAGGGTCTCAGAGAGCTGTTAAAAACAGCAAGGATCTCTTGGCCATCTGTTTTACAGCAGGCCAGGCACCCCAAGAGCCCCATAGCTGTTGGGCACATTTTCTTCAGCTCCAGCTATGTTGTAATAAGTCAGCTGAGACTCCATTTTCTTCATGCAGGGAAAGCCAATTCTTTATTCACACAACTCATTTTATACAGTTTTTACAGACCTCATGTGCAACTTTAATTGGTTGATAGCTTTCTTGCCAGTTACTCTATTGGTTAGTAGAAGGTATTTTACTTGTCCATCACATCTCTCTATTCTTGAATTGTTTACATATTTTCTTCACTGATTCTCAGGGGACAGATCTTATTGTTTATATAGGTGCACCTGCTTTTCACCCTAGAAATAGGTTGTTGTGTTCATGAACTCTCATTTTCAAGATGTTTTCACGTGAGAACTTGCAAAGTACTTAGCTGCACTTAGAGAAAGTGAGAGGCCTGCTATTAATTTAGCAGAGCAGGCCTGATTTTATGAGACCTTTCTTTTATAATTTTCCTACCTGTCTGCAACACAGCTAAATCACTGGACAAAACCTCTAGATATGACACAGGGCTGGAAGCCTTGCATGGGCACAAATTTAGGGCTGGAAGAAAAGACAACACACAAAAATCCAACTGGCAGTTTGCAATGGCCATAGAAAGGTGAAAAGCACCATCCTTCATCTGGGACTAAATACATTAAGAAAAAACAAAGGCATACTAGAGGAATTTTCAAACCCTGGAAGGGAGAACTGGAAAACAAACTGAACTGTGATCTTCTTAAAGTGAACTGGAAGTAATGAAATTCCCCATATCTTTGCTTTCCACAGGGGTTGAGCACCTTCTTTCCTCTCATGGGATTGGGATTCAGGCCCCATGATCTGGCCACTGTGCAGACTTGAACTGCCCCTAAAACTCAGAACAGAAGAAGTTGTGCCAGGCCCTTGTTTAACTGTTCCCATCAATTCAGCATCCCATCAATTCATCAGTATTTACAGATCATACCATTTCAAGGTACTGGGTACCAAAATTCTGTGTTTACACATTTTCCTAGCTCTCCCTTGAGCCCACTTATCAGACTGCCTGCCTGTATTTGTGTCTGCTTGTAACCTCCTCTTACCACTGTTTCCCATTTTCCTCCTTTATTTAAATCCTAATCATGCAACACACAATGTACAGCATAATACATGTTCTTGTGGTTCCAGAGACATTGTTAGAAACACACTTAGCCATCACTTGCTCTTTAGAAATCCATCTATAGTAACTGATTTTCAAAATGAAGTGAGTTGAGACACCTTGATTTGGAGGATGTTCACCTTAAAAATCCATGAAAGGAGGCCACAGGGTGGTTTGTTTTGTTTTTAAGAGGAAAATGTGCATCACTTTCTGAAAACCCAAGACAAAGTCTCTCAAAATCACTTGTGACTGCTGAAATCCTTGTCCAATAAATAACAATTACCATCCTCATTACTGAGCAAAGGCTGACAGGGAAAGCAGGCCTGCCCCAGAGGGAAAAGAAACCTTCAGTGGCTGAACCTGCCAACAACACATTCCTCCTGGCAGATAGCTTCTCACAGGAGGTGGCCCTGCCACTTTCTGCTGGACTGTTTTCTGCAGCTGTTTAATCCCTCTGCAGCAAACACATTGCTCCTCTCCTCCCAGCAGCAGACAGACCACAAGAGCAAAGGTTCACAACTGTTATGTGTCTTCAGGTTTCTCCTTCCTTCTGAAAGGACAGGACTGTGGGACAAGAAAGACTTGTCAAGTTAATTAGGAACTGAGGAATGGTAGTTTTGAACTCTACTGAGAAGCAAGCAGATCTGCTAAATTACATGCACTGGGAGTGCACTTTTCAGCATTCACCACCCTCAGACAGAGAAACAAACATGCTACCCAGGATTATCAGCATATTTGTATTAAGGGTTAAAACCCACAGCAGACAGAGTTGATAATGGTTTTTAATTACTGCTAAAATTATAAAAACACTAGACAAAATCTTTGTAAAAGTTGCAAATATCCTTTCAAAGGGATAGATAAAAATTCTGCCTCCATAATGGCAACAAAAGAGAACTGCAAGGTTAAAAAACAGAAGAGAAAAAGAAAAAAACACAAAAGAAAAAGGTGATGCAAAGAGAAAATGGAAGAGACTACAGTGATGCTCTGAAGAAACATAAGCTCCATCTAATTTTATAAGAGACTGAGAGTCTCAATTCCTTTCAGATCATAAAAACACAATTGGAAGACAGATACCCCCAAGAACAGCAGGCACAAATGTGATATTCCAGCCTCACACCTCTCAGGCTGGTTATTATGACATTGTTAAATGTAGAACAGCCCCCCACTGCCAGGTACCCCATAAAGGCTGTGCTAAACTGACATTCAACCCAGGAAGAGGGAGAAGAGATGCACTGGCAGGAGGCTGCTAACATTACAGAACTTCCCATCCTTTGGAAGACACATCCAGCAAGGGAATAGTTGGATAGCCACAAGGCACACTCCCAGATGCCTTGATTCTCACATCCCCCAATTATCTCAATGTGATTTTACTGTAATAAGAAACCTGCACACTCATTGCAGGGAATAGCATTGAAACTAGAAGATGGTATCTTTTTAAAACTGCTATACAAATACTAAGTGTCCAAAAGCTTGCTTTTAAAATTTAAATCTAACCAATCTCCTTTGTCCCTGCCAACTCACTTAAACACAATAATAATTAATAAAAGAATTTAATCAGTCATTACCTGTATGTAACACACATGAAACGATTTCACAAATTATTCTGAAGGAGATGCACTGGCTTGTGTTCATTGCAGCACAACTGATTTAAAGAAGCCATGACATTGGGTTTTGTGTTAGACAGCCCTTGCATGGCAGCATAACCTTTCAGGACCCAATCTCTCACCTATTCAGGACCCAAAACTACAGAAGTGAAGCTGCCTTCCACTATACTTTCTTCTGTGACTTAAACTGTCTTTGCTATAAACAGTCACCCAGATCAGCTTTGGCACTTAGGGTTCAGCTGCACTTACTGTTCCCACTTCTAGGATCTAATATTTCTCAAGCAGAAAGGTAGAAGTAACCTCCTAAGCAAAGTGTTAAAAACCTGCACATACACACAGAGCAGCCCACAGCCAACTGCTGCAGTTCTATCAGCTAAATGGAGTTGCTTGGGATGATAAGTTTGGGGGAAAGTATTCAATAATAATACCAGACATTTCTGAACTACTTTTGGGAGTAACAGTCTCCTAAAATATGTCATCAGCCTCTTGGTGGCAGCTCTGAAGCATCTCATATTGCAAATATCTGACTCTGACAGAAGTTTAACAAGCAGGAGAAAAGCTCTCAGGGCTAGCTCTTCAAACAGAAGGGGCTGACATCTAAGCCTGGCTTATATTGCACTCTAAGAGGCCACCAAACACCTGATTACATGTCTCTTATATGAAATTGCAGCTTTAGAGACAATAATTGCAAGGGCTGCAGGCAGAGGCATAGGCAGCTTGCACTGGCTGCCAAACTCCAGGCACAAACAATGTTTTTGTAGGGTGTTCAAGGTGTTCAGTCACTCCCTACAGCCAGAGACCCTCCCAGTGGGTCCTTTATCCCTTGTGTTCTGACATCTTGCCTAATCCCACAGGGCCAGACACTGGGCTGTGTTTCAATCCCCTTCCCAAGCCTGAAGTCACTCCATCTCCTAGTAGAGTAATATGGGATCCAAGAAAGACAGATCATTCTAAATGGCAGTAATTTAAATCCTCTGCTGCATGCTCCAGGGAAAGAGAGGAAGGAAAAGGCAAGGCAATCTCTGCAGCTCACACCTCCTGTATCCAGCAGCACTTTCTGCAAGAGGCACTGTGTATCTCCCAAAAACCTCTGATCTCATAGGTCACACGAGAAGCAAAGTGACATTCTTGAGCTTTACCATGTCACTTGCCTGCCTACAGCTAAATTAGGAGTGCAGCAGCAGCAGTCTATTTAGAGCCAGCACAGCTTCTTGACAGACCCTGAAGGAGAGACATTTCTTGCATCTACATCACTGCTCCTCAAAAAACCAGGCTTGCCCTGAGAGGCAGCTTCATTGGGAAGATTTTGCAGTGCTTCACCAAGTTTGTTTTCACACACAGAGTGAGCACACAAACATTAAGAGCACAGCATAAGTGGCCAAGCTCCATCACCTTGGAGTTTTAAACAGCTCAGCCAGGTTCATCCATTGAATTGCTGGGTGCAGTGAGACCTTCCTGCCTCCATGAAAAAAAAAGAAGCCCACTGTGTGCTCTCTCACCTTGGACTGCAGCATGACTGGTTTCTGAGTCTCCCTTCTCCCACTAAAAGCATTAAGGGACCCTCATTGTCATCTTGTGACATTTTTGAAAGGAGGCTGACTGGTTGGAGAAGTGCAAGAAAAGCCTGCCAGGCCCTGCCTGCAGCCTCCTCTGCCTGCTGGGTGGAAGACACCTCTCCAGCCATGGGCTCAGCCCTGGGAATGAACATCCTGCTGGGACAAGAGGATACGGTGCCACCAGAAAGCAATGGTTAATGGTGCAGAAGAATGTAAGTTCAGAGAGAGCATTGAGTTGGGATGGCTGGGAGGCTGGACCAAAGGAACAGCATCAATTATAGAGGGATGCCACAGCTGGGAGTGCCACAGGGAACACTGCCACCAGACACAGCAACCTCAAACTCCCAAACCTCCAGCTCCATCTTTCCATGTCAATTCTCTAAATACAGACACTTTTTACACAGGATGCTTAGAAACATTATCATAGTGGTTCATGAGAAAAGGGGAGCTCATCAAATGTTTTATGTTCATTTGTGTCCTCTCAGACAACTGTGGCACAGATATATTCTAGATATTTGTGGGGACCTCTATCAGGGCTTAATAAGCCTTATATTCTTAAAACAGCTTTCTGAGATATGTATAATGTAAATGATTATATGATGATATCGTTATGGCTACCTCTCCCCAAAGAAGATCATCTTCATGGATATGATTCAAAAGGCACAGATATTATCTGAAACCAACATGTTTCATAAATCCAAAGTACTTACTGCCAAACATGGAAATAGCTGAAAAATTTTGGTTCCTACAGCTTCATTCTTGCTGGGCCATCTCAAGGTTTGTATAAGACTGAGCTACATACCACCTAAATTCTAACACAACCGCAAGAATCATTCAGGTAATTAGAAAACAGGGTGTTCCAGTGTATTAAACACATTTTGGAGTGTCTGGGCTTTTAGCAGTATTTAAGCAAATGCAGACTGTGTGCTTGGCAAAGACAGGATTGCAGTGACAAGGACAGAGAACATATGATCTCAGAGAATGATGCTCATATCTCCAAGCTCTGTGTTTTGAAAGCTATCCATACCTCATTGAGAAGTCTTACTAATGACTGAAAGGAAAATGAGGTCTAGACTGTGAAAGCACCAGTTTTCCTAAAAACAGATATGACCTTTGAGTTTTGTTAGATTTCAAGCCCAGTTGATCCCTAACAGAAATCAGCAAAACTTAAACCACATCACATTAAGCCAGTTAGTCCTTTAGTTCCTGGTCTGACTCGAGACCTGGAGCACTTCATGTCAAACGTGAGAGGGAGAAGAAAAAAAGTGAAAAAAGAGGCTGATGCCCCATAAGTCACAAGGAAACCTTCCAGGCAATGCAGGTATGTGGGGAGTCTGGGCCAGACACTGGGCTGTGTTTCAATCCCCTTCCCAAGCCTGAAGTCACTCCATCTCCTAGTAGAGTAATATGGGATCCAAGAAAGACAGATCATTCTAAATGGCAGTAATTTAAATCCTCTGCTGCATGCTCCAGGGAAAAGAGAGGAAGGAAAAGGCAAGGGAAGCTCTGCAGCTCACATGTAGGCTGTGGAGCTCTGAAGACACAGGAATCCCAGTTGCCCAAAGCAGCACCAAGGGAATTTTATCCTGTGCAGTGTGAGGGGGCATGCAGAATTTAACATCTCTTCCAGTGCCTGATGGTTGTGTTCCAAACTACAAGGCAGCCCTCCAGGCCTGCCTGCTAGTGCTCTCCTTGGTGGAGAGCCCTGCCTGGTGGGATTCGATGCCCACATTCTGCCTCCATCCCCTCCTGTTCATGCATACTGTTGTTACATTCAGCCAGGCACTCACATTTCAGAGCCTGCTTGCTCAGTGATCTATAAACTGGTGCTCATGCCAAGGAAAACGAGGTGCCAAGAAAATGACTGGAAGCTTTACAGGGCAGTGGAAAGCAAAATGCAAAGAGCACTTGGGTGGCTCACCTTCCTCATGCCAGGGAACGATGGCATGAGGAAGGTGAGCTGCCCAAAGGTGAGGTTGAAGGGAGCCTCCAGGTCATGGTGGCCAGGCTGAGAAGCAGACACACCTTCAGGAAGCTGCTGCCCTCACAGGCAGCCCTGCTGGGGCGAGGCAGGGGCTGGCTGAGACACACCAGCTCTCCAGGGAACGCCTTGTATGTGCTGCTGCCAGTTGCTGGGGGACGCTGACATCGTCTGGGACAGAATTAGAAAACCTTGAGCAGAAGGACACAAGTGCTAAGTCAGCCATGTGCTATATGTGGCACACCAGTTGGTGCCTTCTTTCCCCTTCTGCAGATGCTCATTCCTTTGCCTGCTCCTTCAGCAAGCTTTGACTTCAGCCTGCACTGCCCTGTGACTGCTACGTGCCCCTGGCTGCATTCAGGCTAGCAACACCTTACACAGCACCTAAAGGAGCCAAGAGGCAAATCTTCCCTCGAGCCAACAGAGCCCTTCACTTGGCCATGCAATCCCACCTTTGTGCCATTATACAAAGCTGTGTCCAGTGTTTACCCATCCCCACCACCTGCAAATCCCACAGGGCCACTCCTGACTGTCTGCTGGTGACACCTCTGCAGTCAGCTCGAGATGTCCTCCCATGCTGCACCCTGCTCCCAGACCACCTTCCTGACAGGGTCCTATCACCAAGATCCATAAAACATGCTGACCAGGCAATTTTTCGGACTTGACTCTCTTCTACACAAGTTTCTACAGCTTATCAGGATGTTCTGCAGCTCTGAGCATCCTGGATAGCAAAAGGCTTTGTTATTTTTGTTGAAAGTGTCTTCCATGCTGTGAGCACTGAAAAGCCAAGTCATTAGCAGATTAATTAGGCACTCTGTGGCATACAGCCAGCATTACAGCTAAAGCTGAGACCTTAAAGTTTGCTGGAAGTGGATCCCTGGCTTAATCACTTGAAGCCAGTGATGAAACATGCAAGAATCAAACCAGACAAGCAGTCCCTCTCTCTCCTGGCAAAAATCACACATTGAAGAGAGCACAAGGAACACTGCAGCATCTTGGTGTGGAAAAATGCACCCAGCCTCTATCAGTTCAAGAACTGCTCAAGCACAGTAAGATGGATTATATAGTCTTTCCAAATCTGTTGTGAATTATGGTAAGTCATATATTCCTGATAACTGCCTAAATACCCAGTTCCTTCCTGGATCTTATTAGGTTCTTGGCTTCAAACAGTCTTCCAAGGTGTACAATTAAGCTGGTGTTGGAAAAAAACATCATTTGCATATATTAATTTTAAATTTCACTGAACCTTCCTTATTTGTGTTCAGTAGGCTCCTCCATGAATATCCCTGTATTTACATTGGAAAAGGAGACCACTTCTCACTTATGGGCTGAATAAAATATGTGTTTGTACCATGGGACAGCTCTAGACCACTGCAACCTTTCTGAGATTGCTGCTTGCCAAATGGTACATGTACACTTGTAATTTTTCCTGCTGACATTGCAGCCACCCTGCCTTCAGAAGAGGAACACAGCAAATATTTAGCAGCAACAGGTGTCAGATAGGAGTTGATCACAGAAAAGAGAAAACACATTAGCTGAAATTATAGCAAGTAAGTGCACATAGGACAGGAAAAAGTCTCCAGGAAAAGAATGGAATATGCTGACTGGATTTAGGTGTCTGTAAATAGTCTCAATTCTCACACCTTGCCTGAAAACAAACTCCCATCAGAGCAACCAACATTTCCTCTGGTGCTTGGTCTGGTATACTGCCATGAACTCACTAACAATTCCACTAAACAAATAGGAAGTTAATTGTATTTTCAGGTATTCTAGACAGCAAAAGGCAAAAGTCTCAAAGGGAGTTCCTTATGAAACAGAGCAGAAGCAACAGCACTCACCTTTTCCTCCAACAGCTCCAGGGCTTGCACAGTCTCCTGAAATACAGAACATCTTGTCTTCTACTTCACAGTATGGATTTAACCCATTAGCTCCCTCCTCCTGAAGAAGGGCCTGACTCCCTGGGCTACAGGAAGCCCAAAATAGAGCTCTCCTTTTAAAATTGGATCAGAAAGATCTCAGAGCAAACACACAGGGAATGCAGCCCAATACAGGTATTCCCATTTCCATTTTGGTGCTGCAATTGGTACCACCCCTCTGTGACTTCAGCCTGACAAAAGGAACATATTCCACTTCAGAAGTGTCAGAATGAATCACTTCAATGATCTGGATGTAAAACACACTTCCCTTATGTTCATTCAACTGAATCCAGCCCAAATGCATAGAAGCTTTACATTGGCCAGAACTATCCTCAACACCTTTCTCACTGCTGAATTTTCTGGGCCCTTGGGAAAGCTGAAGCTTCATCACTGTTCATTGCCCTCAACATGAATTCCCCTGTGGGAGAGGAGCATCCATGCACTGCCCAGGAGCTGTGCACCCAAGAAGGCAGATGTCCATGAATTCTCATTCCCAGCTGCTGCTGCTTTCACTTGGACATGGATCTTGGCAAGTCCTAGCAAACACAAAGGAGACCCTGGATTTTGCTCTGGCAATTCTGCTTGCAAAAAGTGGCTGCTAAAAGTGAAAGAGGAGCGTTCCTGCTGCAGCTCCTGGAACTCACAGCCTAGGGTGAGATGGAACAGCACTGCCAGAGAACTGCAAACCTCAGCTCCCAAGCAAGAATCACAGAATATCCTGAGTTGGGAGGGACCCACAATGATCACTGAGTCCAGCTCCTGGCCCTGCACAGGATCACACCCTGTGCCCAAGGGCATTGACCAAACATTTCTTCAGCTCTGTCAGGCTTGGTGCTGTGTCCACTACCCTGGGGAGCCTGTGCCAGTGCTTGACCACCCCCTGAATGAAAATTCTTTTCCTAATACCCAGCCTAATCCTCTCCTGACACAGCTGCATGCCACAGGGACACATCTCTGCATCACCTGGAATGACTTTGCTCCCTAGGGACATACCTGACATGTTCCCAGAGATGTCTTGAGACACATTCAAGCTTCCCAGGCAGATAAACCTGTGGTGTCCTGTTCAGGCACCAGGGAACTGACTGGATCCAAATGCTTAACCCAGCAATTGAAAAAAAGACTTGTTATCCTCCTCCTCCATACCTCTTTTATCTTCTCATCCAATCAATATACAATTATTTTGGGTCAGCACATCACCAAAACCACCTTTACTGGTAGAATGAAGCATATCCAGACACATCTGCATTATTACACAGGCCACAATTGTGCAAAAAACTCACTAAGTTTGTTCTTCATTCCTGAAATCCTTTCTTCCTTTTAAAAAATATATTTGGTGATGGCTTTCAGGCTTATTTTATTGCAAATCACAGGTGATCATAGAAATTATTAGACCATCACCAATTCTTTCTTTGCAATGAAATTTTTCATGGGTGTAGTGATGCATAAAAATTGGTTTAGATTACTTCCATCCAAGTTACACCTCCAGGATTCATTCTACTGATGGATTCACTGAAGTTTGGTTTGTGCAGTGTAAAACATGGGAATCACTAGAGTTGCCCCCATCAGGCCTCTTGGGGATGACAGTCCACAGGCTCCTGCTGATCAGCAGCAGTGCAGAGAGTCCATGCTAACACCTTCCCAGACACTCCAGCAGAGCAGGAATCCCTCCATAAAGCACCTTGGGCAGCCAGCAGAGCTCATACATCACAGGCTTTAACCTAAAGGCAGAGAAATAGGAAATAAAGTCCTTCCTAGTCTGTGTTCCCTAAAGCAGAGACTGAGCCAAGGCTTCAAATTATATCCATCAGTGTAGGTCTACTGATTCAAAAGGAATGACTCAACTTCCAACAAGTCCCTTGCTCAAGATCATGGGCTGTAGCAAAGAAGAGATCTGAGCATGATCCTACATGAAAGTACACCTTTAGCCACTCTCCATCCCTCTTCTTAGGATACATATTTTTGGTAAGTTTACCTAGGAAGGCAAAATTACCAAAAAACCACATTAATTGAAAATGCAAATGCTTGGATATCCTGCCAGATTTTGGATGTCCAGGCCTTCAAGCTTTTAACTTCTAAGTACAAAACACTCTACACTATAGCTCATGGGACAGAAACACAGGCCCCATCAAAAGCCTTGCACTTACTAGCACAACACTTCAGGAGTCTGGAGAGTAAATGGGAGAGGGATTGCTAGACAGGGGAGGAACAAGCAGTGCTCCAGGACTTTTCTGTGGAAAACCTCAATCATATGGACTCAGGGAAATCATCAAGTTTAAAAAGTTAGAAGCTGTTTTGCTGTCATGGAAAAAATTTTAGTGAAGACACAAAAGCCATCTTCTCCTGAAAGCTGTGTCTCTTGGAGAGCATGGAGAGCAGGGACATACATTGGGAAACTGAGGGGTAGAAAGATAAACAAGGGACACAGGAGAGCAGGCAAACAAGGTGAAAACAGAAGTGCCTGCATTGCCTGATGATAATAAATACATTACAAAGGGAAACCTTTCAGCGTGGGAAGATAACATCCAGCTGATCTCCATTCTATTAGGGCACAGCTTAACCATAGGAGAGAAAAAATAAGATCAAAGAAAAAGATTAAAGGAAGCAATTTTCAATTTTAAACACAGTCTTAATGTGATGGAAAGGAAAAGTAAGAACAGCTGAAAGACACCCAGGGTCGGGTCAGGGAGAGATGCCTTGGCTGAAGGTACTGAAGTGTATTCCCTATTTGTCTGCTTTATTTTTAAACACCCAGAGCCTTTGCTTGAGCAACACTTCCTTGAACAAAAAGGAAACAGAGGAGGAGAGAAGGGCTGCAGAGAGAGAGGCAAATGGGGTTGGAAAAGTAATATCTCCCCAGCCATGAAAGTCAAAATTACTGTTTGAAACTGAATCCTCCTGGAGTACTACACAGGCATGGGGGAAAAGGGGAAGGGAGGGAAGGAAAGAAAGATTTATTACTTAAGCAGAACTAAAATTCTGCTGAGAAAAAGGGACCGTTCAATCCATATCTAAATTTCAGATCAACAGCAGATCTGAAACTGGGCTTGTTATATTTCCCTCTCTTTTGCATGCATAAAATAGACAGGGAGGTGGATTGTGTTTTAAAGGGGAAAAAAGTCCCTTGATCTCATGAAGCCCTGAACTCTTATATTCCATTTATAGCTCTAGCTAGAATGACATCCCCCTTGATTATCAGGCTGTCCAATCCAGCTGCATGTGTCAGGGCTGTATGAGGCACTAAGTGAAATATATATATGCCCTTACAGGGTTTAGTACATCGGGTCCACCTCCAGGGTACAGGCTATAGCTCATTCTGACCACTGCTCCTCTCCCAGGAATCACTTGTTAAGTGGTTTTTGTTTGTTGGGGGTTTTTTTTTTTAAACTTTTTTTTTTAGGGCACTTTTACTTTCCAGTTTAAGCAACACAAAATGGCACCAAAGAAAGACGTAAAGAAACCAGCGGCGGCCGCAGCACCGGCGCCTGCACCAGCACCTGCACCAGCACCAGCCAAGCCCAAAGAACCTGCCATCGACCTCAAGAGCATCAAGGTAAGTGTGTGAGCATGTGGGCCCAGAGGGGAGAGGGAGCAGGGTCCTGCCTAAGAGCTGCACTCAAGCCTTGTGTGTGTTTGGTTCCGGTTTGGGGACTGCTTGGAGGAAATGAATGAGTAACCTCAGCCCATGGATTTGCTGACCTGCCTGAGCTTTTGGACATTTTAGTAGCTGGAGGGTGTAAGGCATGGTGCATGATTTAACAAAGGAGGGAAGCCTGGGGATGTCAGAAATATGCTGGAGTGTGGACCTCAGAACTTTTTACCCAATTGGTACCAGTCTCACGTGTTTGGTAAAGATAAATTTAAAGTAAACACACATCAAAAAAACCCCAAAAAACCCTAAAGTAGGTACATGAGGACAGGAATGGGGTTACTGAAACATGAAATACAATGTTTTTCCATAGCGCTGTACAAAAACCCATCTTTTATAGTTTAAAATGCTTTTCCAAATTTTTGAACCACCTGATGACCCTTTGGTCATGTGCTTTGAGATCAATATGACTTACCTTTAAAAGAAACAAAACAAACCAGTTTTGAACAGAAAGATTTGGCAGCTTTGCCTATTTTCTTTTCATTTTCACTGTACAACAAACATTGGTGAGACCATGAGCAAGAAAGCCATGGGTGGAAACATTTCAAGTGATTTCCTCTCATCCTTATATGTTTGCTGAGAATTTATAATTTGCTGTCAATTGAAAGCAACAAAGACAAGGAGTCTTTTGGAGGTTTCCCTCTGACTGCACTGTCATTTGTTCTCATAATGTCTTTAGATTTTGCATGTCAACCAACATCACTAACGGTTGCCCTGACCCTTTGGAGAAAACTCCTCCATTTTGGGGGATTCTTTACTTAGGAAAGAGGAGAGGGAGGCTAAGCAGTTAAGAAATGAAGAGACAGACTAGTTTCTCTGAGTAGGACTATAAATAGTTATTCTGCACCTACCTGGCAAGCTGATTGGTCCCAGAACCAATTTGCTAAATTCTACATAAAGAATCATGCCTATTATGGGTAAAAGAAGGACAAAGACTACTAATAGAACCTATACATGATGAATTGTGTTTCAGATAGCTTAATACATACAGTCCTGAGATGTTAAGCCATTTAGTGAAACGTCTCCAAGTTTACTTTAATACTGTAGTCAGTATTTTTCTAAAAAAGTATGTATCTTCTCATAAGATTGAAGTTGAAGCCATTGACAAGAGGAAAAAAAAGACATTTTGAAATACTTAGAATTTTGAAGAATACATGAAAAACTCACTTAATTTTGAGCATACTGTCTGAAAATTAGATTAGGCCTTACATTGTACTAGATGATGGGGAACCAAGCTAGATTTCCTGCTAAATAACTTAATATGATTTGATAGCTTTCTACATCCAGCTAATCAGGAGAAAATAGAATTTTGAAATCCATTGAACCTAGCTAATCTCTCTTTGTATCAATAATAATATATTACCAGCTAAAAAATGTCAGATTGCACTCTAAGGCATCTTTGCAGTTCACTCCTTTGCTATTACCAAAGGAAATAGCAGCAAGAAATACACACTGGTAGAACAGAGAGAACTCTCCAAGGTTTATCATATTCAGACTGATAAAAATAAGATAGAATTTAAGGAGACTTTCTTTTGAAAGATACCAGACAAAATATTTTCTTCCAGGGTCCAAACCAGCCACCATGGGTTGCTACCCCTTTTCACATTTTGAGAATTCAGGCAGTGAAAGGAAAAAATTTCAGGTTATAAGTAAATTGTCTAGAATATGTGGCAGAGTCAGGAATCAGTTTTCTGAGTCTTAGCCCAGTCCCTCAATTATTTCTCAGTCCTTCCATTCAACCACCAAAGTCTCAGCATGATAAAAGTCACAGCACCATTTCCAGCAAAACTTTGGAGGCATGGAGTACTTCAAAGTAAGGTTTTGTCTGGGACTCAGTGAACAATCCTGCCCCAAGGCTCTTTGCAGTGATTTACCAGACGTGGAGACAAAACCTACATCACTTTAAACAAGGGGATCATCCACTCCTCAGGGAGTTAGCAGCCATGCCAGAGCTTGCTACTCAAGAGAGGTGACTGGGAGTGTCAGGCTACACTGCCACCATGATCTGGGGAGCCACACAGCAGGTAAACACACAGAAAGGCTTTGTTAACTTCTATAAAGGCACATCCAAGCCCCTTGTTACAGCTGGGGTGGGTAAGGGGAGAGGTTGTTTAATAATAAGCCACATTTGGCTGTGCACTCCATTCTCAGTCATAACAGTCTCCAAAACAAACATGGTGGTTTACAAACACGAGTAGTGGTTCTCTTGGTGGTACCTCCCCACTCAGATGCCCTTCTTGGCCCATCTTCAGGAAATCTGGGTTTCTGGACTTTTTGGAGTACACATTTTGCAACTTTGGTGGGTTTTTTTCTCCTTCCTTAGGAGGACTCAGGCTGGGGTTGCCTATCACCATCAGAAGCTATGATAAAGTTGTGACAGGCCATTCACTCCCTTCTGTTCTTTATCAATCTCTTGAAATAAACTGAATAAGAGCAAATATTTGGTGATTTGCTAGTGCCAACAGCAGCTAATATGTTATATTTTTGAGCAACATCTATTGTCTATAAAACTGAGTAAAGAATACCCAACTGGTAGACTCAAATCTCTAAACTCAGCCCTTTTACAGCTCACCTTGGGCTACAGTATAACAAGCATAGGGAGAAAGTGAAGGCAGGGACAAAGAACTTGCTTTTAAATGGAAATGTGAAGACCTGTTTACTCAGTGAGCAGCATAAAAACTCAATCTGCTTTGCACAAGCCTTTCCAGACCAAATGTATATTTCCAATTTTCCTTATTACTAACATGTCTTGGATTTGCATAGGCACAAAAGTTAAAGATTAAATAATAACTGAGAAGAGAACAGGGCAATGGAAGCAGCTGAGAGCCATCACTAGGAACCAACCATGATTAAAATCAAAATTACCATATAGATAATTTTCTTAAGAGACTCCCAAGAATTCTGCAATTAAAACTGTGGCCCAGTACACTCCTAAAACCACAGGTTATCTGTTTTATCAACCTTCTTCTCCCACACAAGCCTGAATGAGAAGAAATGTTTAACTCATGAAAAACAATACCATGGGTCTATGTCTGCAACAACTGGGATGAAACATGAATGATGCTGATGTCTCATGCTTGGTTTTGCAACCAAGGCAGAGGGAAATGTAATAAATAAATTTCCCACTGCACAAATTTGTGTAACATAGTCCCTATTACCAACAAGAAAAGTATGTTGGTTTTCTAGTGGAAATCTAAGGGTCCTTCCCAGCACATGTAACCAGCCCTTGGACAGAGCCTAGGCTCATAAAATCAACCAGGATGTTTTGGGATGCCAATGCTGAAGATGCTGAGGGCAGTGCTTCACAAGCTTCCACCCTGCAGATGGTGATCTGAATGTCTAGTGCTCTGATCTGGTGTCATACTAGGTCCTTTACTTCAAGGATACAGCTGAGTATCTTCTCTTGAGTAGAGACAGAGACTGGGCAAGTGTCTGCAGTGGAAGTGAGGTTTTCAGGGGTACAGAAGGCTTCCCATGCCAGTATTTTCAAGACTCTAATCCCAGGACATCAGTTATGCCATGCCCAACTGCAGGTAAGCCACCCAAATGTTTAGAAGAAAAACAATTAAAAGCTACCAACTAGTAAAAACTTCCTAAAATCTTGTGTAACTGTGTGATGCATGATGATGATGCCTGTTGCATGGAAGCAAGCCTGTGATTGTTTTTAACTGCAGAGCTCTTAAGGCAGTAAAAAGTGTTTCTCCAAGCATCCTTATTTCTTGTTACATTCACTACTTGAGTAGGTCATCTCTGAACAGATATTGCTTTGGATATAAGCAGAGAGAGATCAACTCACTAAAATGCACTGACAGAAACCTCCTGGGCTAGAGGGCAAGCAGCACTGCAAATGTCAGCTGAAGCACTCGGAGAGCTGATGTGCTGCAGACAAACTCCACATGAAGCCATGGAGTGAGAGCAGGAATGTCAACAGTAGCTTTGCTCAAAAGTGCTAAGGGCTTTCTTAGGAAACAGCAGGTTTTTACTTGAAACTTTTGGCTCAGGTCTTCAAATTATGCCTGATCCATCTCCAGCTATGACTCCAGAAGGATTCCCTAGGATGGGTGATCTGTTGGACAAGGTCGCCAGTCACCTTAAAGGTAGGAAGGGGACAAATGTCAATATGAATTTGGTCTTAAGAGATGTGAAGATGCCTCTCTGATGTCATCCAGACCAGCTCCCTGCTACTGCTTTGACCCAGGACACAGCAGCATCCAGGATCCAGCCTGGAACAGCCCAGGCACAGCCCCTGGCTCTGTGAACCTCACCACTGACACGTCACAGCCCACGTTGCTGACAAGCACAGGACAGGCAAGGCACAGCATGAAGGTGTCCCAGGACAGGCAGCTTGGACAAGGACACCAAGACATCCCCTTGGGACACTGTTGGAAACAACACACAAAAACCCCCAGCTTAGTTTTGTTTACAAAGTTTTCAGAAGAACTTTGCCTCCTCTTCTTCCTAAACTGCTACTAAGCAAGGAGCCCATCAAAAGTAGAGACTACCCACATATATTAGTAGAAACTTTTCCTTAATGTTGCTGACTGGAAAATTTGTTTGAAAAATAATGATTTTTTTTTTTCTTTAAACAAGACCCATTCCTAGTAATTCACAGCTTTAGCAGCATTTTAAAAAGATTACCTACAGCCTTTGGAGGCTCTGGTGAATTGCAGACTTTGGTAGAAACAGTGAAAAGCAAATTACACAAAATGTAACATTTTAAGAGCTCGCAGGGTAACTCCAACTGTTAACAGGAGTTACGTGGCAGAGCCTTAGTCCCATCAAAACAACCCCACAATACTTCTAAAATACTGTTTTAAGCCCCCTCAGAGCACAGAGACATTGTAAAAGATAGTAACAAGATATTTGAGTTAATCTTATATAAGGCAAGAAGAAGGTGACAAATTTAGCCAATGACAAGCAGAGAAAGAAGTTGTCCGTAAGGAGATATGAAACAAGCAACCTGGAAATTTGCCCTTGTTTCACTAAGACTTCATTACATCTTCTACCCACTGCCAAGAAGCACTTTCAGCTGGCTGGTTTACCACAGAGCACTTAAATGTCAAGTAGCAAGGGTTTAAATTACGTTAATACTCGAACAGTGCCACTGGGAGGCATGTTAAAACAAGAAATCCCTCCAAAAGCAGGGCTCCAGAGCCTCACACCTCGTGTATCCCCTTGATTACACACGTTCAAGCACAAAAGCAATTAGAAATGGGACATGTTTACAAATGAGCACAGCTGAAGGCACTTTCCCCCCCTGAAGCTAATGAAATGTGTTCAAAAGGATGTGATCAGGAGTGCAGCTGGAGCATATGTCACACCCAGACATTTCAGAAGGGCACGTTAGTGAAACGTCAAGGCTCATCCAAAAGTTTTTGCACAGCTGCAAAGTAACTGGGACGTTTCAGGTTTTAAAAATCTACTAACTGGAAAGTTACACAAAATGTTTAGGGAAAAGGTCAAATTAATCTGCAGTCAAGTCATTTAAACTCAGAGATAGTTCTTTTGAAAGAACTATTCTTTCAAACCTCACAGTATCTCAGACATGCAATTTTCTCTCCTGTCTTAATGGGGGTTGTTTTTATTCTTTCTTCAATTGTATTCCAGGCAATTGGAGGCCTGGAAAAAAACCATAGGCATCTCTGTTCTCAAAACAGACCTCAGTTTCTCAAGAACTCTTCTTCTTCTAATGTTTCTCTGCCTCATACAGCAGGAAGCTAAATCCATCAGGATGTTAATTTAATTTCTTACTTAAATGAGAAGCAGCCTCTCTAAAACCTGTGGCACTGATTGCACAAGTTATGGAACTGAGATTAGGGATGGGAAAAGGACAGCCTGCTTTTCAGAGGGGTTTGGAAGCTGTGTAATCCTGCACTCAGTGATGTCTGCTAGAAAAGATGTATTAATTAAGGAGAAGACATTAATAGTGAAAGGGTATCATATAAACTACTGTAGGCAGAATCCTATCTTAACTTCATTTAAAAAGAAAAAAATCAAAAAACTCCTCCAGTCTTGAATAGAAGGCTAAATATACAATGAGTATCCTGGGAGAATTTCAAATTTTCTCCTCTCTAATTTTCCAAGATACCCAATATGTCTTAGTCTCTTTTAAAGAGACAGTACCTTGAAATAGCTGGTGATTCTCTAACAAATTCTTAAGATGATTCACTTCTTGTCATTCATCCAAAAGGTAACAAACAGATGGAGCAGCTTAATGCTTTAACTCCCAGCAGCACCTTTTCCCAGGGCTTTTCATCCTGTCCAGACCTTTCCTGTACTCAGTCCCAGTGCCCACCAGCCTAAAGAGGGGAGCACAGCAGCACACTGCAAAGCTTGGGGCCCTAAGGCACATAAACCAGTGATTTGTGGGAAATCAGGAACTTTGTTAATCATTTGGAAATAAGGATTTGTGTGGACTGGGTCTCCATTTAGCTGGTGAAAAAGAGTTGCATACAACCCCATCAGCCCCACCCTTTAACTGGGACCTGGTCAAAATACCTCTGGCAACAGAATTACTAGAAAGTAGTCACAGACAATGCAAGGAACAAAACAAATAAACCAAAAAAAAACCAAACTCAAAACACACCACCGTTTTCTTTGGCACAAATAGCCTTCTGGATAATTACTCTGCCCATAAATAAGAGCTATATGAAGTTAGAGAAATCCAAGTCATTCTGGTCTTTCCTGTGTGTTGCAGTTGCTCCAACCTTTCATTCTTTTTGCTAGGGGTGGGCCATTCAGTTTTTGTTAAACTGAACTCCCTGAAATATCAAAATCATCCCTAAAGCCTCGAGACTCAGTGTCCTCTGACAATGCAGAGAACACTGCCAGGATCAGAACAAAGACCAGATCACTGCAAAATACTTCTTTGTCCCTTTTGAATTTTCTGAAAACTTCTTTTAGAATTGGAAATGTCACTTTTAATTCCTTTTAAAGGAGTATTTGAAATATTTTTCATCTAGGCCATTTCTTAACCACCCTTACTGAAAGCAAGTATACTTTAACTCCCCAACAGACTTATTGTCTTAGGGCAGAGTGAGTCTTAATTTAAGTGGATGCAACATGCCCATGCTAGAATATTCCTCCCCAGTAAAACTCTGTCTAGTGAGATTTGATTCAAGGACCAGTACTAAAATGAAGGGCTGATATGGTGCACTAGTTTTTCCTTACCTGAACTCTGAGCCAAACTCTCATATGGTCAAAAGACAATCAGTTTATATGTAGACTCCTCTCAGCTGATAAAATTTGATACCCATGTAAGCCAGATGACTAAACCAGGTATCTGTTTTTTATGCCCAAGACAAATTGCACTCCAATTATTTTCTGCTTTGAATCTTTTGGAATGAGTTTTGTTGCAGCCAAACATAGAACCTACCTGTTCAAGAAAAGGAGTCTAATTTTTCCCTAAAATGAAAAAACAAACAAACAAACAAAAAAAAAACCCCAAAAAACCCAAAACAAAAAAACCAAACCAAAAAAGAAAACCAAACAAAAAATTTCAAATCTGCTTTCAGGGGAACATTTCCCATTTGCCAGCACTGGAGAGCAAGACATTGAGGGCAGAATGAAAATTCCAAAATTCCAAAAAAAAGCAACATACTACATTGAACCAGACACCATTTCAGCTCTGCCAAAGTCTTTCAAAAGCTCTTCTGTTAATGCTTGGGCACTGGTGGCCAAGATCTTGAGGAGCTTTCCCACCCACCTGAATTCCAGCCCCAGGCAGTGTAAATCAGGAGCTCTGCAGTGTGCTAAATCAATGTCAGCAAACCCAGGGCAAAAGCATCAGCCCCCTTTCTATGCAGCCACACCTGATTGTGAACACATCCCCGTTCCCACAGGCTAGTAGATTACAAATAGCAAAAAAACCCACCAAAACCCAACAACAAACCAACCAAAAGCAAAGAATTGTCAGCAGAGCTTTCTCCATACTCAGTATATTTCCAGATATTTCTAAAAAAGTGCAAATAAGTTTTTTGAACAGATAATTTTCCAGCTAAAATGGCAAGCTCAGAAAAATCTTTGCAGTTGCATCTTTATTTTTTTTAAATAGGAGGTAGGAGGTTAGTATCTCAAATCCACTTAATTTGATTGCTCAGTTTAGAAACAACAGTAAAATAATCTAATTGAATTTGATTCTCTCATTCAGGGTATTCCACATTCTGAAAAGACACAATCATAAAGGTTAGGCTTCTCTTCAGGGTAACTAAGCAAGCTACAGGAGAAGGTTTTTCTCACTAATTACATCTCATCATTAGAAAACCAGGAGCAGTGACTGCTTAGCAGAAGCAACCAATAGAAATTCAAAGGAAGGATTTGAGTTCAGAACTGGGAGTCTCGTTGTCACACAACTATTCCCACCCTTAATTCATGACACTCTTGATCTGCATGAGGCAACAGGCAGAGGAAGAAGCCTGGAGCAAAGTTTGCCAATCCTTTTACAAGTCATAACATCCATTCAGATATTTGACCTGCTCTTGGGGGGTGCTACATGGTGGGCCTTGGTCTTTGCTACTAAAGAAGCTGCAGCCTTTACCTCCTGCTCCCTATCTGTAGGCCCAACATGACCACCCTGCAACCCAAAAAGCAAATACCCCTTTCCCCACCATGAACAGTCATCCTTCCAGTTCACAAAGGCTTTTGGGGTCCTTAGCTTCTATCACAGCTTCTCCTTTGCCTCAACCTCACAAACACCTGAGCAGCACCTCTTCTGTACACACCTGTGAGCTCTAAACCCAGCACCCTGGTGCCCTAGCCCAAACCCCAGAGGAAGACCATCCTAGAGATCACGTCGTGGTTTATACATTGAAGAAAAGACTCTTGATGACAATATCAGAAGGTTAAATATTATTTATTAAAATGATTCTATAATTCTAGTATTTTTCTATATCTGCTCAGCAGAGAGCATTTTCCATGCTGCTGCTGCTGCTTTGTCTAGGCAATGTCTCGAATGCTTACAATATTAGAAAGATTACAGTTTTTTAGCTCCTTCTCTCACTCTCAAGGAGGAGCTTGAGGAATTTTAAAATGTCTTTGAAGAACAAGCACAGATATTGTTTACAGAAAGCTTATACAGAGTAAAAGAACAGCAAAAGGATGTTCTTCCATGGGAAACTGATCAGAAGGCTTACACACAGAGAAACTTATGTTTATAGCAACAATCACAGGCTACTATGAATACAGATTTCCCACTGCCCTGCAGGGTACATCTACACATCAGCCACTAACTTAATACAGTTGGTTCCAAACTACACAGATCATTTTTCCCTTTAAAATGTTTAAAATATGGACAACGTGATCAGTGCAGAGGAAGAGCTTCACAGCAGGATACCACCTCTGTTGACAGATAACTTTTCTGCTCAGTGTCAACAACTGGATCCCCCTGAGCAGACAGGCAGCAGTACTACTCATCTAATGTTGGGCACTGGATTGTCCATGTAAGGGGTTGAGCAAAGCCCAGCACAGATATGAGGACCATTCAGCTGCATCTCACACATCCTGCAAGCCACATGTGGAACCAGCCAGCTCCTCACCCTCAGTGCTCCTCTCTCACTGACTCTACAGCTTATCAGAGAAATAGAATCCTTCCCTATAAGGAAGTCTTGGTAGGTCTGGACAAGGAATATCTCCTCCTGATGGTATGGACCCAGAAAGTGCTGACATGAATCAAACTTATTGCTTGTCACTCCCTGCTCCTCTTCAGCCTCCTAAAAATAGCCATCATAAGATGTCTATCAAGACATGGAGCCTCCTGTCACTTTGCCCTAAGAAAGCTAAAGAACTCGCCAAGGGGAGGGACCTCTTCCTTCTGACACCTAATCCAGGCAGTGCCGTCAGCACTACCAGATAAATAAGGGGAAGAAAGGCAAGGAAAGCAGGACCACTCTCAAGACCTCTCAGCTAATCCTTCCTGCCTGTCTGCTGCTCTGCATTTCCAACTCAACCATGGTGGGTGCACTGGAAAGCTAATAGTTAGCAGCCAGCCAGTGTATTTTACATAGGTAAATCGGGCTTCTTGCCCACCTTAGGTCTTGGGGGGTGGGGGAAGGACAGTCCAGAAGACAGTCTAGGTTTGCTTGGTTTTCCTGTTTGAACCTAAAGGACTATGCAAGGTTTTCCAGTTAGCCTCCAGTTCTGAACCAGGCAACAGTAGTGGTGCAGCTCCCACAGCTTCTGACAGAAGGGTTACAATTTCCTAAGCTTTTTTAATCAAATGCAACCAGCTAAAGTGGCGAGGCAAAATCATATTTTTATATAAGCAAATATCATAGATTTGTACTTTATGGAACAACGTACCATCAATAATTTGAGACATAAACTTTAAGGGATTCATTTAATTTCTATGTTAATGGAAAAAAGCTGCTTGTTTAGAAATACTACTTCAAATTGTATAACTAAAATGGATCTACGCTAAAACAGTAAATGGACCTGATGGTAATAAATTAGTTCTTTTTTAGTTGAGAGACTTTCTATTTCTGCTGCTTCTTGCCACAGGTCTGGCTTTCCCTGGGATGTAGATTTTAATGAAAACTTTAAGAATAGACTTGCTGGTGCATTTTTATGCAGGAAGTTGCTAGATTAGGTTGCTACGGCCTAACTACATTAGGCAAGACAGAAGTGAAAGCACTCAGGTACTTTGTGCTATTTACTTTCTCTCAGTGCATTTTCAGCAGTACTAGTTCTCTTTTTTCTCTCTCTTTTTCTCCCCAACTGCAGTCCTTCTCTGCTGATGAAATCAATGGTAAGTGAAATCAAAGTTAAACTTTAACAGGGGGCAGGAGGGGGAACAAAATGGCAACCAAATGCTAAATATTCACTAGCCTTAACAGCTCTTTTGCTATCTGCATTACTTCTGCACATTTGACAGGCCACTTTTTTGCTCTTCTGGAAGATGACTCATGGATTGAGCTGGATGCTTTAGAAAACACACAGGTTCCCCCCCAGCCCCCCTTCCTAAGCTATTTTTTGTGATTGATTTCCTTCCAACAGATCGAGTTCTCCAAGGAGCAGCAGGATGGTAAGTTACAAGAGAGCTGATGCGTTTTACATGTGTGTGAGTTCAAAAAAGAGCTACAGGCTCAGAAATTAACTTTTATGAAACAATGAGCTAAGGCTTCATCTGGTATAAATCACCACACTCTTGACTTCAGAGCAGTGATGACTTATGTTGAAAAAGAAGGTGACTGTAGATCTAAATGTAATTTATTTGAATGTTTGTTTATCTGAACTGAGAAGTTTATACCATGGTACAAAGAGGAAATACACTATCTTTACCTACTGAACATTCTTCACTTGTGCTCCTGTTCTGGCTCTTCACAAGGATGCTGAAAATAAGTCTTGAACTTGACAGCCCCAGGGGAAATAGGCAGAAGAAGGACAACAGAAGGAGGAAGTGGGCTGAAAATTTAACTTAGCAGTGAATTTGCAGTCTCACATGAACAGAAGATGCAAGAGTTCTATATGTCACTTTTGCCAGGAGGTGTCGTGGAAGGGGAGGAACAAAGGCTGTTTTACTGTAAAAATATTCTTTAAGCATGGAAATAGCAAATAAGTGACTTGTGTAAACTGCTGCTTACACAATGGTGTGGATATACTGCAATTCTTGAGCATCTTGGTGTATTCTTTGATTCACAAGCAACTTGCAGCTTCCAAATTTTTTGTTTCAATCTTCTATAAAGAGACAAAAAATCTGCCATGAACAATAGTTCTCACTGAAGCTCTGGAGATCTAATTTTAAGTGTTTCAAATAGCCTAAGAGATGCATTTGGGCTATTTTAAGTAATATTTTAAAGTGTCAAAAAAATCAGTAGCACATATAGTAGACTGAAGAAAGTGTTTAGAAAGGAAGATACAAGGATTTCCTAGAAATTCAGAATGAGTGGAATAGCTAGAAACAGGTTTTGAGAGAGCCCTAGACTTTGTGAAGATGACCCTGCTCTCGGTAACACCATCAAAGCAATAAGGTGCAGCAATATTGTGCAGCAAATGAGACTGGTAACAATTCTCACAGTCCAAACTCTCTTGGTCACAAAAGAAGTCACTTGGACTCTTCCATACTTCTTAATTCTGAAAATTTTACAAAAGGATTGGGTGGGTTTATGGAAAAATGTCCTCAATTCAAAGCTGCTGGCATGTGTAATGAAGTAAAACATTTCTTTCAGCTTCCCTAGGTATTTCAGGTCATCCAGCTGCTGTAACATTGCAATGGCTGAACCAAGCAGTGGAGCAAATAGAAACTACTTGAGAGAGGGACAATTTCCCAGGAGCAGATATGCCCACCCTCAGTAACTATTTCCATCCCTACAGGCTGATGCACCAGCAGCTGGGTAGTACCATCCTCAGACAGACTTTAAACATGCTTGCTCCAGCAGAGGTATAAACTAGGACTGGTCATTAAAAAGTAAATAAATAAATAAAATTAAAATAAAAACCCACAGCAAAGGTATATTGCAGTGAAATGCATGCCTGAGGGACAAAAATAAATCAGTCCTTTTCTCCAGGCTAGGGACCCGTGTTCAGAACCCAGTGAACATAAAACTTCAAGGGATTTACAAAATGGAGAAACTCTCCTGATGGCTTTGCTGTTAGCCATAAAACACTGGCATTGTTTTATACCTCGCTGCAGCTAAGTGCCATTTGATTTAGAAGATGAAAGATCAGATTATATGGTATAAATCACTACAGCTCCACCCATCTCAGCTGCTGGAGCTGATATCAGGAAGCTCTGCACTGGTCCAGAAGGCCAGAATTTCATACCCTGCAATAAAAGCTGCAAGGAAAGAGAGGTAGCAGCAAAGGGTTATAGGTGTCTCACATGAGACAGTAAGAGGATTAGTTTCAGAGGTATTAGATTACAGCCTAGCAGGCTGACACTGTGTATCAGCACTTTTACTGGGTGCCAGCAACAGCTCCAAGGTGGGACAAGGAAGACTGAAGCAAAACCATAAATACCTCTGCATCACATGTCCCCAGCACAAGATGAATGAAGACATGATCTGAAATGTGGCTTCTTACTCCTAAACCTGCCCCAAAGCAAAATGAACATTACACAGGCTGTGGAGCACAAAGGCTGGATGAGAATCATGGCCAAGGAAAAGACATTTTACTCAGTTTACTTGGAGCTAAAGCACAGGATCATCAGATACTGCAGTGCAGAAGAGACCAACAGCACAGACCAAGATGCTTGTGGCATATGGGGTTCAAAGATAGCTTTTTAGCCACACAGTTGACCTTTGTCCCCTCCTCTTTTTTTAAAGCCACATTTCTCTATTCAAATACTCTAAAAAGCCAAAAAAATGGAGTAATATGATTGACATGGAACTTCACAGCAGAAGATGAAGGCTGGCAATGCAATGAAGGCAACTATCTGTGCTGATTTTTGTAGGAGAAATGCCTGTACCTGAAGGGAAATAAGTGAACACTGATCACTTGGCAGCACTGAAGGAAGTGAAGTCTCAAAGTGAACACACTGGAAATGCACAGGAAAAAGCACCACATGAGTACTTCCACTGGCAAAGTGGAATATTCATGCATCTGTAAGAAGCAGGGACAAACTACAAAGAATAGGGAACAAACATGTTTGGACTTCACATTGTAAGGCAATTTAATGGAAAACAACAGTAAAAGTATTTGAAATCCACCTTCAAGTTTCCTATTAGCACTGTGTAGTTTAGATGCTGGCAGAACCCAATGAAGCAAGCAAAGGTTTTGCACTGCTAGGCACTTGACAGTCCCAGTTCTCTGGAGAGATAAGGTGGAGTGGATAACAACATTTTTACTGTCTGCTGCTACATCATGTGAAGGAACCCGCTCTTGAATGACAGTGTTGGTAGAGAACTTATCTTTCCCTGTCCTTGAAATAACTACAGGGTCAATCACAAAGCTATTGATGGCTATTAGAGCCAGCAAAGACGTGAAAGGTAGATATAAAAGTTTAAAAATAGTGAAACCGAAATGTCAGAGGGGAGGAGTTTTTTTCTTGGGACTATGGGCCAAAGATTCCCCTGGCTAACTCCCCTGGAGTCACTGGAACGGTGCCAGGAGACAACAGGCTCACATCTTTGTCAATAGGGTGCTGCCTGGCTCAGTGTTGCTCTTCTCTTGCAGACTTCAAGGAGGCCTTCCTCCTCTTTGACAGGACTGGTGATGCCAAGATCACCCTCAGCCAGGTTGGCGATATCATCCGGGCACTGGGGCAGAACCCTACAAATGCAGAGGTCAACAAAATCCTGGGAAACCCCAGCAAAGAGGGTAAGTGCCCTACAGTCTTTTGGGCTGTTCCTGAGATTGGGGAACAGCAATTAGGCAACACCAATAGTCACAGCAGGAGAGAGGGGAGCTTTTGCTCTGATGGGGAGTGAGGGGGACTATGCAACAATACATGGAATTTCACTCATTCCTTGGGTAAGAATGATGGGGGATAGAGGAAAACCTTCTGCTTAAGACACAGAGAGTTCTCTAGAGGGACAGTTTTGGTGTCAATTCAGTGTAGATATGACACACACTCATTGTTGCTCACAGTCCATTAGTGCCCCAGCCTTTGCTTGGAGAGTTGAGAGTCCACTTCTAACAATGATACTGAGCTCTTCAGGTCCTTCCAGTGCAAGGGCTTCTGCATAAGCCAAGACATGCCCTGGGACTGGAAACCCACCTGTATATTTCAGCTGACTGGAATGATCTTCCCAAAGTTCCTACAAACCTGGGCACACTGAAGCATATGTTGGCCATTTATTACTGCAGCCACTTTTTATTTCTTTTTCCTCTCTTTTAGAGATAAAGAGAAAGGATAAATACTGCAGTCCCCTTATTTTAACAAGGATCTAGAAGCAGGTGATCCCTGATTTCAGTCATGCAGAACCATATTAAGACAGGCTAAATTATATTCACACCCTCTGGCCTGGTAAAGACACCTCTGAGGGACTATTCAGAAAACTTTGGCACCAGCTGGAAGCATTGAGGACTTTCACAGAGATGAAAGCATACCAGGACTTTCAGTGATTCCAGCAATAACTGACAATGACTTTGATATAGTTGCATAGTAAAACAGGGTTTGTAACAACTGTATAATGAAAAATATCTGTCCATATATTTCCATCTATTGTATTTTATTGCTGCCCAGATGAAGACTGTCAATTGAAAGATCCAGGAGGAAATAAGAAAGAATAAAAAAGATTCTTTTATTTGGCAGCCTTGCTAAAAAAAAAAAAAAAAGAAAAAAACCAAAAACAAACCAAAATGAGCAACACTTGGGCAAGCTCTCACTGAGGACTACAACTTTTGGCTCATGAGAGGAAAGGGGTTAGATGGACTAAGCTTGGGAGGTCTTAAACCTCCATTGTGGACATGCCCAAATTTACTATTGGCAACCCACCATACTGTACTTTCCTAGTTTTAATTAGTTTATTCTTTTGCTAATAGGCTCTGCCACCACATCAAAGAGACCCTGAAGAGGTCAGTAACATGTGAACAACACCAGTGGCTTGTCTAAGTCACCAGATCCCACTCTGGTTACCTCTTCCCCATTGCTGGGGCTCAAGATTTTTGTTTGACTGATTCTGCAGTTCCCTCACTCCCCAAATCTTTTCAAAGATTAACTCATACAGCAAATTTCATTTCTGAAAGAAAAATATAGCATGCACACAAGCATACAAAGCTATGTGAGAAGGATCCTGGATGTGAAAAATCAGATGTATGTGAAAATTAACTCATAGGATAAGACAAACCAGATTCTGCAAAGGAACTGTCAACTTCTGAGGCAAAGAATAGAGTAAAGGCTTGAAAGAGCTGTGAAAAGAAGATAGGGGAGGCTCTCCCACATTTGAGGGCAAATATGCCTAAGGAATACACATACAAATACCTGTATGTGTAATACCTGTAATAGCATGTAACAACAGTGGTTTTTTTCCAGAGATGAATGCCAAGAAGATTACTTTTGAAGAGTTCCTGCCCATGCTGCAAGCAGCTGCCAACAACAAGGAGCAGGGCACCTTTGAAGACTTTGTTGAAGGTCTGCGTGTCTTTGACAAGGAAGGCAATGGCACAGTCATGGGTGCTGAGCTCCGTCATGTGCTGGCTACTCTGGGTAAGGGATCATCCTCTCTGCAAGCTCTTCAAAAACTGCTGCTGTTTGAAGGCATAAGAGAGGAAGGAAAGGTAGTCCAAACAGTTTGAAGAGGTAGGAGGCTACCAAGTCAGACAAGACTCTGGGTTTCCTAGCTGTGAATCCACAAAGAAAGCAAACAGAGTTTTGGGGTTCCTACTAAAGACCAAAGGAAAAGGGTAGGCTTGTGACATCTAAATTCAGACAAGATATTAAAAGTGACTGTTATTTGGTGAATAGAGAGAAAAGCCTGTACATCTCAGTGACATAACACAGATGGAATGGACAAAAGTAGAGGATTTGCTGCACAGAAATGTCTTTACTCTGTAGGAATAACTAGAATCCCTATGCATATACATCTCTATCTTCTAAAGTTAAAATTAATTAAGCTCATGTCATATATAGGTGTTTTTTCACTAACTCAGAAAATAAGGAAAGCCTTTGGAAAAGCTGTAGGTTTCAGCCTCAGTTCTGTATGGAAGAATGAAACAAGTTGTCTCCACTCTCAGGTGAGAAGATGACAGAAGAAGAAGTAGACGAACTCATGAAAGGCCAGGAGGACTCAAATGGCTGCATCAACTACGAGGGTAGGTGCAAGAGTTCAGCATCCATCCTACATTTCCCCTCTCTCTTACAGTTTCATTACAGTGGGCTTTTAGCTTCTCAGGAAAATCAGACAAAGCTCCAGCTGAGTTAGGTCAAAGGACTTATGTGTGAAAATGACCGTGGCTTATCCTGCAGTCACACCAGGCAAAAGACTCAGCTAAGCCACAGCAGAGGAGGCTGTTTTGGTCAACACCAAATCTCTAGACTCTGACTTTCTGCAGAGCAGTTGCAGTGATGGTATCCAATAGCTACTGTCACACTTAAGCAAGAAGAGAGCTTGATTTGTTCAACATTAAACACTTAAAGCTTTCTATCACCATATCAGATCAAATCCAATCAGATATATATATTTAATGCCATCAGCTCATGAAAAGCTGTTAATTTTAGAGTTATTTCCCAAGGTAATGTTTGCTGCTCCTTCTAACTAGCATATCTATATTTTTCCACAGCATTTGTAAAGCACATCCTGTCTGTCTAAGAGGAATTCCCCAGGCACCAAATGGTATGTTCTTCTCATTTGCACACTTAACTTCATCTGCTCGCTACCCATAAAGGCTTCTTTAGACCCATGGCCAACAGAGGCTACAAAAACATGATGCCAATATTTCCCCAACAATATGAAAAGAATAAAATGAATCTGTTGCCCAAAAGCAAAGATAGCAGGAGTGCAGGTTCCTTGCTCTTGTTCACAGCCCTGTAACTCATTGGTGTTCAGTAGATTTTTCAAACACAATGCAAATTGACAACCTGAGACATTTATCCTACAAGCACAATTGAGATTTTTTTTTAATGGAAATCAAACTAACACCTTCCAAGAATTTGTAGATTTCTGTTAAGACAGAGTGGCCTGAATACTCATGTGAGCTACTGAGAACAGGTCTTCAAACAATATAATTATCTGAAGAAGAATATTGTCACAGTCATGATCAATAGCCAAAAGAGGGCTTCAAAAGTACCCAATTATTTAGCACCTCTCCCACAAATAGGGGAAAATAAAAACAACCCCCCTTGCCGCCCCCTAGCCTTTATAAGCTACTATTTTGTCCAGAGGAAGAAAAAACAAACCAAAACAAAAACCACCACAAAAAAAAAAAAAACAAACCCCAAAACAGCAGCTGTCTTTAAAATGCAAGCAAATTATTGTGGGCTTATGTGAACTGTCAGTTATTCTGTCCAAGGAAATACACATTCCCAAGTGTATGAAACAAACACCTCAAAACAGAAATCAAGAGCTCAGTTTGGCATTTTGCAATTGTTTCTTCAGGCTACGTTGACTTCAAATACAACTCTCCCATTCCTTCTCAGAACAAGCCAAAATTAGAAAGACCAGATGGCACTCGAGATTTGCCTGAAATTCTTGCTCAGTCTGTCACCATCAACATGGAAACTGCATAGAACTGGATGATATGACTCCAACCTCACCATTTTTTACCAGCATATCCATGGGTATCACCTTTGGGTCACTACACTTTCATTTAAAAAACCCGAGCTTCCACCAAAGCAAACTGCATGGAATAAACTCTACCATCCAGGGTCCATCCATCCCAACCATCTCTTTCCATGTTATTTGCATTGAAACAATGTAATTTATTGGAAAAATAAAGCATCCATAAATCCTTGTGGTCACTTGTTGGCTATGAAGTCTTTTTTTTCCCATCTGTTCAAACCCACTCAAAACTGCATTCGGCAGTTAATTCATTTTCCTTGTATATTGCATACCACAAACTAAAGTTTTATAAAAAAATATAAGTATGGACATTTCCAGTAGGTCACTTAACTTGATCTTAATGGAAAATTCTTTGTTTGGGGTCTGGGAGGAGGAGTCATTAATTAGGGCACTATCACCAACATCAGCATTTACAACATTTTTGGCAAAGAAGACCTGGCATGTGTTGTCAGAACAGCTCCAAAGGTGGCAAGATCCAAAACCAGGCAGGGTGGCCCTGCTGCAGGGGCCCCTGCAGAGCCACTTTTCCCAACAAAATCTTCTCTGTACTGCTGCAACAGCAAGAAAACAGCACTCTTAGTGAAGAATCCTACCTGCTGCCTTTATTTACAGCTTTATGGACAACTAGAACAAGCAATCAGAAGTTACAGCCAGCCTGAAATGCTCTGTAACTGGGAACAGGCCCAGCACCAGGCAAGAAGAGGCCAACTACCCCTTCTGCAGCAGCAGTGGGAATAGCCATTGCTCAGGGAAGTATTGTTACACCCCTGCCCTTAAATGTGCTCCTCTCTCTTCCTTAAGTGTTCATGAAAGTGCCTTAATCCCCATCTGGGTATCAGCCTGTTCTATTAAAATCCTACCTTGCCTTATTGAGTTGCTATGCACGAAATGGCCATAATTCAAGTGCCAACAGGTGCAGTGGGGGTGGCTGGCACCAGAATAAACCACAGCCCTTCAAACAACAGCTGCCTCTTTTCTGAGGCTTCCCAAAGAATCTCCCTTTTAAACCCTCACCATGCTGGTACACAGGGCCAAATGAACCTGTGAATTACACCCTGCCCAGAGACTTGTGCCAGCAGATAGCTTACAAAGGCCTGCAGTTGCTACACTCAAAATGCAAAAAACCCTGGATAGAAGAAAGAAGTAAAAAGGAGTTGTTAGACTTTGTCCTGAATGAGCAATTAAAAAAAGGGCAGGACACATAAACAGGCTCAAAACACTGCTACACATCCTACTGTTCCTCAGCATCCTGCTATACACTCATGCTCCAGGCAGTTTCTCTTTCCAAGAAACTGGGGATCTCACTTGTTGGGAAAACAAAAAACTGAAAACCAAACCAGCATTTAATTTTATATATATATGTATTTCATATATACATATATATGTATGTATGTATATACTATGTATATGCTGTCAGCCTCTTTTTCACACTGCCTTGTCAACACTGCACTCACCTGTGGTCACAGAACCTGCCCAGTCCAAGGCTGGACACAGCCCTAAAGGAAAGGCTGAATTTTCCATCACTGGTGTTTTTTGGAAACTGCAAGTTTTACTAATTTCTAAAATATTTGGGACTCCAGCAACTAACCAAGTCGGATGATTTCTCATCACTGTAGAAGCAGACAGATTTTTAAGCTCGCTAGTTTTTAAAAACTCACATTCAAGTTTTTGTTTAAAACAAAATGCCAGATTGTGACACATAACAAGGCTGACAGTATTTCTCTGGATTCCAATTGCAAGGAATCAAGGTAATGCTAATTACACTACTCTCACTCCTCAAAAATTAAAGTACAAATAATCGTTGCAGACAAAACCAATGAAAACAAAGAAAATACTCCTTTCCTATTAAACTAACATCAAGCCCCAGAGTAATTCATAGAGCTGTACTGGGAGTGGATCTTTATGCTGTCCAGAAGTTTTAGTAATTTAAAAAAATTTCCATCCTAACTTGAGACAAATATCTGAAGAAAATGCTCACATCTTCAGAAGATCTTAAATAACTGAGTCATTTATAAAGAAAAGCAAATACTTTATATACTACTAGCCTTTTTTTTTTCCAGCTAGTGACAATTTCAACATAAACTTTTTATTTATCCATTTTGAAAATGAAGAAGCAAGATGATTTGGAAACCTGATGACAAGGGATTTTTGGGGCTTTTTTGAGAAACACACAAAACTGTCTTAAAATCAGCTTTGATTTTGTCAATAAATCCCACTGAAATCATACCCAATCTGAAAGCACAGTTTGGAAATGCATAAACTGCTTGGGTGCCTCATCTGTAGGAGAGCAGAGAAACCTCTTACTTCACTTTAAAACCATTTAAAGACTGACCTTTTTTCAACCTACTGCCTCCATACTAGTAAAACAAGCATCACTCAGAGCTCTGTTCCTGGGGAGTGCTCCTCACAAAAGGCTGCTTTCTCTTATATTTTGTGTTCACCTAAGGAAAGAAACACTCTGCACAACCAACCCCTCCAAGAGTGACTTGAAGACCACAGCAGCTGAGGAAGGAAAGCCAGCCTGCATCTGTTCAGGCTCTGAACAGAAAAAGCAATTCTCAGTCTCTGTCATCTGATACCTCTTGCCATCACTACATTTGCTTTGTATTTTAAATAGAACACGGTTAATGAGCATACTTTCCACTACTCCACCCAAATGACAGTTTAACTCCTTGGGACCAAGGCTGAATTCCCAGAGGAAGGTCAAGCTGTGAATCACCAGTCCTTGGTACACAGCACTAGATCTGGTAACTAGCGCAGGGAGCAGGGCAGCCTACAAAACTGAGGTGGAAGAGTCAGAAAGTTTGATGAGAGGTGGTTCCAAGGGTTGGCTCCAAGGATGTAATTCTGCTCTTGGCAGAGGCTGTATTCATTGAGTTAGCCACTATCACACATCTCCACAGCTGTTTCTGCCAGGCCAGGGATAGCCAAGAAGCCCCTTGAAGAAGGAGATTCATGTGCACAGAGCAGAATGGATTTCAGACTGCAGGGAACTGCAAGAGGAGGAATGTCCCTCAATCTAGCACTGCTCAAGGGTCCTCAAGGTCTAGGAAAAGGCAGAGGCTGTTTTCTACAACTCACAGGGCTTTTCTCTGAAGGTATCCTAGACCCAGAAGTGTCAACCATGTTATCAACACAAAGACCTCTTACATGCAGGAGCTGAGTAACAGAAACACAGATGCTACTCTTAAAAGGAAGAAGTGTTTCTGTACTCTATCAACGTTCTCCCTAGTCTTGGGCTGTATCTTATTTTAGAAGAATGGTTTCCAGCCAGTGGGTGATGCAGCTCTGTGCAGAAACAGACACCATATGGACAGACAGGAGCATTTATCCAGGACAACAATGCACAGCAGGTCAGGTGTGCCTGATGTGTCAAAGAGATAGCACTAGAGTGAAGAACACAGTGAGCTCCACCCACTGCCCCAAACTTATTTGGGCAAAGATTCTGCAGACATGTCTCCTCAAAACCCCCTATGTGTGGCTCTATTTTCTCATTTCCAGGAGCTGCTAGACACTGGTCATTTCTCCCTCCCACCTACAGACCAAGAAACTGAGGAAGCACAACAGGCTATAACATCACCTGTGTCCTTCACACTGACCTGCTAGCCCTGACCCTAACAGAGCAAGGGCAAACCCAGGAGAAGAAAATGTAGCAGAGACATCTTCTTTCTGGCAGGTAAACTTGGCTGTTCACACCACTAAGACCTTTCAGCCTTCCTATCTGTCTTCTTTACACTAGTACTGAGACATTTTCAAAAAGCCACAGTACACACAACACTCCTATCGGAACAAAATCCACAAATGTAACCTTCCCAGTGAAGTAAACTTGCTTCAACAGCAAAATATTTTCCATTTGCACATAGCTCCTCTCCTGTGGCACTGCATACCCTTATTACAAGAACAATTGTTCCACTTGAGCATGTTTTCAACCAAATCTCAGACTTTAACCACAACACATTTAAGCACCCTTCTTCTGAGTTGTTCCAGTTTTGCTTGCAGATCTCTAGAAGTGGGTGGAGCTCAGAGCCAAGTGTTTGTGACCAGGTTGCTATTCCATTCCACTCAAATCAGTCAGGGGAAAAAAAAGGTGAACATGTGCCATTTTGTTCTGTTTCTTCCTCAGAGAAATTGCCAATGACCAGCACTCTGGACTCTGTGTTTAAATCAACCTCTCTTTTGCATATTTTTGTTATTAATACTGTTGCTTATTAATTTTTGATCCTATTGCTGGTTTTTATCTCAATCCATAGTCTCTACCTTTGTCCCTCTCTCACCAGAGGGGGCAGGGGGAGGGGAGCAGCTTATTTGGAATTTTACTCCCAGCTGGTTTTAAACCACCACACAAGTACTATCTTATTGTCAATGAAATCCTCCCACAGATTTAAATCTACTCCCTTCTTATGCCAGGGAGGCTGACTTTTACAGGGATACAAGGAAGTGTTCAAACATTTAACAGAGAAAAGATACTTCTTTAGCAACCTGTTATTTCTCATTTATTTTATAACAAAAAATTACAATACTTTCATTTACCCAGGCACTTACATTTACTTTAAAATGAAGTACCAAATGTTGCTGAAAATATTTCACACACATCTACCTTCTAGACTAATTGGCACAGTACATGTCAGACCATAGTTTATTAGAGCATTAAAATGAATTTTCCATTATCACAATCTGTGGTTTGGGAGGATGGTATAGATTAGTTCATAAACTATCATTTCTCCACCAATGTAGCAATAATGGGTAGCAGCACTCGTAAATCAAACTGTTTGTTGTAAAAGAAAGGCTATTCCCAGCCCTCTGGAAAGGCCTTACACTAAGAAATGAACGAGGCAGATTGATAAAAGCCATAAAAAACATCCATGTATTTCCTCAGCAGCATGAAAAGTATTTCAAGAGGCATTATTCACACTGGTTAAAAGAAATAGCAATGATAACAGTTATTTGTGATTATACTTCTAAACAGAAAAATTCACTTTCACCATGTCTCCTTAGTTTACATGCATCATTTATTTTGTTGAAGAGTACAGTTTTATGCTGGATGAAAAGCATTTAGGCACAGAGAAATGCCACAGGATGAATTGCAGCCAGTGGCTGCAAGGAATTCAACTCGTGCTCAACCTCACAAACATCCTTTGAAGCTCACTTGGCCTCTTCATGGTCTTGTGAGTAAAACTGTCAATGAGGAGCACATTATAAAGGGACCAGGACAGGGAGACAGCACAAAGTCTTGAAAAAGTCAATGCTAAAAGCAGCACCTCACACTGGCTCAGCGTTATGTTCTCCATAGCCACCTGGAACACTTCTTGGTGCACTTTTCCCTGTGCTGACCTTTTTTCTTCTCACCTCCCTGTTGTCTGCTAGGCAGCAAAAGGAATTGTTGTGCCTTTAGTGTACATCAGAGCGTGTAGGTTGGAACAATTTCCAACCTCTTTTGACCTTACCTAGGAGGACAGAGCTATGTAGTACATTTTCCATGAAGGCAGATCCTTAAGAAAAACAAAAGTGGGGAGGAGTGCCTAACATACTTCTGCCTCACCACACTGGAGGTTGTTTTTCCCTGGCTCTGCTACAAGAACCAAGAAATCACAAGCAAATCCCATGCACCACATGGAATAAGAAGAGTAAATGTCTCTCTTGTGGTTGCCATGAGATTTGTGAAGCAGGCTTGGATGTGAAAATGTGAAGACACAAAGCACCTATTGTTGCAAGAACAATATAAGTTTCTCTGTATGCAAGCCTGCAGAAAAATCTTCCCATGGTAAAGCATCTTTTTACTGTCTCTTACTCTGTAGAAGTTTCTATAAACAAAATCTCTGATTTGTGTTTCAAGGACATTTGGATTTCTCTGCCTGTCTCCTAATAATAGGAGATGGAGGTTTTTTTTCTTTCTACCTATGAGGTGAAAAGTTGTTATCTCTGACTGTGTAAGCTATTCTGGCATTCCTTGGATGGAGCTGGAAGCAAGAGCTTTGGATGCTCTGTGCTGGGCAGATAATAGCTCAAGTCCTTTGAATTATGGAGTCATGTTAATAAATCATATTTAGCCTTCTGATATTATTGTCAAGAGTCCTCTGTCAATGCACGGACCATGGCAATAACCTATAATTTGTTTCAGTTAAGTAACAAATTTGTTAAGTCTCATGCACTTAAGCCAATCCCATTTTGAGGGTTTTGGTCTTGAAACCTGATTCACGCTTCATGCAGATTTGCAGTTGGCAGCCACAGAATGCTTGCACTGAAAGGAAAGGCCTTGCAATACAACCCATTTTAAAAAGAGCTCCTTTTAATGATAGAAGTGTTACTGAATTCAAAACTCTTCTGGAATTGGCAGAGTTACACGAGCCCCTTTGAAAAAATCTCAAGAGCACAGCCATGCTTAACTATTCATAGCTGGCTATAAAGGAAGAGAAAACAATGAAGAAACCCTGTAGTCAGGTATGCTTTGTAGGAAGGTCAGTACAGTGTAGACTTCACAACCTCAAAAAGTTTCACTTTGCTGTTACAGAAAACCCCACTGGATGCCTCCTTCAGTCACATCCTCTGCATACAGTGTAGCCCTCTGCCCACAGCTACGTTGAGGATGGTGGTATTTAATTTCCTAACTAATTAGGAAATTTATTTACATAACTCTCCTCCACCCTGCAGAACATGAAGTGTGTCTGGGGCCACCACTTGGTATTAAATGCTTTGAACAGAGGCTACAAAGAGCCTATGAGACAATTTTAAATCTTTACAAGAAATTATGACTGAAGAAAGCCTTAAAATAGCTGCTAAAAAGGAATTGCTATCCACCCCATCAGTAACATGTAGAGATCCAGTAAGCAAACAAAGTTTCTAGATGTTTTTTCCAGAGTTCCTGGTACTCAGGACTCATTAAGAAGTGTCTCTTCTCTGAAGAGAAGCAGCTCTTTCCAATTCCAATAACTGAACTCTTTTCCAAGGCTCAAGAAAATCTTGGAATTTTTGAATTCCAAAACCAGGTAAAATAAGAGAAAGATACACCTCCTTCCAGATAAAAGGGATTAATTGCTTCTTATGCTTTTGCTACCCAGTTTAGAACTCTGCATCATTCAAGGAACAAGAACATTGTGTATGTTACCATGCCATATACACCTGAAACCATAGGCTGAGCTTCTTCTTAGGCCATTACATTCCTCAGCTTTACCAACTCAGAGACACAAAACCAAAATAAGTTTTCTCTTTTGTATTTCTAAGTATCATCTCTCCAGACTATTTGCTCAGGAAGGCATTTTCTTTGGCTCCTTGTGACACAAAAACAGACATATTTTTACTCCATGCTATACTGAACAGTACCATTTTTTAAGTTGTTCCCCTTCATGCAAATGACAGTGCTTATTAACTGCCTCATTAGTTTAAAAAGTGGTTTCAGTTCAGAGTTTCTCATCTGTAACCATCCTGTCTATTTCAAAAGCTAAATCAGTTTTTAGAAGACAACAAATAAAACACTTCTGCCTATGCTTAACTTAAAAGGTTTCTTCAGGTCTGTCCCTTAAGTCATTTAGGAGTGTACCTGATCTTCAGAGCAAAGGTTGATGCTCTTACTGTACCTCTTGCTCACCTGTGATAGAATAAAAACCAGCAGTTAATTGAACATGTATATGGTATGAAGGCCACACAGCAAGAACACATTTTCAAAAGAGCAGGACCTGTTTACCTTCTCAGCAAGTCTGCTAAGGCTGTGAAACAAGGCACACAAGGAAGGCAGGCCAGTATCTATGCAAGTCAAGTACAGCCCCACAGTCACAAAGGAGCCTTGCTAATCACCACAGTAGATATATGGCCACCCCAGCACGACTTCCTGCATTCTCTGAGCTCAATACCTACCCCTGGGCAAGGAAGGTGCTTGCCTAATTCTCATTCTTGAAAGCAGCAAAACACCTGTTAAAGAAATCCTTCCTGCCTTAGTGTAGATTAAACTCATAACATTAATTTACAGTTTCGTGGTAGCTTCCATCATGTTATTCCTGCCAAATTTGGTGCTACTTTCTTAGACACAGACATATTCTCTCTCAAGCTCTTGCTAAATGGGGGACAAGAAAACATACTTTTCTATTTGCCTGGACTGATAGGTCCAGCCACAGCTGATAAACAGCTATCAGTCTCAGTATCTAACACAATTATTGCAAAACATGGGAATGAGTCCATACCATGAGCTTAAACACACACTTCTTTCATGCCACTGTCTTGGGGTGATTTTATGATGATTCTTTATTCCCTAACCATCTGCTTTATGCCCAGAAATGTCTGTGGTATCTTTAAGATGAACCAAAGGGTGAGGCTGGAGCCTGGAAACACCAGCATGGGCTCTGTTCAATCTCTCTCTCTCCAGTGTGCTCTGGACAGTGTGGACAGGGACACTGCATCGTTCCTTTTGCTGGATTGGGTTTTTCTGCCAGCTTGAAACAAGGTTTTTTTCCCTTCCCTTCCCTTCCCTTCCCTTCCCTTCCC